>JAWDGP010006980.1:1377500-1630000 GCA_033675545.1 Elysia crispata
CCTTCCATGATTTTTTTTCATGTTGATTGATTTGTCTAGTCTTCTGATGAAAAGATTGTATTGATGGTTGCACCTTTAGTGAAATTAGTCATGGTCCTTAATTGAGGACTCTGGTCAAGGGGAAGCCAAAAAATGACACTTTCTTACCGTTTGAAATCTTTATCTTTTCCTTCTGACCTTTATTTTCATTGTTATTGAAATTGCACATCTTTTTGTTTTAATTTTTTGCCTCTGTTTTTTTTAACTTGCTTCATCCTTAACACGCTTGGGATCTGTGTAAGAAAAGTGATCAAATAAAACCGAAATTAAGCATCAAATAAAAAAGTTTAAACAAAAAAAAAATAACATTCAAACAGTTTGCTTTAAACAGAAACGATCTTATGTAGAACTTTTCAGACTTCCATACATTTTTTTGCATCAGTCATCTAGTAGCAAACAAGAATGCAGAATCATTCATGTATACTTCAAATTGATGATAAGAATGATACTGTTCTTTGTTTTTAAAAAGTATTATTAAAGATATCCCTTTCCTTTTCTGAAGCTTTGCATAGACAAGGCAGGCCGGGAAGGAGATATTTGTGAGAAACAAACGAACTGAGATATGAGGTTTTCAAAGCAGTGATGTTTTGTTGTTTGCCAGGTACAGCCTGGGAGAGATTTCTGTGAAATCTTTAAAACCTGCTTACCCATTTATGAACTTGCAAATCTTAAAAATGAGTGCTCAAAGTCTAGAAGTAAAGGAAATGGGGTCCTGAACTATCCTTGGGGGTTTCTGTTTATTGTGGTTTATTTTGATTATATCATATGAATGTACCAAAATCAAGTAAGAATCTGAATCGCAACTTTTCCCCCCTTTCTTTTTTCGTCAGAGGATTGAATCAAAGATTGACCTTCAACAAGTTTTATCAAAAGCCAGAGAACTCTCACAGCTGGTCAGCATAGGATAGTAGCCTTTAATATGGTTAGGATGCTTTTGAGGTAAGTAGAAGCAAATTTCTTTATGAATGTGGCTTAATCTGTTGCTTATATACAAATTTGTCAAGGGACTACCAATATCAGGATGAGGTCTTCATCAGAAGTTGAGATATAAAACTTTTTGGAGAAAATTTTCTTTTCTTCTTTGGTTTATTTGAAATAAAGCTGCTCTTCAAAGAGGATTGATATTTCTTTATTTGTAGTTGCATCCAAAAAAATGTCCCAAATCTGGTTTTCTCAAGAGGCTTCATATTTAATTGATTGATGTGATAGATTGAGAACAGTAAACTTTGGATTGGTCCAATGCTCTTTGGATCTGCTCCCTTTGAGAATTATTCAGTGAGTTTTTATGGTATGTTTTGTGTGTAGCTCTTCTGATTAAGTTATGGAACATGAACATTGTGAACAAAAGCATAAAGATCATAAAGTTATTCTTTTGACTTTTTTTTAATGAAAGAGCTCTTATTTTTTTTAACCAGTATCTCTTAAAATGTTGATTTTTTAATCAAACATACAATGTCAATAATATGTGACAGTGACTTAAAATTCAAATGCAATCTCTTAATTATAGTGCTCAATTAAAAAAAAAACAAATTGAAATTTTGTCATTTTTTTTGTTTTTTAAATTTTGGTGCAAGGTTTATTTCCAATATTTCCAATTATTTTCATTCCGTTATATAGCCTATTCTTTCTTTTTTTTTTTTTTTTTGGAATAATTTTCTCTGTCTTTCTAGTTTTTATTCTGTTTCAATTTTTGCATTTTGTCATCTCAATAGGTTTTTTCAAGAATTTTGTTGCATTTCCAAAGAGGGAGGACTACACATCTGCCACTTCATATTTCCATAAATGCAATACCAAGATAGTACCAAGTGTTCATTTCAAGGATGCTTCAGCCTTCCAATTAAGATTTTTTTTTTCATAGTGATATGCATTCGTGTAAGAGATGGCTACATATCCACAAGCTGTTTGGTTCATGGTGATACATGGGATATATAAAGATGAAGCTTCCTGAAATCAGCTACATTTATTTATAATTATAAAGTGCAGAATCAATGGAAATGATAAAATGTCATTTTAGTTTAACTACCAAAGAAGCATAATTGGGAGGAAAGATAGGCCAAATTGTTGTTTTCTTAAATCTGTGGTTAAAATTATTATTTTTGTTTAATTTCAATATTAGCTATTAATAATTTTCTGCTATCATGTGTTATCACTTTTAAATAGAATGAGCTTCTTTTAACTAGAAATAGACTGATACTGACCAAATTCAAAATATTATAACACAGCTCAAGATCATAATAAATTTTTTTTTACTGATCATGTTTAAATTATTCATTTATAACGCAAAAAAAGAGATTGGCTGGTAATATTTGAAAGAAAATTTCCTTATTTTTGTTTTAATGCCTTAAAAAACTATTGCTTACCTTGCCCCTGTTCCTAGAACTATTGTGAGCAGCTACTTGATTTTAATGTTAGGTGCACAGTTGTGGTTTGATTTACCTTTCTCTGGATTGGAAAGGTAAATGCCATAACTTGGTTAGGACGTCTTAGTATAGCATACATTGCACAGAATTTTTTAATGTCCAATGTCTTCACAAAGTGATTCATTTTTCTATCTAAATCCAGATGGATACAGTGAAAAACAAAAAAATATTGTTTGCAAGTTGACTTAGCCTCTACAATATTACATTTCAATCTTAACTATATATTTAATACAAAACTATCTGGTTTTTTAAGGCAGGCATGAAAACAGTTTTAAGAGGTGAGCTACTATGTTGTAAAAATTAGCTCAGACAAAACTTTTTCCTCCAGAAACGATTAAACTATCCACTGCATGAAAATAAAAGATAGCTCTATTGCATAGAAAACTTCATCCAGTTTAGATCGAACAATCTGAAGTAGGAAGATGCATTGAGTTTAAAAAAATTTCGTTTAAAAACCTTACAGTGAAAAGTTTTCAGTGAGTTAAGATGCTTTCTTTATTTTAATTAGTGAATGTGGCAACCATCACGTAGGAGAGGCATTAATTTAAGGTAAACTTTCTTGTATGTCCTTATCATTTACCTGAATATCTTAAAATAAGTTTTAATTTAGTGATTCTTCCCTTTATCTTGTATAAAAAAATGAAAGTACTGAAATTGGTGATCTGTGATTGAAGAATTTGTGGGTTTTTTTTTCATATTTCATGAGTCATTATTATAATAAGCTCAGTCATCTTATTACAGAAATTATGCAACAAGTGATTTTATTATTTGATTGGCATGCATCATCTTCTGTTTTGCAGTGCAATTTTCAATGCTTTTGTTTATTCCTAACTGCTGGAACTCAGTGGTCAGAGAAAGTCTTCATTTTTTTTTCGTTTCTTCAATTTTTGGAGGGAACCAATGCATTAATGACATTATGATTATACTAAGGTATTTTAGCTATGATGGTGATGTTTTGCAGCTGGTGTGTTTTTTATTGGGCCTATCCCTGTTACATGTTCCAAGTGGTTTTGAAAGCAATGTTTGTCTGTCCATTTTGTATGATTTTTGTGAGATGTGGGCAAGTTAGCATGATCTTTGAATTATTGAAACCCAATAATTTATTCCTGCACTGGCTCCTTGTTGATCCATTCCTAAACAGTGATTTTTTTTGTATTAATGTCTCTCAATCAACTTTAGCCTTCTCTGCCACATGTTTGACTCTTCAAAGCAGGGAAGCATAAAATCACCTTACTGTGATCTTAACCAAAGCATGTACCAATTTCGTAGCATACGGTGTAAGTTTAATGATTAAGCTTTACACTTACTTTCTTGAAACTTAAGATTTAAAGGAGGATATGAGGACATCAAAAGGATAAAATGATTTTTAATATCGGTTACTTAGTGAAATGTGATAACTGAAAAACTGACTATCTCAGTATTGGTCAGTTTAAAGATAAACATACATTGATACTTACAAAGATGAAACGTTTAAAAGAGAAGTGTAAGCCCTAAGGTCACCTCTAGTGGTGGAGACAGCTTTTACATCTTTTCATTCCATCAATTAATCATATTGGCTTTTCAGCAATTTAGCAGCAGTTTTGACCCAAGACTTAATTATCAATGTTTTCTTCTTAAATTTCTGAACATTAAAAGTTTCTTAATGTATAAAGTGTTTTAGAAAGATTTGTTTTCCCTTAGATTTGTAGTTTGATTCTTATATTGCCTTCTGATTAAGCTTCTTAGTTTAATATATATAGTTGACCAATGCTGCCCCCCATTGGCAGACCAACGTATCTGAAAAAAACCCGTTTCCTAATTTGTTTGTATAAACTGACTATTTAGTGCACTACTCAACTTGAGTAAATGGCAGAGTGACATATCTTTATCTGTATTTCAAGTTTTTACTTGTCAAATCCACCTATCTGAGGTTTTTATGCTAACCATCAAATGTTTTTTGCATTTTTCTTGAAAACACAAAATTTGCAGTTACGTTGGTTTGCTTTTGTTGGGCCAGAATGGAAAACTGAGTTTCTTTTCTCTCTCTGGCTCTCTCTCTTCCTCTCTCTCTCTCTCTCTCTCTCTCTCTCTCTCTCTCTCTCTCTCTCTCTCTCTCTTTCTCTCTTGCTCCCTCTCTATCTCTCTCTCTCCCTCTTCCTCTGTCTGTCTGTCTCTCTCTTCCACAACAACAACTAGCTGACATTAGAGAGAAAGGAAGAACTTTGAAACATGTAGATAAAACTACAATTTTTTTTTATCTTCCTGGATCCTATGAAACATTTTTCTACTTCAGTATTCTGAACAGTGTGTGAGTTTACTGCCTTAACTTGTCAGTTCAGCTCTGATAAGGGCTTTTTTTTTTTTTGAAAAGAAGAAAAGACCTTAGATCACCTTTTTGTCATCAAGCATATTGCAAACAAATAAGCTTTTCTCAGCTCTTGAACCTGCAAGAAACTGAATAATTACAAATTAACATGTTCTTGTCTTACCATTAAAATACAGTCAAGGCTCTACTCATCCATTCACAAAATGGTGAATTGTAAACAGTAAATGGTTGGTTGCATTTGTTTCAAAAAAGACATCACTCACGAAATATATGCAAATGCTATTTTGAAGCATTAGATAACAATATAATAACTTAAATTTCTATTCGCATTGCAAGTTAAGTACAAGGAGGGTTGTTACAAGTTTTATTTATATCTGTATCTGGGTTTCAATGCATCTGGATGGATTGATGTAGAATTCAAATATTTTGCTTCTCTTCACATGCCAGGGGAAAGAAACCTTTCTCAAGGACTTAACCTCAGGCATAGCCTCTTTCTAGATTTGAATAAAATATGTCTGCATGGTTTTAACTCAAAAGACTTGACACAAGGCCATCAATACACATATTTATGTATAGGACATATTTTAAAAATCTTTGGTTAGTTGTCTTTTTCAGCAACATTGCACTTGCAGTCTTACTCTGTAATTGTCAATCATATAAATCAGTTGGGTTTGACAAATCAAGAAAAGTTTTCAGGCAGAAGAGAGCAATATATCAACAGCTTTGCCTCAATACTTACCATCTCCAAGTCAAAGAAAGCTTATCAATATCAGTATTTTCCATTTTAGGAAGACATTATACTGTGCATGCATTCTTGGGTGAAGCCTGGCAGGTAGCCAGACCTTGAACTTTGCATTTGTATTTCTAGGACAAAGCACAGGCTGTAGCTGGGCTGATTGTGTCAGAATCATAATCAACAATTCTGAGTCAACTGAATTCATTATTCATTATAAAATCAATGGTTTGTGTATAATTTCTAGTTATTTTCAAATATCTATCGGTACTTGTTGTGATTGATGCGACATTATTTAGATTTCCACTCACTATTTAAGAGTTTTCTAATTCACAACTCCTGCAATCAATTTAAATATAAATTGAAAGCGAGAAACCTGATAAATAAAGCTCAATAGCTTAATTTTTGTTTGTAAACAGTTTTTATGGCAACATTTATATTTTCAACTTTTATTAAATGACTTAACAAACTTCAGTTTATGTCATATTTTGTGGCTATACTAGTTAGTATGGTCCAAGAGATCAGAAATACTGGTGATTTAACTTTATGCATAGCCATGGCTAGTTTTTAGCTCTCGTTATTTTTTTATATTCCTCCGTCAAGTGGGTTTCTTAATTTAACAGCTGTTCCTAAACAGTTTAACTGAAGCAAAAACCTGCAATCATCATTTTATGTATTCATTTATTACGACAAAATATTTTGTATGCTAGTTTTGTAAAAGATACAAATGAATCTAGTAATAAAACTTCTTATTCATCCTCAAAAATATTTTTTTTTTCATTAATATTGGGTTTTTTTTCTTACTCATTTAATGTAAAAAATGAATTATAGTATTTATGAAAGTAAGTTTCACAATTGTCTCTTTTTTCTTTCTGCTGTTTGTTTAAATTTCTGTAAGGAATGTCTTTTTTACTCCTAATAATTGAGATGAAAAAATGCAAAAAGCTGAAGGTTCATGATATCTCTTAGATTTCTTCACAAAAAGCCTTGAAGATTTGCAGCTTTGATTATTCATTTTGGTTTTTCACTGCTGAAGCTTCAACTGGTGCGTTGCTTTTACTTTGCAATTTAATTTGTACCCTCAAGTAATTTAATGAACCCTAAAATTCTTGAAGATGCTTGTTTATAAATATGTGTATGTATATATATATATATATACACTTGTGCAAATATGAAAGTTTCTTTGTCTTCAAACTTTCTTATTTCTTTTGATAACCTTTGTTTTTGTATTTTAAACTGTTTTGAAGACTCATTATAGGTCACTATTTTGGATTCATCAATCATGTTCATTATATGAATACATCAGGGTTTCATAAAATTAATGTATTATTTGGTCTCACAACATGCCATTAAATTTAATCAGAAATTTGAATATATATGAGAATTTTCGCTAATCCTGTGTTTGAAAAAAATGAATGTGAACTTGTTTTACCAGTTTGTGTGAGTCATGCAGGGTCAAGTTATACTTTATTCTCATTTACTTTGAAGCCTAACACCACATGTGCTTTTCCAAACATATGCCATACTGCTTTATGCCTTGTCTTTTAAGTTGGTCTTTATATCATTGATGCTTCTGAATAAATTCTGCTTCATACAAATATGAAGTGAGTGACACTACGCTATGATTTCTGATTCATATTGCATATTTTAAAAGATTTATCAGTTTATTCAGTGTTGACCAAGCTCTGTAAATTAAATCCTTCCTTTACTGACTTGCCTTCAATAGTCCATCCCCAATTTTAAAAGAGTTGTGACGCTCTCAAAATTACATATTCTGCTTGAATCCTTAACAAATGAAATTTTTGTATTAAAAAGTGTAAACAAAACCAAGCATCCAGTTCTACACCATCCCTATTTTCCGTATAATAAATAGAGCCCACAAAGTCACATTCTCTATTAGTTTAATAAATAGGGTCTATTTCTATGCCTCCAAATCTAGCTAAATCTATATATTGAATAAATTGAATGGATTGTCACCCAGCTTAGAAAATTGATACTGAATCTAAGTGATTGTGATGCAGTGAGTTAGATCCTATTTTTAAAATGATGTCATTTGACACTCATATTAGTATTATGATATTGCATCGAGGCTAGTTCTATATATATAAAATACATTTCATATTAATAAAATATATTTCTATTTGGCTTACAAGGCAGATGATGTAAATGCAGACCTTGTGTTCTGTTTTGGGCAATGCAGTGAAGGAAAAGGTTTCAGAAATCTTCTTAAATTTGTTCTGCTTGTGACTGTTCAGTCCTTTGGAAAAAATGTATCATCATTGATCAGACTGACGTTCAAGTTCATATGAGCATCTGCTCAATTCAAAGCGTATTTGATTTTTTTCTTTTCTATGCTATATAAAGAATGAGAGATTAAATCAAAGTTCTTGTAATGATTTCTGATTATTTATGGGCAATGCAGTAAGGAAAAGTTTCAGAAATCTTCTTAACGTTGTTCTGCTTGTGACTGTTCAGTCCTTTGGAAAAAATGTATCATCATTGATCAGACTGACATTCAAGTTCATATGTTGAATTGAGAGATGAGCATCTGCTTAATTCAAAGCGTATTTGATTTTTTTTCTTTTCTATGCTATATAAAGAATGAGAGATTAAATCAAAGTTCTTGTAATGATTTCTGATTATTTATGGCTCTTGCAAAACGCTGGCTATGCCAAAACTATTTAGAAATACATGCAACTGTGAATGAATATATATATATATATATATATATATATATATATATATATAGTCATGGTCAATTGTTCAGGATCTCTCTATACATGTATTTTCATTCCAGTTGTGTGCCATTTGTCTCAGGTAATATAAGCAGCAGGGTTCTATGGGTAGGTGGAAGGGAGGGGTGGAGAGAGTCGGATAGACAAAACAATAAAAAATTAGGGATGAGGGTCAAGGGGATTGTGAAGGAGTTTTGTGAAGTTAGCCAAGCGTTTTAATAGTTCATTGTCTCTTTCTTTTTGTTTGAACTTCGTATAAGCATTGCTGTTCAAATATTTATCTTTTGCTTGAAAGATACTGATTACATGACCATAATATGATCCTGGTAAGGAATGGGGTCAGGGTGCATCCTCTCAACTCTGGGCGTACTGTATGTCCATTATGTACTTTTTTGACTTTTCAGCCAGGAAGGCCTTCACACATCCTGGTTTGGGGAAGCAAGGAATGAGCAGTCTCCTGTGTTTTTTTTTTATTCTCTCTCATTTCTTTTTTAATTTGAAATTTTGAATTAATTTTTTGTTAATTGCAAAACATAAAAAAAAGTTTTGTCTATTTCATGTTCTTATACTTTGCAAATTCATGTAAACTATTCTTATCATGCTTGGTGATATCTTATTGACTCAAAAATCTCAGTGGTTGAGAGTTTCTCACTTGAAATTTTATTTATCACTTTGCACCTCAGTCAGTTGAGGCAATTAAAAAAAAAAGATTTAATGATGTTCCCATAACTAGCAAATGAAATAAACATTTATTTTCTTCAATATTTCAGTGAGGTGTTGTTTTTTGTTACAGCTGATGCTCTGCAGCCCTTAAGTGTCTGCCTTTATCCCAGCAGTGTTTTGAAGTACTTTAAATTATCATGAAATCATTTATTTTGTGTAAGATTATAATTGCATGCTTTTCTCAGTTCATTCTTCCAGTTTAAACCCTTAACAGAGTTAGGTCATTTGGGTTGAAAACAATCATGCCTTTGCCACCATAGTGGATCCGTTTTCACACTAATTAAATGTGAAAGTTTATGTGTAACTCTGAATTATGTTAGTAATGTGTGTACAGTGTGTGTCTATCGTTTGTGAGACCCTATAGTACTTTGATACAGTGACATAAATGTAATCACTTTGTAATTCAGTAGCAGCAGCAATAGCAACAGACATAACTATTACTTTATAAATTACTCCTTTTTTTCATGTAATATAAACCGATTCTGTTAGTAATACTTCTATTAATTCAATCGGCTACTAAGGTATATCACCGCCATTACTATTAGTATTACTCCTATTACCACTACGACCACCTTTACTGCTACTTCTACCACTGCTGCTCCTCCTCCTACTACTACTACTACTACTACTACTACTACTACTACTACTACTACTACTACTACTACTACTACTACTACTACTACTACTACTACTACTACAACTACTACTACAACTATTACTACTACCACTACAACTACTACTACTACTACTACTAATACTACTAATACTACCACCACTACTACTATTATTACTAGATCTAGAGGAGGCAAACCACTGGGTTAATTATAAGTAAGAGTTATAAGAGCTAGAATTTTAGTTAGTGCTCAGCAGTGGCTAGGATAAGGCTTTAACAAGTGAAAATGACCGAAAATGCTTGAATTGGGTGGATTAGAAGTTTTATAGATGGTTCGGCACCCATCGCCTTGCCACTCAAAGAGAACATAGCTTATACCAATACGCCACTACGCTCCCTTAAGCTATGTTCTCTTTGAGTGGCAAGGCAATGGGTGCCGAATCATCTATAAATCGATGGTTCTAATCCCACCAATTCAAGCATTTTCGGTCATTTTCACTTAAAGCTTTATCCTGACCACTGCTGAGCACTACCTAAAATTATAGCTCTTAAAACTCATACTGCTGCGGCTGCTGCTGCTGCTACAACAACAACAACAACAACAACAACAACAACAACAACAGCAACTACTACTACTACTGCTGCTGCTGCTGCTGCTGCTGCTACTACTACTACTACTACTGTTACTCCTATTGATAAAATTGAATGCCACAGTGGAGATTTATGAATAGTTGCGAACTCAAAATAATAAAAAAAAAAAAAAAAAAGTAGAGTGCAGCTTCAAATTTTACTAAAAACAAAGCACATAAGCTTTCGGCTTTACGCCTTCATCAGACACAAAAACAAGAGTAAAAAATTATACAAGGATATTCACATATAAATATGAAATATACGCTATAAAATCATAAAAATAAAATTAAAAAGGGTTGTATAGAAGATCTATCAAGAAAATTCAATCTTGTAAGAAAAATATATAACAAAGACGTAAAAAAAATTTCACGAAACTAGTGGATAAAGCTTGGGAAGAGGAAAAAGTTTTGCAAAAAAAAAAAAAAAAAATTGACTAAATAAATTTTATAAAGAAAGAAAAAAATAGGGAATTAACAAATAAATAAGTATGTTAAATAGATAAGAAATTAAAGAAAATATTTTGTGAAAGAGAATGAAAGGTAGAGAAAGCAGCAAAGAAAGAAAGCCAGACAGAGAAAGAGAAAAAGACTGGGGGGGGGGGGAAGAAATGGGTTCATTAAAAAGACAGACAGATAAATAAAGAGGAACAAAAGAGAATGGAGGGATAGGTGGGGAAAAAAAACCTCGATTCCTTTATTATTATTATTATTATTATTATTATTATTATTATTATTATTATTATTATTATTATTATTATTATTATTATTATTATTATTATTATGTAGGAACGTATATGATCGCTGCTAATATCAATCTTGGAAACAAAGGTTAGCTTTTTACTTCCGCATTGAAAAGGTGCCATCGAATGTAAATCGAGTGAATGCATAAAAAAGATCCACCAAATTCATACCTGCGGAAGCTGCGTACTTTGCGAGTCCAAGATAAGCCTGAAGAAGAAAGAAAAAAAGATTAATTGTATTTTTTAAAAAAACAAACAAACAAAACATAACCGATGAAAAGGGTTTAAAGAGATCCTTTTAACTTAAAGGTCTCACTGACCTTCAGACCTGGTAATTTTGGGAAAATACATGAACGTGCTGGACATTTACTCTCTCTGGGGACAAAATAATTACCCGTTTCGAAAATGAGCCTCTGTTCAAAGTTAAAGCGATACCTAGCGTCTCATCTCCATACACATACACACATGCACACACACACACATATATTTAACTTTGAACAGAGGCTCATTTTCGAAACGGGTAATTATTTTGTCCCCAGAGGAAGTAAATGTATATATACATGTATATAATAACAAAATTGATTACCTAGTTTAAATTTAGGTTTGTCATGACTCCAGAATTTAGAGCCCGTGCGGCTCTCTTCAGATGGCTGTGGATAATGGCCGGTGGTTTGTGTTTACGTTGACAGCAGGAAACGTTATCGGTGCACGCAGTGAGAGAAAATCTCCTTTCTTTTGTTTAGGGAGGGAGCTTTGTTTAAAATTTGAAATTTTTCTTCCAAACAAAGGTTGCACACGCTTTTTTCTGGTGCATATGGTTTTTTAATGATTTCCCATTGGGTGGTGTGTTCGATATTCTTGTCTTTTAGTTCCTACATGCGCTCACTGAGCTTCGTATTTTTCTTCCTATGCACTAGTTTGAATGATAATTTATGTTGATTGTATCGGGTTTTAAATTCATTGTAAGTGAGTCCTAATTAGCTTTCTTGATTCTTTGTTGTTGTCTCTGTCACTGTCGTTTTGTATAAAACACATTTTGCTAAACATTTTCCATTCAATGGGCAGCTTGCTTTTTCTCGGCAGTTGCACAGTTTTACATTGTTTGGTGTTTCTTTCTTGTTGTTGTGTCCCTGTAGCAAGTATTTGTTGTGATTCGTGATCGTCGTTTCACGTTCGGTAGAACACTGTAGTTGACTTTTATAGTATTCCTGTTAATAATTTTAGGGAGCTTATTAGTTTTGGGGAAGTGTTTGTCGATTAGAAGTTTCTAGCAACGTTCGTTTTTACGTTCATGTTGAATGGTGGGTTAAACCAAGTTATTTTTCTCCCCCGTTTACTATTTTTCTCTTTGTTGACATGTGAAGATTTTATTTCATCATTGTAGTGCAACGGTTGGTCGAATCCGCTCCTCTTGAGAGCGTTGTTATACATGGGGCTGGCTTGTTTGAATACTTCCTCTTTTTTAAATTAATATTTAGACGGTAGTTGATTCCTTTGGGTAGATTCTTTATGATGGACTGAGGGTGGTTGCTGTGTTTTTTTACTGGTGTAGCTCACACTGCTATTAGGTTTCTTGTAGGGTTTGTATATTTTGCTTTTTAAATTGAGGGTCAAATCTAAGAAGTTCGTGCTTTTTTTATTTGCTTCTATGGTTACATGTCCCAGTATAATTATGCTACCAGTGGCTCGGAAACGAAAAACAACAGTACAAGGTCGGAACCGCAAACTAATGAGGACACGCAGATGTCAAGACTGAGCAAAAACTTCAATTCTCTGTTTTTTCGTTTCGCGGTCTCTAAGGTCGTCTCACATATTTAATTTAGTTTTGGTCACAACAAACTTACTTTCCATGACAAAAGCATAAAAGGGACACCCTACCAGTATTTTTCATGGCCCATATATGAAAATCTACAATTTGCGGGGCTAATTTTCTACCGTGATTTTAGTTGACAGTTTTCTCAGGTTTTTCAACACACAAAAATCAGGAACTATGTCTATTTTATCTAAATTGCGGCCTGAAAACAACGCATTACCGCTATTGACTGAGGCCTTTCGAGATTCGCAAACTGTCACCTTTCATTATCATAATTTAAAAAATTAACCCACTTAGATAATATGAGACATCCACAAACTTACCTTGTAAAAATGTAAATATAAATACAGTATTTCAAAAGAAAAAGATGCACCTGGTGTCAATTCTTTTCATATCGATCTAGGCTTACATCTAGATCGAGATCTACCCCCGAAGTAGTCAATTATGGTCCATTTACTTGAAATTACTAGAGCTAGATCTAGCGACTAATAAAATGTATTCTGAATATTGTGGAGCACTAATTGTTTAGCGAAGCTAAATCCGACTATTCGATGCTTTAGTGGCACGATATCATAGATCTACATCAAGCCTATGACAAATCAATTATCTAATTTTGAATATACATGTATTGAAATTTTAAAGACATTAGTAGCACTAGTAGAGTATAGGCTAGTTAACTGAAGGGCGAACTATCACGTTTTGTTTTTTTCTTTGTTGTTGTTATGTTTTTTTGTTTTTTATTTTTTGTTAATTTAAAGCTCAGTAGTATAGAGAGTGGGGGTTCTGGCGCAGCTTGCACGAAAAACATACCACATCTACATGCACTCGGACCCCAATTATGCATGTACGAAAAACACGCCCGACCTACAAACACAATTACCCCAATTCTGCATGTACGAAAAACACTTTTTTCGTACATGCACTCGCGAGGCAATTCTTTATGTACACCAAACACGCCTGGCCTACACACGAGAAACTCTCGATTAATTATTTTTTGTACGAGATTATTTTGCATGCATTTAGATACGTGCGCCTCGTGCATATGTGTGTGTGTGTGTGTGATTAGGATTCATCATCAAGCAATGTCGATATATTTGATGCTTTAAGTAAGCCTCAAACAAATGACGGGTTTAAAGTAAGCCTCAAACAAATGACGGGTTTAAAACAAGCCAAATGACGGGTAAAAGTAAGCCAAATGACGGGTTTAAAGTAAGCAAAACAAGCTTCATCTTTTCCGCCGGGTTGAATGTGCAAAATAATTTTTTACACGCGATTTTTTGCATTTAGATATTCGTGCACAGGTGTGTTAATCTAATCCAACATTGAGGGCGGGCAGCGGTCCTGAACGCCATTTCGATGTGCGCGATGATGATTTTAGCATTTTAATACGAGTTATTTCACTTTTTTGAATGGTAGCCTGATTTGGCTACCTTTTTGCCCCCTGCCCCAAAAAAGGTTACAAAGTAAAAAACCCACAGGTCGGTCTAGGGGCTCCACGGAGGTGGGCGGGGCCTTGCGAAGAAGACTATTGAGCACCCAATTTCTTCATGAAGACGGCTCGGGCCTCGTCTCGACCGCGTTGGACAAGCGTGTTCTTCGTCTCCTCGTCCAGTGTGGCGGCCTGTTTTTTTCGGGACCCGGCCCTTATCTCGGCCTTCAGCTGGTCATATTTCTGAAGCTCCTCAACGATTAGCTTGAACTCGTCGTCGGAGATCACTCCGTCCATGAGGGCGCGCGAAACGTGGTCAGAGATTGTATTTAGCTTACTATTCGCCAGGACTCGAATTTCGCAATGTTTTTTTACTTTGGCGGTCAGGCGGCGGCCCACAATTTTTCCTGCAGCTCCAGCGACTCCGCAAAGCAAAGCGGTAGCTTCGAGGCCTATCACCACGGGGGCCGCGACAATCGTGCTCAAGAGGCCCACGCCACCAACACCTGTCAATGCGCTGATCAAGAGAAGAGTTGTGTCGCAACCATTCAAAATATTCGAAGCGCGGCGGTACTTTTTTTCCAGCTGCGCCCTTTTCTCCCGTTCGGCTTCGAGATGCTCACGAATCCGAGAGATCTCCTGAAGGCGGTAGGACTAGTCCGGGGGCGCACCTTGGCCCAACAGTTCTGGATATAGAGCGCCCGAAGTCGGCGTCATTTCGATAACGCTAGGGGCTGAAGGTGTTTCCTGCTTCATGTCGGTAACTTGTAGTTTAACGAGCCGAGGTTTAATTAATGTTTAGTTCCAGTATGCAGGCTACCACGGCGGAGGTGACGTCTGAATTGGTCGAGGCCGACCTGAAATTAATCATGTCTCCTTCGTCCAACGCGAGAGGGGTTTGAAACTTTGTAACACCACAGTAGTGACCTAAGGGTTTGATTATTCCGTACGAGCGGTTCTCCACTCCGTTGACGACTATGTTGACCCGGGCCTCTGAGGGCCGGCTGCTCGATGTTGTTATAGCCAGGCTCATGCGCAGAAGTCGGCCCGAGGCCGCGAGGGGGTATCTCCGCGCGCTGTTCCCGCCCGTAACACCGTTCCCGAAGGACCACTCAAACTCACGGTTCGACAGAGACCCGTACTCTTCTGCGTAAACAGTGATTAAGGGCCTACGAGCGTCCCGATCCGCATTTAAAGCTCTATTGATTAATTCTATTACATGGTAAGAAGAGATAGCCTCATCGCTGTTTGTTGTCGTGCCCATAGGTTGAGTCAGGGGCAGCCCGCGAATCAGGCCCCGAGCCATGGTCAGGTCACCCGTCATGTCGCCCGCCTTCAGGACCCGGAGGCCGTCCTGCGCATCGACGTAGTCTTTTTTGGCGTAGTCTGATAGGACTTCGACCATGTTGGGACCGCGTCCGGCAACGGCAGGCCCCGGGTGGGCGATCCTCTTACCGAAGATACTCATTTTCGATAAAAGTTCGAAGATTGACATTCAGAGGTCAAGTTCAATTAGGAGGGATACCGTCGCGCCCGCTATTTTGGGGTTGTGCGTGGCTGATCTGAAGTTGATGGTATCTCCTTGGGCCAGTTCTAAAGGGGTTTCAAATATAGAAATACCAGAGATTTGACCTGGCAATCTGGTCGCGCCATATGACTTTTTTTCTTTCCCGTTTACCGAAATATTGACACCAGCGTCGGATACTCCGCTGTGAGATGCTGTTGTAGACAGACCCATACGGAGGACCCTACCTGCGGCCAACATGGGGTAGCCCCCATGGTCACCCGTCATGGTGTCGCCCGCCTTCAGGACTCGGAGGCCGTCCTGCGCATCGACGTAGTCTTTTTTAACGTAGTCCGATAAGTCTCCGACCGTGCCAGGCCCCGGGCGGCGGATCCTCTCGCCGAAGATGCTCATTTTCTGGCGACGAGTTCAAGCGCAACGTGGATCGGGAGGTCTTGATTGGAAATTTCCCCATGTGCATCCCTAATCGAGACCTTCAACTCGCTTATCGTTCTATCGCGAAGGCGCTTAAATTCGGGGCACTCCATTCGGACCGTGTTAATGTCCCCGAAGGCGTGTCGCCCCAACCCGACGCAGGCCAGGAGTGTCGAAGGAGCCCCATCGGCGATATTTCCGGATGTGTTGAGTTCTTCGAGATGGACCCACAGCATTTGCCGCGTCGCAAAGTTTACAGGGCGATCGCCCGTATACACACCGACGTCGAGCCAGACTTCGCCGAGGCCGTCGTCCAGGCCGAGAAGCGCCAGCAAGCCATCGGATAGAAGGATTGCCCACCCGGGGGCCACTTTTAGGGTGATCCACCCGTTTTCTCCACAGGCCGTTAGCGTGTGCGTGGGGCTGGAACTAGCCCCCTTGAGAACCTCGCGCAGCCGGTCGAACCCATACAGGCCGGGCGGGATGGTGAGGGATTCTTCTACCGCGGAGCCGGTGTTTTTCCAAGAAAATTTCTCCCCCTTTTCTATATTGTACCACCCCGCGGCGAAGGTTATCGATCGCAAACCAATTGCGAGACGTCCATCGCGGTTGTCAATGCACCGCTGGAGGGGGATTGCCTCCCCCCTTTGAACGTTCGAAAGCGTGTGGAACATGCTGGCCCAATATTATGAATGCGGAAGCTTTCAAGTTTAATAGTGAAGCCAAGTACCATCCCGGCCTCCAAAAAGCCGCGGCTCGCGATGTTGGCAATCTCGCAGAAGGCCAGGTTCAGGTTCAGGCCGACGACCTGCAGAAATGGTTCATGGCTAAGTATCGCAACGTCTTCGAACACTACCGCCTGCCTAGGATTTATTCAGACAACACGTTCCAGGCTTGGTGTAAATCCCCGATGCAGTTTTGTCAGAACCAGTTAAACTTCGCCGTTTGGTGTGCCACCACAGGTTGTGGAGTTTCGGCGGATGACCATTTGACTGTCGCTGATGCACCTCTGCAGTCCTTCTACCGCTTCCACGCGTACTACCAAACACGCCGTATACTGGAAGATATACAGGCCCGAATTCCCCCGGAGCAGGAATGGAAAGCGGTAAATAATCCTTACGACCGCGAGGGGTACGAGAGAATCTGCGAAGAATTTGGCATCTCCCCACACTCTGATTGGAAGATCCATGGCCACACCAAGGGGCTCGGCCGAGTCTACTTCTACTTGTCCGGGGTCGGATATACCCCAGTTGGTGACGGGGAGTATAACCCGGACAGAATGTCGTTCACACAACCGACACATCACGGCATTCCCCACGTGGACTACATCGATCAGGATACCGCCGGAGTAGACACGGCCTGGAAGAATTTCATACTCAATAAGTCAGATGGCTTCACCCTCCTCGGGGTCAATAGGTTGAAGGATAGTAGCCGGACTTACGTGTGGGCCATCCTCACCGCCCATGCCCAGACCCGCGCAAACATTCTAGGCGTCGGCGCGACGGCCTCAGATACGCAGCAGCAGTTCCTAGCGTTGAAACTGTCATAGCTTCTCCTGTGGACATCCCCTCATCAATAGCCCGTTATCAGGAAGCCCTACAGTATGCCCGCTCTGTGGTCAACCTATCCTTTGGGGAGGGTCTTTTCATGGCCCCAGGCAACATGCTACTCCGTATGGATAAGAGAGTGGGCTACAATAACTTGCTCGTTATCGCGACCAGTGAACAGCACCTGGGCTCGAATATCGGCCTGAATAAGGGTGTCGCCCCACCAGACGCCGCAAATGACACCGGCGAAAAGGGGCTCGTTATACCGATGGGCGTCGACCCACCGTCAGAGGCGACTAACAGTCAGCGCGGTGCAAAGCCGCATCCCGATGCAGCAACGGCGGCAGCCAAAGCAGACTATGAGGCCCATGAGGACGAAAAAACAGCCCTCATCGTAGGTATTATTGCCATCGGCCTAGGCCTTCTTTGGTTTCTTGGGTAGAAGCCACTCGCGTGCCGCTACAAGCAGTAAGCCCCCTACAGCCGGAAGAACGGCCCACAGATTTCCAGCCAGCCAGACTGCGGTCTTCCCGAGGAGGGACAGGATCCAGGAGACGATTGACCCGATAATTCCTGGAAGGGCGGCCGCCGCCTTGTCAGCCAGTTTAGCCAGGATTCTTCCGAGGCTCCGGAGGTGTTTTTTAAGCCACTCTTTGATTCCGCCCTTTTCGGGAGGCTGCGGCGGGGCGGCGCCCCCAGAGCCGCCCGTGACAGCCAGGACAAGGGTGCTAATAGTCATCCCGATAGCCGTAAGGATCGACGCGATCGTGATTCCCTGCTCACGAAAGAGGGTCTTTATTCGCTCGGCGAGGGTTTTGTCCTCATGAAGGATCCGGTGCAGGGTTTCACGTATACGGCTGATCTGGGACCGGAGAGCCTCTCTGTTCCCGGAAGCAGCCTCACGGTGGGTGGTCATTTCGTCCTCCAGGCCTTTTATTCGTTCGGCGATGCGGTTTCTGGTAGCCTCGTCCGGGGCCTCTTCTAGCTTGCGCCTCTCCTTGGCAAGGTGCTCTTTCAGTTCCGAGATCTTGGCTTCGTTGTTCACCAGCGAGTCCCTCATTCGAGTCATTTCCGAGCTAAGTTCCCTTAACTTCATTCTCGCCGGAGTCACCCACTGGAGATCCAATGGCGGGTCGTCGATGGTCCCCAACGCAGCGGACTGCTTAGGGGTGAGTTCCTCATCGAGGGCTTTGGTTGCTATTTCTGCGCTTGCAATGGCGTGGTCGACCACGACGGTGGTGATGTCCACATTTTCGGCGGGGAGGATATCACGGGCGTGTCGTACGTTTTTCTCGACCTTGGGGCTGAGTTCCCCTGTTTTTCGTGTTTTCGCGTTGTAATTTTCGAGCCCCATGGACGTGCGTATGGCATTTGTCCCGCCATCACCGTACTTTGAGACTAACGTACTTAGAGCAAGGAAGCCGCCGCCCCTGTTGTTTCTCAAAGAAATCACTTTCCCCTCTTTAGGGGTCCAGTAAAGGGTTTTACCATCCTCGCCAACTTCGAATTGGTCATAGGGGATTTTTTTGGGGAGGGGCAAGCCTTCATAATCTTCTGCAATCAACTGGTAGTATTCATTTACCAGGGCTGTTTTCGCGGCGGCGGCTTCGGCGGCGGCGATTTCATCCCGAAGGTTCCCGATGTTGCCTCCAGGTTCGGTGGAAGGAGTGATGAGGGGAGGATCGAAGTTCCAGAGGAGATGTGAACGTCGGCCTGGGTATCGAACGCACTTCCATCGCGGATGCTCTTGTCGTAGAGGGTATCGATCGGTCTTCCATAGGCGTCGACGTTCTGGGTGCTGAATGAGGTTTCAGCATAGCCGCCCGGAGTTATAGTGTCGTTAGGAGTATAAACTTTGAGGGGGGTGTCATCGGTAATAAAACCGCGGGCAACGTCACCTCTGGCACGACTAGACTCATTGTAATCGAAGTCCGACATGTTCTTGTATTGAAGACCAGTTTACCCAGGTTCAATACCATTGCTTCAAGTGCTTTTGGAAGAAAACTCAACCCGTACCGGCGCCTACGTGACACCCTTGGGGTGAAAGCCACGAGGCAGACCGTTGTAGTGACCAACAACCCCGCAACGGTCGACCAAAACCAGCAGTTGCTGGTTCGCTTCCCCAACTTGGGGGCCGACGATGTCATCGTGCCAGGTACCGCGCGGCTGGCTTTCACAATCTCGCTGTCGTCGACCGACGCCAACAGAACGCTGGTTCAAAATATAGGCCGCGCAATCTGCAAGGGGGTGACCATTCGCTTCAGCGGAAACGAGGTTATGTCGATCGATGATTCAGACGTCTATTACTGCTACCAAGATCTTTGGAAGACCGCCTTTGAGCGCGAGAACTCGCAATATCAGGGCATAGACACCACCACCAACCGCAATGCGACCAAGCTTCGTGTCGGCGCGGGGGACGCAGAAAACACCCCCGCCGACAAGGCCATTTCAGAAGCGTTCGGCAACAGGTTCTTCGTGCCACTCGACTTTGAAATTCTAGAGAGTCACATGCCGTTCTACCAGGCGGGGCTCGGAGACCGACTGGAGTATGAACTCACGTTTAACGAGTACGGCTCGGCCATGCAGGCCACCGCCGACGCTGGCGGTAGCTACACAGTCGAAAACATCAGTCTAGAGTTCGATAAGATCACCAACACCGAACTCGCCCGAAATATCCGCAACCAGTACGCCAACCGCTTGGCGATCCTATACGAGCGTATCCTGCGGCACCGCAAGCTCCGCCGAGATAAGAGCGACACGCTCTGGAACATAAACATCAACACCCCAGCCCGCTCCATGAAGGGAATCCTGCTGCTCTTTGTGGACCCTGCGGCTGCCTTCCAGCGCGACACGGAGGCCTTCTACAACCCCAAGATTACGAAAGTTGAAGTTACCATCGAGGGCGTCCCGAACGAGCTCTACGCGCAGGGCCTGCGCGCATACCAGCAGTGGGACGAGGCCAGAAAGTTTCACGCAAGCGGCTTCAAGCGAGACCCCATAGCAGGTATTGTCGCGAAAGACCTCGACCTGGCGGATGTGTCTCTCCCCGAGTACTTGACCACCAAGTTCTCCCTGTGGCTTGACATGCGGTCCAGTGATGACGATCGGTTCCATGGTACGGGGCGACGAATCGAGAACGCGTCGGAAGGTGTGACGCTGCAGATCACGAAGAAGCCCGAGGCCGCCGGCGTATTGGATATGTATGTCTTCCTCATCATGGATGCACAACTAAACCTGGAGGATGGGCGAATCACGTCCATCTTGTATTAACAACTTACCGCGCGCCGCCCACTCGGCGATCATTTGCGGGCAAACAGGCTGTAGGAAGACAGTATTCGTCCTAGACCTCCTCGAGGGGGCCTATCGCGGAGTCTTCCGCCACATCGTCATACTATGCCCCACCATCCGGCACAACACCACCTACCAGGATCGCCCTTGGGTTTGGAGTGACCCCGAGGTGTTTATTGTCGACCCGGGCGAACGCCTGCACGATTGGCTCCGCTTTTGGTACCACCGTTTCAAAGGCGAGCCGACCCTTTTCATCATCGACGACTGCAGCGCCTCGCAGGCGAAGACGAAAAAGAGAGATACCCTCTCGGAGTTGGCCTTCTCCGGCCGCCACGCCCAGCAATCCGTCTGGGTGCTGTCTCAGCGATACAACTCGGTCCTCAAAGACCTGCGTGAACAGACCCAGTGGGTGGCTTTATTCCACTGCAAGGACCGAGACTCTTTCGAGGAGTGCCTCCGGGAGAACGACGTTATAGCGAACCGGGAAGAACGAGTAGCCGTTAGGTGTCAGCTCGCCTTGAAGAAACATGCCAAGCTGTTGTTAAACACTTCGCAACCATCTTCTTATCATTTGCTTAGCTGATGTTGTTCACGGTATTAAATACGGCTCTCTCCTTGACCACACTTGTGGTTCTCCTGTGGATAGTCCACGAATATATTAGAGCTAGGCGAGAAATTCGGAAACTTATTTCTTTATTGCATACGAAGACATCAAGAAAGAAGATGGACGATTTGCTCGATGGGCTGCTCGCCGATGAAACCGAGGTCGTACAACCAGAGGCCGCGGCGGTCGTACAACCAGCTGTGCCACAGCTTACAACGGTGGCGGAACAGCGCGATAGGCTGGCCATTATCGCAGCAGGGGGGCAGGCCAGACAGTACCTTGGGAAGTCCATGTCCGTGGAAGAAATCGACAAAATGGGCGACGACGAGGTTAGAAAAATCTACACCCGCAACGAGGCACGACTCGGTGTTTGCATGACAAAAACTTTGGGGAAGGCTGCGCTGCAGCTCTATACGACCGTGGCCACTATGTTTCTCCCGATACCGCCCGAGAACCGGCAGCCTCTCATGGAGGACTTCGAGTCCGACCCGTTTGTCGGACACGCGCTCACCAGCACTGTTTGCGAACTTTATTACCGCTATGGAAAGCTTCTGGCGCCGATCACCGCGGCGCTAACCACAGCTAAGTACTGCCAATTTGGACACCAATGCCCAAGGCGTATAGAAGAAGATGGACTCGAGAGACAGCAATGTGACTCCACCGGCGGAGTCGCCCCCGCAAGCGACCTCGACGGAGCCACAGTCTCAACCGGCGCAACCTGTTTTCAGGGTGACGGCCGAGACGTCACCCAGCCAGCCGCCTAAACCGAAAAACGAGAAGAAGTCTGCTGCGGGGCGTGCCGGCGCCGCCGCCAGGAAAGCCAAGTCGGAACGCCTTGAGAGAGAACTCGCGGCAGCCAAGGAGGCTCTGCGGGATCCAGCGTTCGTGGACGACCCACCCGCCCGCCGCGGAAGCCGCTCCGCTCCGACGCAGCGACAAAAAAGAAGAAGAGGATGTCTCTATGTTCTCTTTAGGTGTACTGGTGGCCGCTGTCGGGGGGCTGGCCTATTGGGCCGCCTCACACCGCGCAGAACCGAGGCCGCCACAGGAGAAAAAGCCCCCGGCCCTGCAGAACAGCGCGGGGTCTGCTCAGCAATTGAAGGTTGCGCACAATCCCCACTATATGGAATAACAAAACAATGGCTTCTATTGACGGAAAAGCTATAGCGAACACCGTGTATCATGCCGCCCTTGACAGCGGGTTTGCGATAGGGTACGCAAAACTTGGCCAGATGGCCATCAAGGGGTCGCTGCCAAAACTCGACCTGACGGCACGCGACGCCGGGCTGCTGATCATGAATGTCTCGTTCGCCATTTTGACTAAGGACGAGTTGATTAAACAAAAAATAATCCCCTCTAATATTGCATAGTAGCAAAATGGCTAGCATCGCGCTGATGGCCGGAGGCGCCATCGTGAACGCTCTGGCGTTCTCGGGGAGCAACTACCTGTTCTAGAAGCTCGAAAAAGGAGATACAGCCGAAGAACAGAAAAAACACGACAAGGCCATGGAGCAGCTGCAGACCGCCCAGGCTGAATGGTCTCAGAAGCGTACTGAACGCCTTGACTGGATCAACAAAAAGCTCAGGGAACAATACCAGGCAGTCCAGGACTTCCACGACGCCGACGCAGCATGGCGCGAGTACACCCGCCTCACCGGGGAAACCCTCGCCCCGCTGGTCCCCGAGCCCCAGCTTTCCGACTTCTATACACCTAGCAGCGCCCAAAAAGACCGCGAGATTTACTTTGTTGTCGGGGGTATGGTCGCAACCGGCCTTGTGACATACTATATCGCTAAGAGATAGACGGTGTGACCCCCAATTTTTCCGGTCTATATATACACGATGGGTCTTCCTGAAGAGTTATACTTTGCAATACTTTCGGTTGAGCACAGCGCTCGCCGCCACAAAATTCCCGGTTTCCGCGCAGTAATCGATATCGCGCAGACCTCGCTCGAGATTTGGCGGTCGAATGAGAGAGCGGCAATAAGTTTCGCCGCAAAAGTTTTGACTGGCCCGACGAACCTCCTAGAAACAACTGGGCAACTGCCCAAGCCCTTGGCATTGGAGTGTTGGAGGTTGGTTAGGCTTCTGGAATACATGACAAGTCTTTCCAATGGACTCTCGCCTGTCGAGGATTTACTACAGCCCCGGGGGCTGCTGGAAAGGAATCGCCGCCATCAAGAAGCTGGCGTCTGCAGCGGGGGCCCCTCTCGATGTGGCTAAAGACTGGCTGAAGAAACAGGCCATCTGGCAGATCTACTTACCTGCGGCGCGGCACATACCGAGACCAAAGTTTGATGTCCAGGTGCTCAATGAGGTCCATCAAGCTGACCTGCTCTTTCTTCCCCACGACCGCGTGGGACGGAAGACTTATAAGTACGCCCTCACCGTAGTAGACGTTGCCGCGCGGTACAAGGAGGCCGAGCCGTTGACTAGCAAGGGCGCAGCAGAGGTCCCTGATGCCCTGTCTCGCATCTACAAACGGGGGCCTTTGACGTGGCCCAAGCTGCTGCAGGTTGACCCTGGACGCGAATTTATGGGGGCAGTTAGCCAACTCCTTGCTAGGCACAACGCCGAGGTCAGGCGCGGCCGGGTCGGTTCCCACCGGGACCAAGGAATCGTGGAGCGGTGGAACAGAACTCTGTCTGAGAGGCTCTTCGGCCACCAGTACGCGCAGGAGATGCGGCTGCCTGTTGGTGGACGATCCACAGAGTGGGTGCGGCGGCTGCCTGCGGTTGTCTCTGCTCTGAATGGAGAGGTCACCCGGCTGACCGGTAAGCGACCTTCTGAGGCATTAGGGTAAAGTCTGTGAGTGGAGAGCCCTCTTCTACGGTTACCGGCCGCCCTGTTGGCCTTCAAGAGCAGAAGCTATCTTCGGGGGTTGGTGTTCGCTTCCTCTATCAGCCAGGCGAACTCGAGGGTGGACGGCGTCGCGCCACTGACCCTGTGTGGTCCCTCCGGGTGTACCGGCTAGGGCGCACCGTGACCAAGCCCGGCGAGCCTGTGCTTTATTATCTTGACTCCGCAGGTCAAGGACCTAGTAGGGGGTTTGTCCGTGAGGAGCTTCTGGTTGTGCCTCCTGACACTCAACTGCCTCCCGATGGTGTTCTCAACCGTTAAGAAATTCGTCAATGTAGGCGTTCATCTCGGCTGTACCGGTCGGTAGGGCATCCCCTGTGCCCGCAAATGCCCTGGCATGCCCATAAGCAAGAGTTTCCACCCCGTTTTCTGCGATCCACCGCTTGGAGTCGAAGGGAGACAGCGATACCTTGTGGAGGCGCTGCCCATAGATATGGTGGCGCTCTAATCGCAGGATATTCATGCCGTGGTGGAAGGTTGTTTTCTCGAATAGAGCCTACCTGTATTGTTTGTGTCTTATGTGTTTCTTCACAACGTACTTTTTTACGCCTTTGGCTTTCTTGGTATTGCTCCCGTTAGCCTCAATGATACTGTACATCTTGGGGCGCAAGCCGATGTATTCCGCGATGGGACGCGCTGCACATTCATCCGTCATCTTCCCGACAACCTTTTTGTTTTCTACGCTGTGCAGAGGATGCTCGCGTGGGTAGTCGGACGTGTCGTATAGACCTGCATGCACAACCATGTCCCGATAGACGTCCTCCGTCTCGATCTCGAGGAGTAGGCTGTCAGTGTCGGTGTAGAGGAGCTGGCACTGGTCTCCGTACTGGGTCTTCAGCTGGTTGTAGTAGAATTCGTACATGAGCGTCTTCGATAGGTCTAGGATGCTCATACCCACGTATACGGGGCGGTTGAGGACTAGACGGCTCTTGTGGACCTCTATGGCGAGGTCGTCGTCGAAGATGTTTGCTCTGGCGAAAGACGGGCTGGCGATTAGGCGGCGGAGTATGTCCTCCTCATGTGAGCGCACCAGCTTAACGTCGACTCGCTTTCGCAGGTTCTTCATGGTCTTACCAAAGACAGAATTATTCATCAGTTTGTAGAGGTCCTTCTCGAAGGCGTTGGTGGCCTGCTTTCGCAGCTCGGTGTTCATCCGAATGTAGGGCTCCATCCAGGGGCTCTGCTCGAAGCGCAGGGCGCGTTGTACCTTTTTTTAGCTTCATCCCGAGTCCCAAGTAAAGCTGGAGGTTGCGATAGTGGAGCATGTAGTGGTTCTTGTCGCGGAGGTTGGGGACCAGCTTTTCGACCTCGGCGGACACCACCCCTGCGCCCATGAGACCATGCTGATACTCTGACATCCACTTTTTCTGAACCACCATGCGCTCTGGAGCGAGCGGGTAGGCGTTGTGCTCATCGTGAAGTTCCTGGGGGTACTCCAGGTCCACCTCGAGGATAAAACCCTCGGGCCCGTCGGCCGGTTGGTCTTTTATTGTACCAACCAGCCCATCACAGTCCTCTACCCATCGAAATCCGCCAGTTGGCAGGGGCTGGCTCATGGCCCACCCGTACAGGTTGTTGGCGTCAAGGTAGAGAATGTGGCTGTTGGGTTTTTCCGGGTCGTATCACTCTACTGCGGGGTTGTTCGCCTTGGCGTGGCGCTTCGACACCATCGAGATGCCGCCCCGCATCCCCTTCTCGATGAAGAGGTGTTGGTCATAGTCTGTGAGCAGCTCCAGTTCTACTCCGGTCTTTTTGAGGAGAGCATCCCAAGATAGGCCTGGACTGGTGTAATAATTTGCCGGGTCCAACCCATATTGTTTCTGGGAGGTCTTTCAAAAGTTCTCAAAGACATCGGCAAGGAGCAGCACGTCGGTCCGGCAGTAGAGGTCGGTGTAGTTACCTAGGGTTTGGCACCCGAAGGTCTCCCAGACCCTCTGGGCATGGGCGTAGTCACTATCGGAAATATTTGCGTCTGAAAGCTTGGAGTAGAAGGCCTCCTTCGGTGGAAGCTTGGTCTCCTCGAAACGCTCCCAGGAGTCCATGTACTCATAGGGGTACACGCCTTTGCGCAGGAGCAGCGTGCGCTTTTGGTGGTCGGGCTCGTAGCGGGCTGTGATGTGGAAGGCCTTGGGCTTGTTTGCGGATACCAGCTTGTCGAGGCTCGCCTGCAGGAACTGGGCGCTATCGATGAAGCGCAGCTGCCCCAGGGAGAAGGATATGTACTTCTCGGTGTTGTTGGGGATGCAGCTCATCCGCCCCTCCACCTTGGATATCGCCTGCATCAGCAAGTGGCTGTCGTACCCCCGCAGGTTGTGGAACACAACTGGTATGGTTGTGGTCTTTGGGCTGAGCCGCAGTTTGAGGTTGCAGGCGCTATGGGCGGCTCCTCGGTACTTGCCGGTTATGTGGCAGTGGTCCTTTACAGAGTCGTCTTTCAGGAGTCCGTCACACACATGGCATCTGCTCGCAGTCCTGTGGCTCTCCCAGTCTGCTCTTGTCATTCTAATGGCTTGCGGTTTCGCCAGCACTTTCTGGATCCCACGCTCTTCCACTTGGAGAGCTCGGAGGAAGTGTTCTGCTGCGTTGGGCCCCCGGTATTCGGCAGGCGCCTCTGTCTTCCCGTCGCACCGCACCACCACGTAGCAGTAACTGCATGCCTCGTGGTGTTGTGTCCTCTGGGTGTTGCTTTTTGTCGGGTCGAGCTCCGGCCCTTCGACTTTCGTGGTGAGAGCTTCGAAGTCGGCGTAGATAACGTAAGGCGCAGGCAGCTATTTGTGATGGTTCTGGAAGGTGAGCTTGCCCTCTTGGGGCATCTCCACCCTGACGGCTGTCTGGCCGATTCCCTTACACTCCGGCCTGTGAGCTTCCAACAGATCCTCGCGCTTGTACCCATGTAGACAGCGCTCGAAGAAGTGCTTCTGCTCTCTGTGTTTGCTTTGGTCATATAGGAGGCGATTTAAATTTTTGATCCAGGTGTAGTGAAATTTACCGGCCTCCTCAATCAGAAGTAGATTTTTCCTGGGCATGTACTCTGGTTGTTTGCTGAGGCGGTGCACGATCACTCCCTTGTCCCAGCCGAACACGTTTATGGCAAGGTCGTTCTGGTGCTCCACCTTGCCGATCTGAGATATGGGCGTGGGGGCATCGATGCCGGTGAAGTCTAGGCCATCTGCGGTGGGGTATTTGGCGGGTCTGTGTGGGTCTTTTGCAGCTTGAAACAGGGCAGACCGAAGGGCCCATCGCAGGCAGTGGTCATCCATGTTTTTCACGTTGACCACTGCCTTCTTGTTTTTCAGTGCCGGTGGCAGTGGGATGTAGGAACCACCCCGGAGAGGCTGATATCGGGCGATATCTAACCAAAGGGTGCGAACCTGCACTACCATCCACCCAGATCCTCTCTGGGTCCATTTTTCGAGGGTTTCCAGCAGCCTCGGGAATGATTCCTCGAGGGCTGCCTTGATCTCGTTTTTCTGAAGGACGGCCTCCTGCTTGTGGCGTATGATGGGTTCCATGAACTCCTCGCTGCCATCTGGGTTCACTTTTACAAGCTCCACCTTGAGAGCCAGCTGGAACTTCAACCCTCCTCCAAGGGCTTCGAGCTCCTCCTCGAGCTTTTCGCGGATCTGGAATTCTACACTCTCGAGGAAGTTTCTGGGGTCAGCACCCTGTGGGTGCCCCTGGGGCACATCCATTTGCCACCCGCGAAGAAAACTTCCGAGAGCCCATGGCGTCTGCCGGAAGGCGAGTTCTTTCGGTTCTTCAAACAGGCCCAGGAGATCATTTTGATAATCATCAACAGACCTCAGAACCTTTTGGCTCGGGATGGGGTCAAATTCCTCCTGGATGGCCTTCCTTTTCCTCGCTTTTGCCTTTCGCGGCGGAGGAATAGGCCTATATTTCCGAGGCTGTAGAGGCTTCAACAAACGTCTTTTAACAGTCTCGGGAATGGGCTCATCCAGGATGTTTTTAACCACATTTCGGAGAGCCGAATCTGGCATCTCTGCCAGTAGCTGTTCTATGTACTCGTCCATAGTCACCATTTTGGAATGGGTATAACTATATGTAACACATTTGTAAATGAAAAAAAATATTATTGGCTAAAATTTACCCCTATACACGAGGCCGAAGGCTCGCGGGCATAGCTAAATTTCTATGGTGGATAGGCGTAGAAACTCCACCCTAAAGTTGTACTGCCTATCCCTCCATTGCTTGACTCGAGCACAATCTGCACCACAGTCTTTACAACGAGCTAGGGCTGTTTTTACCCCTAATCCGCAGCCTATACAGGGAATCGTGCCCCCGCCCTTTGCAATCCTAGCATTGTGGGTCTTGCAGTATTTCCCCATACAGCTCTTGCCGCACACCTCCGTTTTTCCCAACAACAGCCATTCACAGCTGTTTGTCCCCCTCATGTTGACTATTGTGTATATACTAAAAATTGTTTTTTCTTTAAATGCTAATAATTTTTTTTATTGCGAAGCAACCCTCGTTGGGGGGCCCGCCAGGGGGGTGGAGCGGGCCCTTTGTCTGGTCAGTCCTCTCCTAGTTGGTAGTTGCGCTCTTGTAGTCCACGTGTGTAGGCCAGGCGTGTTTGGTGTACATAAAGAATTGCCTCGCGAGTGCATGTACGAAAAAAGTGTTTTTCGTACATGCAGAATTGGGGTAATTGTGTATGTAGGTCGGGCGTGTTTTTCGTACATGCATAATTGGGGTCCGAGTGCATGTAGATGTGGTATGTTTTTCGTGCAAGCTGCGCCAGAACCCCCACTCTCTATACTACTAGCTCTCAAATTTAATAGTTTACCAATTGAATTGTGATTATATAATTTTAATTCCAAACCTCTTTTTTTAACTTAGAAGGCATGAAAAGAAGTAAAAAACTTTTACTTTAGGATAGGAAAAGAAAATTTGTTCGTCACCCCGAAAATTTTTCGAAACAAGAAAAATATGTTTAGTTAATATAAGACTAGCAAGCATCAACATACACACCCACCCATATGATCCCATTTCTTATTTATTTTAACCTTGTAGGCAGGCAGGCAGGCCTATTATTTTTGTGTTTATGATGTGGCTCTCAAACGACGACACTGTTCGTCTATATTTTTGCTTTAATTCTTTCCATGTTTCTTTCAAGTTTGATATATTCTAGCAGTAAAAAAAACAACAACAACGCAATGTTATTTCTTATTTTCCTTGATTGTGTCATCATAGTTTTTTTTTTTTTTTTTTTTTTGTCTGTTTGTTTGTTTCTTATTTATTTATTTTGTCTTCACTCACTTCTCCATAACTTTTGAGTTTGTTCATTACTTTAGATAATCCTTCATTTTCTGATAATATTAACGCGGTGGCATCTGCATATTGTGCTTTAATATTTTTTTTCCTTGTCCACCTCCTGGCATTGCTTTGATGTCTTTGTCTTGTCTTATCTCTTCTAATAACGTTTTCAGCACTAGTTTGTTAAAATGATGACAATCTGCAGCCTTGACGAACCGATCTTTTTACTTGTATTTCGGCTGTGCGAATACCAGTGAAGCTCAAAGAGATATGTGGCAAAAGAGCTGAGATAATATTCTTGATCTCCGCTATTGAACTAATGTATGTTATTATTACTGCAGTCCCATTGGAATACGCTATTCTACTATATCTCTGCCTTACACTAGTTACAGATCAATATATATATATATATATATATATATATATATATATATATATATTACTACTACTAATAATAATAATACTAAGTATCAAAATTGTATGCTTGCTGATATTTTAAATTGCAGTTGTAAGACTTAAATAATGTGGTGGTTCAGAATAAAAATTTAGCTCTGGTTGATAAACACTCGCTATCTTTTTAATTTGAAAGAAGTTGGTGAGTGGAAACTGTTCATCTGAATGTCAAAGCAAAGATGAGTGTACGTTGTTGTAATGAACTCGAATTTTTTCTACGTCATGAGTGTCCCATGTTGTGAATGGTTTTCTCATGATAAACAAGAACTGACACAGAAGTGAAGATGTTCAGCGTCGTCAAATACTTCAGCGGGTTGGTGAATAGTTTCCCTACGGACGTCCTCAGTGCAGATCGATTCACTGTGTGACAAAGAAGTACAGGCTTTACTATTAGACGGTTGTACCCGAAATGAAGATAATTGGGAGAGAAAAGAGAGCGGGGTAGTAGGCTTAAATGAAAAAAGTCAGAGGACTCTAAGTCTATTGTGCACAATGTTTTTAAATAGCTGTGCATTTTACGTATGATTGCGAAGCCTGGACAATTTTAAAACAACTACAAAAGAAACGAGGCAACAGAATGTGGTTCCCACGGAGAATGCCACGAATCTCATGGACTGCAAGGAAATCAAACGAAACAGTGTTGCGAGAAGCTAACACAAGATCACTCATAACTCTAACAGAATATGTAAGCAGCAAGCAATCTCATTTGGCAATTGGGATGAGAAGAGTCAGAGAAGCTAAAACATCTTGTGAAAACTGGAATGATCGAAGGAAAACGCAGGATGTTCGACTATCCTTTTTCGGTTTCTTCAGTCAGTTCAACCATTTCTATAAACAAAACAACCACGTAAGAGTAGTTTTGGACTTCGTTTGCTTTCTACATCGATGTTTTCCGAGAACATGTCAAGCAAAAACATCCTGGTTCTGCCCTTAATTGTGCAAAATTGATGATAAAAAGACCTAAATCATCGGTTCATTTTGAACGGTTACAGCGGTTTTCCGTCGGATTTTTTGGTATCGGTCGATTCTACTACTTTAGAAGGTCAAGTACACCAGGCTCCTTATTCCTACGGGCTTGGAGTATTCGTTCATGAAGAATAGTATAGTATTTCTGTATCATGTGCTTGTCTGACCTCGTTAGCTCAGGCATGTAACAGTAAAGGTTATCACGCGGCGTTGTTAGCGTCGCTGCGTGATCACGCACGCCTTTGATTGGCTAGCGCTGTGCGAGTTCGTATGTCAGCCGGCAAACTGCTCTCTGATTCGCGAGGGGTTACGGGTGCAGAGTTCAGATTTGTTTACCTTTGCGCTCTTGCACATGTATTCTATCCATCCCGTTTCTACGAATTACGCTCTTCTACAGTTCATTTTCCACATCTATTTTGGAATATTGGTATATTTTCGTGCTTAGTTCTTGAACAGGGTGTCCAGCAAGTCGGAAAAGTCGGAAATTCGATAGTCAGGTCGGAAGAGTCGGAAATGGTTGGAAATCGACCATTGAGGTCGGAAAAACGGAGGAAAAACAAAAATATCAGTCAGACCTGCCAACAATACGGTTTTGCTGTCATTTATTATGCCGACGGCCGATTCCGTCAAAATTACGGCAAGCAGGCTTGACTATTTAGGGCTTCAACGTCACGGTCTCGATTTAGCCCTCTTAGCTGATCGTTTTGCCTTGTGGTTCAATACAGTATTATCAAATACTTATTTTTGTTTTCATTATTTATCTTTTTGCGGTATTGAAGTTTAAATTAGTTATCGATATTAAATTAAATGCGATTGTCCGGCATTTAGTTGAGCGAGCGGTGTTCAATAGCAGAGCACTCTTTGTGCGGCTTCTATGTCATTCACCGTTCAACGTTGGCTTTTTTTTATGTTTTTTTTTTTTTTTTTTTTGGCTTCACTTGTTAGTTCTCTTCTTATAGCAACTGGGGCGTTTTCCACCTATACTGAACGAGAGACGTATCGGATACCATAGATTAGAAACGAATAAAGAATTATTTGCCGGGATTTACGGTCAAGCTTCTCAATCTCATTGCTCCCATTGATGGTTCCTGAGTCGGGCGTGTCCACGTAAATTGCACATGAATTTTCGAGACAATGTACTATCATTTCATCCAGATCTCTTCCAACCAACTGAATTCCATGTGGAATATATCTAGCTTAATATCTTCAAGATAAACAGCGCTTTTCCAGGTTTTTTAAAGACGTGATATTCTAGAATCCATTATTACTTAGGCCTAAAGTTGAGATTTAGATCTAGATCTAGATCCGTAGATAACTGTTCATAATACTAATCTCAGTCTAATTAAGCTCAATTTTTAACTAAATCTAGAATTTTGTAGGTATTAATTATAAATTTATAATTAGAGAGAGAAGGGAATTTTCCATTAATGAACGGAATTTCGTATATTTTGAACATTCATGTGATCCTGTAAGGTTGAACATAATTATTTAAAATTAATTTTTACGGAAAAAGAAATGGTGAAAATTTTATTCTACGATTACACTATTTCCCGTCATCCAGTATCAACCTGTGCGAAAGTATGAAACTGAACGGTATAATAATTTTATATTGATATCGTGTACTTCTTATTATTTACATTTTGAAATGGAATATCGAAATTTATATTGTAGGCGAAACCGTCCAAGATATTGGTGCCGTCGAGTTTTTTACTTTCATGTACATTCGTTCGAAAAATTTCGTTCTCTCCATCTTCACACCCAGACCTAGCCGTTATTTTCAACATAAGTTCATTCGCATATTCATCTGATAAAAGCTATGGCTTTTTACTGGGAAAGGGGGAGGGGGGGGGGGGGGGGGGGGGCCCGGGGAGTCAAGTTACATTACATAAATCTTGTCAATTAGGCCTAGGGCCTACATGTTTTGAGATCGATGAGAAATCCTAACTGGAGCTAGATCTAAGGCAAATGTAGATTTAGATCTTTTAATGAAAACCTGTCATGGCATGACATGAGGCTCTAATTATAGTGGGTGATTTAAACTCCAAGTCCAAAGGAAATAATAATAAACCTAGATCTAAATGTTAGATAGTTATAATTTGCCCTTTTCTATTTTTATACGACCAGGTGGAGCCTAGTGAGAAGTTATAGACCTAATCGATATTGATCATATTCAGCTCTAATGCCCCGAATAGACAAATATAAAAAGAGCAGTGCTCAATATGTAAGCTAGAATATAGCCCTTTATGTATACTCTGATGATTAAACCTTTTGTTTATGGTGCCTCAGTTGGGCCAGTAAGATGCAGAAAGCAATAACATTTGGGGAACACAGCTGTAGAAGAGCTACAGGTTATTCAATATCTTAGTCTGAGCTCACAAAAAAAAAAAAAAAATTAACTAAATCAGTAAGAAAATAAAAAGCTTCACAAACCTGGCTCTGTGTAAAATCACATTTTGTTTTATTTCAGGGGCAAGGGACGGGGTCGTGTGTCAAAAATTATTCTGAGGGGAGGTTGGCATTACTCTAAGCCTGATTTGAGGTTGGCAGGTGTGGTAACTTATATTTATTGCCCGCTTTAAAAATGTAAAATTGCATCTAGGTGCTCTGTTAACATCATTATTTCTCTTATTAAACATGCCCCTGCGAATTCTCTGTGGATTTACCTCGCGCAGTGGAAACCAACTTTGGATTTTCTTTCAAAATCCTAGGTAGGAAATTTTTGGAGAAGGTAGGAAATTTTAGGTTGAGATATTGCTGGACACCCTGTTGAATAAGAAAGAAGAAAATGCCGAAAAAGAAGTTTCAGCGTCAGCAGAAACATTTGGAGAAAGCAAGAGCTCAACGACGGACTTATAAAGAAGGGGTAAGTACGTTGTAACTGAAAAAGCTCTAGACAAGATTATATTAGATCGCACTCTTATAAGCGCGATTTATTGTTGTTCGATTGATCTTGCGAAATGAATACAACTGATAAATTCATCTGTGAAAAAAAAATGAAATAAATGAAGCACTTTATTCATGAGAAAATTAGTTGTTTTAGCTCTTCTGGTTATTTTATAGAAAGCAACTAATATTAATATTTTACTTGGAAATTATTTTTACTTTTCACATTTTTTTCGGAGACTTCTTTAATTTTCTTTTATGTTGTGGGTGTAGTAGACTCTTTATTATTTATTTTCTCTTTTACTTTATTATCTTCACCGTTGATGTCATGTATTGGTTTATTTCCAGGACTTACCCGATGAGCCTGATTTCCCACCACCCACTGTAAGGGATTCGCCTTCGGAACAACCACAACAATCTACAGAGCAACCAGGCATGCCCACGCCGTTCCACATCAAGAGCACCGTGCACTCCACGTCCACGCCACGATCGTCTAATTATTCCCCTGTCGTCGCCTTTGCCTGCGTCCTCTAACTAGAAGCCAGAAGAAGCTGGCCTTTTTTTCAAGGGCAAATCTTCGAGGAGCCTAGTGATGTAAAGCGGACTATTGTGGAGCTGTCGCAGATCAACAAACTGTGCCATGAGTGCTTGAGCGATGAAGGGTTGAAGCTGCAGACACCCACTCGCTATGGACTGGCAGTCAAAATTGAAGCTGCCTGCAACGCATGTGGCACGTTGCTTTCTAGCCAGTTCACATCAGCACGAAATGCAACGTCTTCCAGCCACCCGAAGCCATTTGTAACCAACGAGGCCACCGTAATGGCATCCCTCTCGTCAGGCAGGGGCCCTTATTCCTTCAACAATTTTTGCGAGTTTCTTGAGATGCCTGGTCTACACCAGAAGACATTCAGCAACATCGCCAAGAGACTCTACAGCCAAAATGAAAGACCGGCAGACCAGGTATTCTCCAAAGCAGCAACTTTAGTCCGCAGGGAGCATATTAGACAATTTGCTCTCGATGTAAGTGACGAGGATGTTATCGACGTATCTGTCAGTTTTGACGGCTCATGGCTGACAAGAGGTCACAAATTCCTGATTGGCATAGGATGTGTGATCGACGTCCTCATAGGTCTCATCCTGGATGGGCATGTTTCATGTTTGCAGTCTACACTGCCATTATGTGCACAAAGTGGTGCATTCGTGAAGAGGAAGACACGCCGCACCGCTATGAACGCTGGCGACAAGAGCACATAGCAAGCGGCGAATGCACAGTAAATTTTGAGGGCACATCGGCGCTGATGGAGGTAAAAGCGGCAGAAGTGCTTTGGAGTCGATCCGTCCAGCGTCACAAGATGCGCTACACCACCATGGTCAGCGACGGAGACTCCAAGGCGCACACGAAGGTCCTTGAAATACAACCGTATGGCCCCAATGAGTTTATAGACAAGGAGGACTGCATCAGTCATGTGAGAAAGAAACTGGGTGCTGCTCTCTGCAACCTCGTTTCTGACTGCAGCAAGAGAGGGGTCACGTTAGGGGGGGGGGGCGAGATCGTGGCCGTCTGGTTGCAGAATCCATTCGGATCGGAAGCTGCAGATACACCACAGAAGAGCCATCAGACGAGCCAAGATTGCAGTGGAGATGAGGCTGAACATTCTGGCGAGTGTTTATCATGGATACTCGACAGATGACTTGCCTCAGCACCAATTCTGCCCCCCACCCCCACCCCCAGGCCCCGACTCTTGGTGCTTTTTCAAGAAATCCATCGGGGAGCACCTCTACCCTACTGGGTATCGCAAAGGGGTCCACACCCGAGTAGACTACAATCTGATGCACCGATATCTGGAGCCAATATATGACAGACTCACTTCACTGCAGCTGTTGAGGAAGTGTGAGCTCAAGACCACACAGAATCCAAATGAAAGTTTTCACCATTCTGTGTGGTCTAGAAAAACTTTCATTCTTTGAAAAGAGTGGAGTTTGCTCTGATATCGGCTGCAGCAGAATTCAACAGTGGGCCATTTGGACTGAAGACAGTCAAACAACCCCTCGGATTTCGCGAAGGAGAGCATGGCCAAAGCCGGGCGGAGCCATACTAAAAAGAGGCTTTACAAAAGCACTCTGGTGGAGAAAAGAAGGCCGAAAAAAAAAAAAAAAAGGGAAAAGATGACTGCTGCAGCCAGAGAGAAGGCGAGACTGGAAAAGGAGGCTGAGGAGGGAGGGCCATCGTACCAGGCAGGAATATTTTAATGTCAGTTTCATGTATGATCTTGTAAATTCGTTTTTATGTCTCTGACTTTCAAATGCGATTTCCTCAAAGCTTACATTTTATTCACAAAAAATCTATCTTTTTCAAACTTTACCAACAGATTTATTTCAAATTTTGCATGATGTTGTCATAAATAAAATAATAGAAGCTTTTCTTGATATTCTGTTTAGTTTTTTACACATATGAGTTTTTTGTAGAAAAATTGAGTTTTCGTCCTTTATCGCTAACGTATATAATAAAAAATGTAAAAAAAAAAAAATTACAAAGGTATAAAAAATCCCCTCTATTTTATTTTTGCAATTGGGCATCTTCTTATATTTCCAAAGTTTCCAGTCATTTAGTTGAGAAATGTAGGACAAGATAGATTTTGAAATCAAGTGATTTTGAGGGGCAAAATCCAATATGGCGGCGTTGTCATGGCAACCATAAAAGAGAAGTAAAAAACAAAACTGTTATGATGCATTTTTGAAGGTGCTTGACATGATGCTTAAGATAAGAAATTACTGAATTGAAAACTAAAAAAAAAGTGTCTCAGGACCCTCCCCCCCCCTCTTAAGGTTGTTCCTGACCTATTTTAGTTTGTGGACTGTCCAACAAGAGGTTCTAATATACTTGACCTGTTTTATTTTAATATAAAGTGTGCCTACAGGTGCTTTTCTAAGCCAACCCTTGATCTTTCAGATTACAACATGCTTTCTTTTGCACATTATAAACCTCTTGTCAAGCAATATCAGCCAATGAAAAAAGACGGTGAAGATTTGGGATGAATGTGTCAGTGACGAGTTGCGTGACTGACTGCTTTGAGCGCACGGACTGGAAGGTGTTTTTTGACGAATGTGAAAATCTGAATGAGCTAAACGATTGTGTGACTGCATATATATCAATATTTGTGGAGAGATTGAGAAGGTGTATGAGAAAAAAGAGGTTAAATGTTATCCATGAAAAAAACCCATGGGTAATTAAGGAATTGAAGTCTTACTTAATCAAAAGAAAATTCTCTTTGCTAAAGGAGATAAAGAACATTATTAAAACCCAAACAAAAAGAACTCAAAACAGATCAATAAATGCAAGGAGAGATACAAACAGAAAATCGAAAAATTATTAAATTTATTCTAATAACATGCAAGAAACTTCGAAAGGATACAGACTGTCTCAAATTATACAAAAAAGAAGGTAGACTCAGAAATATAATTTAACGTAGATAAACTAATGGATTCTATGCTCGCTTTGATGTAGAAGACAACGGGGAAGATATTGTAAAATGTTAAGGTGTATTTTAAGTTAATCTAGAAGAAACCCCACCTGCATTTAGTGAAAACGATACGAAGACCATGTTTTCAAGAAAACTGCAAACTGAAAATTATTAAGAGTTTGTGTGAAGGAACAAAGTAAATAAGTTACATGTATATCTTTAAATGACCATTTTAACATCCTCTATACCCATCATCTGGAAGACCTAAAAAGTAATTCCATTTCCAGTTCCAAAGAAAAGCAGAAATATTTTAATGAATGATCTTTAATGGCTTTAACTTTAAGACATCGGTTGCAATGAAACGTCTAGAAAAACTGATTTTGAGAAAACTCAATAACCACATGAGACCATTGCTTGGTCCTTGTCAATTTGCAAATCAAGCAAAGCGTGGTGTCGAAGATGCAATTCTGGTCTTTACTAATAATATACAGTCATTTGGAGAGGCCCAATAGTTAGTGTAGGGTTCTTTTCGTAAACTTCTCTTCGGCATCCAGCACAATGAAACCTCATTTAACAATCCACAATTTGTCAAATCTAAAAATAAATAAATACATAATTTCATGGGTTCCTAACTTTTTGACCAATAGATATATGGATAAGAAGAAATCAAAACTCATAACAACAAACACTTATGCTCCGCAAGGCTGTGTCGTTTCCCCATTCTTGTTTACTATTTATAACAATGATTGTCAAAGTTCAGGGAATCACGTGCCAATCACAAAATTTACCGAAGACCATCTCTATAAGATTTGATTTTAAGTTGTAATGAATTATTATAGACGAGGGGTTGACAAATTTGTACCATGGTGCGAAGACAACTCTTTATGTTTGAAAGTAAATAAGACAAAAGAATTATATACTGACTTTAGGGAAAAAAAAAAAAAAGATAAAATGCCATTACATATCAAAGGTTAAGTAGTACAACTGATAATTATAAATATTTAGAAGTGACTACTGACGACAGGTTGTAGTGGTTTGACCATGTAAAATGGTAACTCTACCTGCTAGTGCTAAGCTATCTGGAGCCCTAATCTTCAATACACAGATCTCCTGTTATGCTTACCTGTTTTTATTATTATTATTATTATTATTATTATTATTATTATTATTATTATTATTATTATTATTATTATTATTATTACACCCATTAACTGGCTACTTAAGCAAGGCCCAGAGGTAACCATGTCTTACGTGAGACAGGCCAAATTTGTTAACAATCGACCCCTTTTACGTCTAACTTGATAGATGGATCTAGTCGATGGCAGGCGAGAGAGAAATGGAGTGTCTCTCTCGAGGGCGAACAGGGATCAAACAAAGGCTAGAGCATAAATGTCAACAAACTCTTTGTACAAAGAGTAAGTGAGGGAAGGGGGTGCAAAGCGTGTTTGTTTAAACAACAGCTGAGTTGAAAACTTGATCAAGATACGAATTCATCTGCTAATGTGATGAAAGGAATCTTTTCAAAGATTTTGTTTATCAAATTTCTTGAGAGGCTAACATTTTCTTTGCATATGAGGACTTTAAGTTATTGTTCACAACATAACTTCGAACTAATTCCAGGAGACCATTTAAATAACAAGGAAACCAAAGGGAAAACAGAAGAGAAAAACTAGTAAGTTCAGGGAACGTCTCACCTAATGGTGTTTAACTGTATGCTGCTTTCTATGCCAGCTAATTTACTAGTTAGTAATAGGAAAAAATTTTTCATGCTCTTCAAAGACTAAAATTTGAGTTCATCCCACACCCCTCTTACCCTTTATAGAAGAAACAGATATGTAAATGGTGTCTGAACACTAGTCTGAAAGACTTGTTTAAAAAACGTACGCCCACAAGAAAGACCTATCTTTAAAGTCTAAAATAATATACCGAATAAGATTGGCCTAAAAGTAAAAGCATGATTATGAAAAGTTGATGAACTTTTAAAAACTCTTTTCTGTATCTTGAGCATCACGGATACCTGGATAGAACAAGGAGATCCTGAAAAAAAAATACATGTAGGCCCTTGATACAGCTCAAGCCTTCACAATATGTTCTCTATGCACTAGCTCATGTGTAAGAAAGACTGATTCTTCACTTTCTTCTCAAATTCTACTTCTAAATTTAGGGATCTAAATGTACATACAATAATATCTAATATTAGCTAAAATTACACATATTTTAATTGTCTAAAACCTGATGTGATACTTATCTAAATATATGTATGTGCAATCTAGATATCAATCAATCAAGTGATGTGCTGTTTAGAGTAGGCGATCAGGACCTTTCACCCATCTCTATTTCTCGTCGCTTTCAGTGCTTCTGTTACTCTTCCTACTTTGAGCCTCTTTGTTGGTCCATCCAACATCTTTTCACATTGTCCCCCCCCCCCCCCTTTCGATCATTCCAGTTGTCACAAGATGCTGTAATTTCTTTCTCCTCATCACACGGCCAAAAGACATTGTTTGGTATATATTCTGTTTTATGAGTGATCTTGTGTCGGCTTCTAGTAACAGTTTCTTTTGATTTCTTTGGAGCCCGTGAGATTCATAGCATTCTCCGAAGGAACCACATTTTGTGTTGTCTCCGTTTTTTTGTACCTGTTTTGAAATTGTCCAAACCTGGCATCCATTCATCAGAATCGTTTCAATATATAGCATTCCAGGGCTCTTCTTCGTTTGTGAATCGACATGTGATTATTTGTTAGTATTCATTTCATTCTCTGAAAAATCTTTTTTGCCTGCGCTATACATTGTACTTAAATGCTGCTATTTCAGTGTTGTTGCGTTCATCACTTTATATTAAAGTACCCAAGTATTTGAATTGATCCCTTTGCTCGAGTTTATTCCTGTTGATGACGTGCTGGTCTATGAACATTTACTGTTTCGATTGACGAACTTTACTATTGTCCTTTTGCAGTTCAATTCAAACCCTTTTTCAGATGTCTTCTAATCGTTGCAAGTCTTGTTCATTTTCAATATAGTGTCATCGGTTATCTCAAGATGCTCATGCTGTGCCCTCCTTCCTTATTTCCTGGGTATCCTTCTACGTATTTTACATATACATATCTAAATATTTCTCTATCTTCGACTGCTAGCTGTGTGGTTATCTCATCATGTTTTCTATCAAATGCCTTGGTGTGGTCAAAGAAGCACATATAGTTATACTTCTTTTTGTACTTCCAGAGTTGTTCGAAGGATGTTGATAAAATTTCTTGAAGCTTTTCCCGCTACAAAGCCACACTGTTCCTCTGCTATTTCTGGTTTGATTTTGCTTTTGACTCCTAATCAAGATGATTCTTAAACGTATTTTATGAAAAAATGCAAGTAAAAATGACACTTGACAGTTGAAAACAGAAATTCACCACACATTGTATTAGCAGTAATCGAAAGTACTTAGCTTCGTGCTGCAAGAAATATCCCGTGAAGCATGGGAATCGAAAGTCGAGAGGATTTCTAGAATGTATTAAATATTTCTTTAGTTCTAGTAGTCCTCTTGTAGTGGCAACAAACATTACAAATAGCCACTAGCCTATATCCAAATCCAATCTGTCAGCAGCACTAAGTAAGAATTTGTAATAAAAATAGAGGCAAAAGAGTTTTTAAACGGAAAGTACCTGGGGGTGAATAGCAAGGAATCTGTGTCTAAATTTAGACCTAGATAAAGGACTTACTGGTAACAAGAAGTAGAGAATAGATGCATAGATGCCAGCTTTTGAAAAGGCAATTACAGATTTTTACTTAGCGAGATAAATAAAATTGGTCACTGCAAACCTAGCGGATGATGTAGCTCATTGAGTAGAACTTTATCATTATTGACCATAACTCAAGCTTAATTAAACGTTTACAAGCTCACCTGTTATTCAAAAGTGATTGTAAACTTTATACAATTTTCGCTTATCATATCTTTAACAAATACACCATAGCTACAAGCAATGAGTAGACAACCAAGCATGTACTTTTACTTCCGATTAGTGGGATTCTGTCAAATACTGTACATACGTACTTTTTAGCATCGATATGGACAGGCGTACTCGAAAGCCCAAATAGACTAAACCCCTATTATATGTTCTGGTTGGCACTATGTACATGTAATAAACAGAAAGTGAAAATCAGTAGTTCTTTGAGTTTATCCATTATAAAGGTAAAGTGCTCAACAACAACAAGAAAAAAAAAAATTTTACATGAAGATTAGAGCTGAAAATGAAACCAAAAGCAACAGAAGAGTCTGAAATGTGAGTTAATTTGAGTGATTTACATCCCTGAATAAAAAAACAAAACAAAACAATGTAGTAATTGTTGATCATTTTATTACTTTTACATGACACTTAAACTGAATGAACAAGCATTATTTTGAAATGTTTTAAGGAAACCTTCCAAATTAAAGATTAAAGTCTAAGTGATGTTTCTCTTTTGACATCCCTTGCTTACAATTAGTATTAAAGAAAACAACAAAGTCTGCTAGTCATATGAAATCGGCATGTGTTCAATAAAGAACAAATTGTAACTCAGAGCCTTAAATTATGTCAGTACCTTTCTTAAACTTTTTGTTTTTGTAAATAAAGAAAAAATTGAAAGAACAGTTTATCACAATACAATTGATACTTTTGCTTTGCACAGAAATAACTTACCTTCCACCTATATGGTGGAAAAAAAATCATGCTCTTTTTAACCTTTTAACTGCCCTTTCCAATCAACTACATTTATATGCAAATTCAGAAGAAAATTATGGTAGTTTGAGAAGTCAAACAACTATCCTATAGAACTTTACATTCTTTGTGCTCCCCACATGCCTAGACCTCTTGTATTTTCCAAAAATAAGCAAAACCATGATATGGTTAATTTATTTAAAATTTCTGAAAAATAATGATGAAGATAATTTTGTGCCACAAAAAGAGTGTAAAAATGCATTACATGTATACAAAAACCAAGGTTTACTTTTCTCAGTGAATCTGATATAGCTCCTCCGACCATGTTTTACTTTTCAAGAGAATCTTTTATAATCAGGACATATTACCCTGAGTACCATAACTGGATCATCAACACATGAATTTTGAACCTGCCTAAGAATCAGCAAATGCACTAATATTCAATTTTTAACCCATATGAAGAGATGTATTTCAAATTACTAATTTCTGCCTTTTTAACTTTTTACAGATACCGAGAAAATTGATTTAAATCTTTAAATGTAGATTTTTGGGAGGGGTTTCACGCAATTAAATTTGTCCAAATATTTTAGAACACCCTTCTCAATAAACTCAAGCTGGAATTATAAATTTTAAAGATGACTATGACAAATTTCATATCAAATTATAGGTCAGAGAATGAGCTCCAACAAAATGCAAAAATTTTGTGGACAAAATGAAAATTGAAAAGAAAGTTATAGATCTAAAAAGGACAGTAATTATTTTGTGGTGTGAAAATGTAACAAAATGTTTTAACCAAATGGCATTAAAAATACAAAATGAATAATGACAACTGAGCTACTCTTGTTTAAAGTAAAGAAAAAGGAGTGCTACTTTACACATATCAGCTCTCTTTCTCAGCATACATCATAAAATGCACTTAACTTTCAGTTTCCTGGATGAAAACATCTTCCTTCGTGATACAGATCTCGTTTCATAGGATTATAAAAAAACACACTCCATACTGCTTGCCTCTGCTCACATAAATTGAATATTTAATGGCCCCTGGTAACAGTCAATCGTGTTTTAAGACTTAACTGATGCATCTAGATTTTTTTGGATAATCTGCCAGAATTATAGAAGATTCACATTTGGCATTCACGCTCACTGCGTTGGTATGGACGACTATAGAGAACAACTTCACGCTGTGAGCGTGGGAATAGATGCAAAGAGTTAAATAAAACTCAGGAGTTTTGAAACTTCATATCTTCACCTGTACTAAAACATTTTCAGCAGCATAAATGACTACATGTTGAAATGTGTCCAAAACACGAGTGACTAATTTACAGCTTGCAACACTTAAAAAAGGTGCAGCAGATATTACAGTGGTATTCAGTTAAATACAGTGCTCTGAAGGCTTATTTAAAGTTAATGATTATAATCAAAGAAACAACAACAAATGTCATTGTGCTTAAACGACAATTTAGTGAAAACATGCCTTTATCTCAAATATCTAGCTCCTATTCTATAATGGTTACTTGTCCATCAACCTAAATGTTTGTATTTCCTGCACGATGTGGTGATTTTACTAAAATCATGATGATTATTATCCGTCTCCCTGTTGTCTAATTTGCAATCAAATTGCACTTGCTTAATCTGGCATAAAACAATGAGATACATACACATTGCCCAATATACAGAATAAATTATACATGTGGATTCTCAAACCTAAAAATAATTACACATTTTAATTTAAAACAAGCATTCGTGAAACTCAAAAAAATATAGACTTAAAGAATATTATCCAATAATATCATAATTCCATTTGTGTAACAAACCAACTACGTTTTTACTGATTAGATATTTATAAAATGAAAGACAAACAAAATGTGATGAAAACATAGTAAAAGAAAAGAAAGAGGTATATTTTACATCTCGCAATAGTCTGAATAATAAAATTGCTTTGATGTTTAGAACTTTTCTGTTTGAAAGCACTATTAACTCACTGGAGACTGAGACATTTTTTAAATCTATATTCACAAAGGCCTGGGGTTTTTCGCGTGAATTTGAAAAAAATCAAACAAGGCATTTCCTGAAGTTATGTGACACCATTTTAAACCTAAATCAGTAAAAAAAAAAAAAATGTGCAAGAAGCAGAAAGGCAATAATATGTAACTTTATTATTATTATTATTTTTTATGATTTTCTAAAATTTGCTATATTTCGATGTTTCCATGTATAGTCAAATAAAGCAAAGTAAAGAAAATATCTTGTGTATTTTGTAAGTTGTTTTTGGCATTTGTTATGAGTTCAGAAGAGAATTTTCTAGTTTCTCCCTTGTTTTTGCCGTTTGATATGTTTGTAATGGAACTAGATCTAGAGGTGGATGGCTCCTTTTAGTGTAACTATAACTCAAAAAGTTATTGTCCTAATCCAGAAATACTTTGCATGAAATTCAACAAATGGCGAGCATAGTATTAGTAAAAATATGAAAAAAATTTGCTCCATGTTCTCCCAAGGGGAGCAAAAAAAAAAAAACAACATAACTTTTACTGATGGTGGAATTGTTCAGAATCACAGTCAACACATTAGAATGAAAAAACTGGTGCCCATACAATCAACAAAAAAAAACATTAGATGAAGTGGATGATCAAGATTCGAAGGAGTTTTACAGTGTAATGTTCTTCACATCCAGCAATGAGAATTGAGATCTCTACAGCTTCAAACAAAATGTAATACTTACCAACAACTGATGCACACGTTTGCAGAACTATAGCTTGTGACTAGATTAGATGAGCATGAAATTGAAAGTCAGATTGATGTAACTAACATTTTAGAGATACACAGCTACCTATTATTACAAATTTCGGAGAAGGTAAGTGCCGCAGAAACATGGGGAACATTTACTCTTACAATGACTAAAAAATCCCCAGAAAGTCGAGCTATTTTTTATAATATAACTGTTTGTGGTTGGGTTAAGTCTCAATTTTCTGTATGAATAACACAACTTAAAAATGTTTCTGTAGGTACTTAATACAGGCATAGTCTAGTCATTAAAGCTTTATGTATGTGAAATGTTTCTAATTGAGGGGACCCAAAGGTTTGTATATTCTTCCTGATAGCTAATCTCAGCATTTACATATCCTTTAGATAAATCAGCCCACAGCTAGAATGTTTAGTTCTCTGTCAAAATATTGTACAGAAAAAAAATTATTACATAAAAGCATGTTATGTCTCATACCATTCTTAGATAAGCATGTACAAAACTCGAACTGAAGGGAGTCTGCTAAAAATTCTAATGTATTGACTGGTTATCTAGATCCCAATCTCAATCTAAATCTTAAAACTAAGTCTCAAAAAATTTATATCAACCCTGTGAGATTTTTTTGTATGTATTTTTTTCATGACATGCTTGAAACCAAAGTACAAGTTTTATCTTCTGCAAGAAAAACATGTTTTGAAATAATGGCATTTCTATGTTGCAAGTTCTGACTCAGCTTTGCTTGCAGATTATTAATTATTTCATACTAATAAACAACACTTAGAATAAGACCTGGGTGTATATGGGCAGGCCTCAATACCAGGTGTATATTAATATGCAATTAGTTGCCTTTAATTCTAGTCTCAGGTGCAAGCTTGAAATATGCTTATTACATGTATTATACTTGAAATGTTCAAGGTCAATGAGGAAGTAATATGCCCAACTACAGTTCCAGCTACCAATTTCAAATTAGAGAGAGAGACAGACAGACAGGCCAGCCAAATGCAGAAGAATTTATAAAAAAAATTATTCCTTACACTATAATTTTTTAATTATAAAAGACACTTAATCAAACAGCTTCCTAAAAAATATTTTCAAAATTGAAAGGCTAAGAAAATAATACCCATCATCTGTTTGACACGAATTTTTGCAAAAAAATTGTTTCAGGAAACTTACATTTTCAAGAAAAAAGACCAAAACTTTAAAACCAACTAAAAAACCCCCACAAAATCGATCATCAAATCCAGATATCTCTAGGTAGTTTAAGATTCTGATTAACACAATACCATTTATATAAACCCAACAGAGACTGTTGTTCGATGAATAACAGGCAAACCAAAACACAGGGCAAAGCCTTAATCTAATCAAAGACATGGACTGCCTTTTTTTACCATTATTGCAGAAGGTCAAATAAAAAACTACTAGTTCTATGTACACAAAGAGATTAGTTGACCTAAAGCTTGACATTCTCATGAAGTTGTATTTCTATCTGGAAGAGCATGCTCTTGACCGCTTCTGCTGCGGTTGACTGGTTCTTCTTAAGCATTATGTCCAACTCTTGGATTTTTTGATTGGTCACCTGCTGAATCTGAACCTCATTATCACTCTTCTTGCCAAGTACCTGGAAAGAACATAAAAGGATAAGTTGTACGACACATTTGATATTCATTGCCTTCTGGTAGAGTGGGCAAAAAATGAATGATTGCGTGCATGTGGACGACAGACACATATGACTCATTCTTATAATGTGTATTTTTTAACCATATTAATTACATAATGCTACAGATTCTGAAAAGAAATTACAGCTTTAAGACTACTTTTTAATCCCACATTTTACACAATATTATAATGGAGAGATATTTTAGACAATATCTCAGGGTTTATGCCTGTTCTGGATAATTTGTGAGGTGTTCAAAACAAAAACACAGTTTTCCTTCTAGGCTTTTGTTGCATTTAGTGGTGGTCATTTTCTATGTCCTCCAGCTTTTGTCTAGTTTGTTTTCATAGTAAAATGATTATCAATATTATAAGAAGAATTAAAGAAAATACATGTAGTTCTTCATTCATCATTGAGGAAACAAACGCTTTACGATAAAAATATTTCCTAATCTACTATGGCAAAAGTCATTCTGTCATCTAAGCCTATTCAAATAAAAGCCTTTTACAACTCTCACTGTGATATGTTTAATTGATCCAATCTAGTTTATCTCCATTGCCACGCATCAAACTTTTTTTAGAATCTATCTTAGCAAAACTTTATATCAATTGAGCTGAAAATAAAGGTCTTTTCCCCAGTATTCCATGCCTATGTCATAATAATATGTCTAAAATCATAGCTGTCATTAAATAAAGCTTCCTTTGCTTCTCTGACACCTTCAAATCTTCCTACTTTTATAGAAAACTCGATATAGCCAACTTCTGCTAGAGCCAGAACAAAGAATTCTCCAAGAAGATTTCTTTGTTTGTTTCATTCTAAGAATAGACTTCCTCAAGAAAAACGTCTAAGATGAGCAAAGCAGCTGAGGCATAAGGGTGATAAATACATTGGCATTTTGGTATGATGGTTATATCATCACCATTTTAAACCTAAATCAGTAAAAAAAAAAATGTGCAAGAAGCAGAAAGGCAATAATATGTAACTTTATTATTATTATTATTATTATTATTATTATTATTATTATTATTATTATTATTATTATTATTATTATTATTATTATTATTTTATGATTTTCTAAAATTTGCTATATTTCGATGTTTCCATGTATAGTCAAATAAAGCAAATTAAAGAAAATATCTTGTGTATTTTGTTAGTTGTTTTTGGCATTTGTTATGAGTTCAGAATCACAGTGTAATAACATTCGCATTTGGGGACACCTGCACCACAAAATTGTGTCGCAAGCCAAGTTTCCGTCATCGCTGCATATGAGTATCCTTGATCTATGTCATCCATTCGATCTTTAGAAGACTCGTGTAACAAGGGATTTAAAAGCGGTTTATAAATGCTAAGAGCTTTTGTTTTGGATAACAGTTGGTTTGAATATGTATGATGTAGTTCAGAATACTACTAGATCAAAATCTAGCTAAAGTCTAGATACTGGTATACAGCCTAGAGTTGTGTTACAATTGATTGATAGATTTTTTTCCAGCCGATGCTTATAATAGCTTAGTTAGGCCTAGATCTGTGTTGGATGAAAAAAAATTTAATACGAATCAATAAGTCAAACATATTTAGAACAAAACCAAGGAATATTGTCACATCTAGCAGGAATGCATTAAGTCTTAAAAATAGCATTAACTCTTAGTATCCGGCTCGCCACACTGTGCAGTGGGTAAAAAAGACAATTTTCATGGCTTGCCACACAATGTGGCGTGCAGACTAACATATTCTAAATCCAATAAAAGACAACCCAACTTGTAGAAACAATTTGGAGCTTTTTTTTTGTATTGAGAGAAGAATTAGTTTTTTCCGCAGCTTTTCTTTTCTATTGTTTATATATCCTTCATAGCCTGTGGTTGTGAACATCTGATCCTAGTATAGCAAACACAGATAATCGGCCCTATGCAATCTCTGAAGCATAAAAAACAACCAGAATGTAAAACATGAATGGAATGTGACGAATCCAATTTTTTACTCTAGGTCTTAAATTACTTCTGATTGAGACACCAATGATACAGATAATTATTATGAAAGATTTAGATCTAGACCTACACTTGCAAAAGAAAAAGGACCCAGTGACAAAAAAGTCTATACAGACTTAAAATAAACTTGTAATTTTACCATGATTGTAATACCATTTTAAAGCCCTTTATTTTGATATGTGTTTTGTGAGAATTGAATAATTTTAACTAAGTTATGGTGCAAACCATATCACCTATGCGGGTCCAAGTATTAGATTTCAAAAATAGCTGCGTACATATGCAGATTTGTCAATAAGTCACCAAAGTGAGCATTTGTTAATGAATTAAGATGGCTATTGGAAAAACACAACCAATAACTTCTGCAGGAATGATTGATTTAGACGTGACAGTGAGACAAAGTTAGCTTTCCCTACAAAGGTAATCTAATTTTCATTTCAATATTCAGGCGTATTTAGATTATTGATAGCCATTTAACTCACTTTAGTTTATATTTTGAAAACCAAGTAGGAACATAAAACATAAAACAAAGTTATAAAATACAAGCATGAGTGCCCATTCCAATGAACGGATGGGGAAGACAACTACATTGAAATGTAAAACTCACAAAAGTAACAGACTCATATTCTCCGAAGCATACAATTGCACTAAAGATAAGTGGAGACGACTACTGCAATAAAGAAAAGCAAATTTTACAACAATAACAGATATATTTATCTCCTCCAGAGCCATACAACGACGTTAAAGAAATGCAAACTTTACAAAAAGACATGTTGTTATAGTTTTAAAGACATTCTTGAAATGAAGTAGAGATCTCAAGCAAAAAGTAAACTAAATTTGGGTGCAATCTTTTAAGCAGCCCTCTTTTCAGTTTGTATCCCCACATCATGTGGTGCTGATGACCCATTTCAAAGACAATGTAGTACTCGATCTGATGTGGTGAAAAAAATCTCTCCAATACAAAGTCAAAATGTGCAACTACACACAGTTGAGTCCAAATAATTCGAATCCGGATAGTTCTAATTTGTTTAATTTTACCGCATATTTCTCTATTTGAGCTTTATTAAAAAATATCGGTTAGTTCCAATTTTCAAATAAGGATCGGGTTAATTCGAAGCAATTTTGGCGTGATTTTTTTAATTCTGACACAGTGAAAGCACTTTTCCAGGCTTGTAAAACAAAGTACATGTAGTGCTATGCACCGCGCAGCAAGTTATTCTGGTGTGTGTGTGTGTGTGTGTGTGTTTGCCACTTACGTTACAGGCAAGAGTCTGCAATGAGGCTACAAGAGAGAAAGGGGTTAAGCCCACCCCCACCACCCCGCACGACATTTCTGATTTGTCATCCACATTTTTTTTAACTCTCTTTCTCTGTGTATTCTGATAATTCGAATTTCGGATAATTCAAAGTCCCTTTTTTATCCGAATGACTTCAAAATAAGCAGACTCGACAGTACTTAGAAAATATTACAGAGGGGAAAAAGTGTTAAGGCCTCTGGTTTTAAAAAATTTATTGGGTTACCCTGGATTACTAAAGTTTAAAAAAATTCTAGAACTAGCCACAATCTGCATTACTCATGCAAGACAAAATAAGAGTAGTAAGTTCATAAAATGGCTTAACTTGAATATTTCTACAGTTCCTAGGATCTGATCGATATTTAAGATTTAAAACAGTATAAAAGAAAAAAAAAAAGCGTGCAAAAGAAGCAGAAGTGGTGTTTACATTTGCAACCGTTACCCCGAGAAAAAAAGGAGGCGATGTCAGTTGTTCTTAAAATACTGACCAATCACAGAACAGAATGTTTTCCATGACGCTTCAATCTTTAGGCTGGAGTAGGTCAAATTTCATTTAATTTTTAATTTTTTTTCACTTTTTCACTCCATAAAAGTAAAATAACATGGGTTTTTTTAAATTTATATTTGTTTACAAAATAACAACAGTGTGTTTTAAAAGTGTCATCAGCTTTGAAAATTGTAAACTACCGAGAATAGTCTTTTAAAGGTTATTTGGACCTTGGTTCATCATAACAAATTAGGCAAACTTTTTTGATGAATTAGCTACAATAAAAATACATGTATAATGAAATTTCAAAAGCACTTTTAACCTAAATACATAACTTTTCATTAATTTGGGACACTGATTGGGGCAGATCGAAATTCAGTTAATTTCATCACTATATACTGGCTTTGGAGGAGATCGTGAAAAGAGAAAATGAAGATGTCTTATATAATATGGATGGCAAAATTTGTGACATCGATCATGACATTTAAGTATTTATGTCATTATTAGAATTAAATAGCATTTTTTTTTTAAATGAGATGCTAAACTTTCTGACAGTACTAGAATAAAAAAATTACAGAATGAAAACATTACCCAAAGTTAAAAAATTTATACGACTTTTTGAGAATGAGACATGTACATCTGCTATCTAGTTGCAAAGTAAGCCAATCTATTCTTCAGTGATGCCATTAGTCAGAGCTGTGATTTTATGATTCCAAAGGTTGAGATATGAATCTTATCAATAAGCCCTCAATACTTTAAAGAATGTCTAGTAGTAATTTGCATTTGACATCTTTAAATATTGAGACCCCACCGATCAAGCCTATCCCTTTATGTTATAATTGTGATAATGATATAAATTGTATTACATCTTGGCGTACCATATGAGACAAAATACTTTATTTCAACATTACCAACTATGACTCATTGGAAACTACGAACAGAAAAAAAAAATCATGTAAGATAGAATTAGAGATTGTCTTGACGATTTTCAAATGTAGATTAATGATACTTAGATATAATTATTGCTACAATTTGGTTCACATGTCCAGTTGAAGGACAATCTTGTCTCATTCGATCACAAAATTCCCCACCGTGGTATTCATTTTTGTAGAAAATCTTTATATTAGTAAGATTCATGCCTCAGAAGAATATAAGTTAAATAAAGTTAAAGGCAAAATGTTGACAACCTAAATCTTAAGTGATCTCAACTATTCTAAAACTCAAAGTAATGCTTTCACTTTTTAGAATAGCATTTTCGATAGCTTCTAACTGAACTAAGTACATCAGTTTTCTTTCTAATTTACCGTACCATTTTTGTTGCTTCGCACTTTTTTTTTTGCCTACATAATAATTATTTCTATCCAGGCAAACACATTTTAGGTAAGGGTTTAATTTTGCAAAAGATCAGTTTGGGTTGTTTTTTCTTCTTTTAGCACACATTTTGTACTTCTATACTCTTTATATCTAAGATATCGACTAGATGCGTTAATTGCCAACAAGGAACGTGGCAATGACTAAATCTAGAATAATTAAAAGCTTTAGCAATCCAGGGAAACCCAATACATTTTTAAAAATCTGGGGCCTTATTTATTTATTTTTTTGTACTAATACTAATAGTGTCCGAGCAGTGCAGGTTTTTTTTTACTTTGTACTGGAGAGCATTTTTTCATCACATCAGGTTGAGAACTACATTTATCTGTATCAGGTCATCAGCAACACATTATGTCTTGGTGGAGAGATAAAATGAACAACATTTACTTTTTTGCTTGAGATCTGCTCTTCATTTAAAGAAAGTCTACATGACAACATCAGAAGAATTTTTTATGTCTCACGGTTCTATATTTTACAACTGTATTTTGAGTGGCTCTGGAGTAGATATATCTATTACTGTTAAAGTTTGCTTTTCTTTAACATAGCTGTATATTTCTGGTGGAGATATATCTGTTACTCTCTCAATAACAGTCTGTTATTTTAATTTGCATTTTTTCAATGCAGTTATCTTCCCTACCTAGTCATTTGAATGGACAATCATGCTTGTATCTTAAAACACTATATGAGCAAGATGAGCAACGTTTCTTACTAGGACGACAAGAGAAAGTTGTAATTAAGTTGTTTTAATTTGTATATCATGTTTGAGAAAAAAAGATATAAGTTTGTAAGTATTGTTTTGTTGATTTCAATACAGACTAGTTAACCATCCTTATCTTTTTCTGATAAGGAATAAACTTATTTCGTTGTCATACATCTGAAGATCACAAAGGAGATATGTCAACTCAAGAAAAAGCATGAGGTAAACTTCAGATAGATCTATATTCATTTCCTTTTATTTAGAGTATTCATAGCTACATATCGTTTGCTTAAGGGGAGACATGATTCTGCTAATATTTCCTCTACCCATTGAAAGCAGATAACATTTCTTTTCTTAACACTAATCTTTAAAATCAACTGAGCATTCTAAAGTTACACTTATAACGACATATGCATTTCAATATGAGATATATATACAAGAAGTTATAACTAGCATTCTCTCAGTCTCAGTCTTATTTACTTTTATTCATAAAAGACTATGTCGTATATATGATCCTATTATAGATTTTGAAATAGAAATGTGTGGCAGGTCATTTTCTTCAAAAGACTACTTGTAAGATATACGTTTTGTTTGTTTTTTTAAAAACACAACCAAACTTAACAGATAACAAAAAAAAAACCACTTTTTTTTAGTTTTAAAAGCAAGTAATCAACATAAATGACCAATCTATGAGAAAGGGTAAATGAAGCACATTGAAAAGACTATTAAGAAGTTTGAGGTTGAAATCTCCTAAACTTTCCTCATAATACACAAAAATGTTTTTTGGTTTTTTTTTTGGCTCTCTTGTAAAATTTTGGAAAATGGATATACAGTATTCCTGAAAAGAAAAAAAATCCTGAGTTTTGCAAAGATTTCATTCAATGCTTTATTCACTTTTACACAAACAAAAGATCTGCTTCATCTTCTAGCCTTTTGCTAAAAAAAGTTTTTTTTTTAAGCTGATTATCTCCCCCATCACAGCTCCACAAACTGATTCTAAAAATCAAGGAGACTGTGTTAAACACAATAAATAGAGCTGTTAAAAAAAAACTCACCTCAGCCTCATATGCCTTGTATTGTGCATCTTTTTCATTTTTGAAAGCTTGGATTTCTGAGTCTGCTTCACGCTTTGCTGCTTTTATCCTCTGAGCTTTACCTAGGAGGATAAACAACAAGGAAAAAAATCAGGTAATCAAAATCCATCAAATCCTTCTTTCATGATTCTCAGATTGTGGAATCATCAAAGTTTAAAGTAAAGATGATAAATAAATTTATCTAGTTGAATCCTATGAGACTTCTAACCTGATGAGAAATTTGTGCCTAAAAATAACCACTTGACCTACAACTGTACTGGCCAAAATTTTATACAGCTAAAAAGCTTGATTAATAATGCACAGCTACCATTTTAACCTTTAAGGGTAGGATAGCAATGTTGCTTACAGTTACAAGTATGGATTTATCATAATTGTTAATAAGCATTGGTACATAAAGACAAAATTAAGAACAAAGATATTTTTTTTACATTGTCTCTGCAATTTTGCACAGATTGTTCATCATAAATAGGTACATATATTGTCCTTTACTTAGTTTGAAGATACTGCTACATCTAATGTTAGAAAACTATTAATGTTTCCATGTCTGAATCTATTCAATTTTCTTGTTAATAGGCCTACATCTTAAATACATTTTTGCTTATAAATGACCCTTTAAATATGATATTTACTTGAAAAACTACTACACTGAGACTGACTAGACCTATGTCTTTCAAACTGTATTTTCATTTTTTCTGGAAATATTGATTCTAAGATACTTCTACGGAAGCTGTAAAGTGTAGCTGTAGGTCAAAATAGAAAAAACTAAAAGTATGCAATCTTCGTCAAATACTTATGACATACTTGCAACTACGCCTAATATTTATGAAAATAGGTTGTTTAGGTTTCAAGTGCCGAAGAAACTTAATCTAAATAGCAATAAAAATATCCAATCAACCCGAATCAGAATTCATATATGTCATGTTTTGAAATAATATCCGCACATATGGGTCTCTTTAAGCCCTGAATCTTGGAATAGTGAAAAAATAAAACCTGAGACTAATCTAGAATACTCCCTCAACAAGGGTCTGACTCTTGCCCCTTGTCCATTTTTCTCGGTATTATTGCAGATATCGGCCCAAATCACCCTAAGCTTTAAAAATTGTATTTTTCTTAATGAATATGATATGCTGAACACAAATATGAAGGTTTTATTCGTCGCAAATAAATACTTTTCAAGATATAAGTATTTTTGTGTTGCTCTAAAATCCCATTAAACTACAAGTTTCGATTTCGTCGGGAAACATTCAATAGTGAAGCCCGATGTAGGTGGGCTGATATCTGCAATTTCACTTCTTTCTCTCATCTGTTTCACATTGTCTCATTCCTCTCATTTCTCTTATTCTCTATCAAATCTTTCTTTCTCTCCCTAGACTCTAGTACTACATCTATTTATCAGAAGGTTACTTTTTTTCCCAAGTACCATCCTAAGTTCTTTCCATTCGGTCAGCTGCTATTTGTTGAATTCCTGGTGAGATGACATTATTATCCTTTGAAACTAATGTATTAAGTGGTTGCCTCTATTTATTTTGTTAAATAGCTTATGAAAGGTACTTCCAATATATAGATCTATTTACATAACGCACCTACTGCATTAAATGTGAGATCACCAGTGTGCTTGCCTAGTTTTCACCTTAGTAGAACGCACCCATTATATTTAACTTTTAAGCTTTGCCCTGACGATAACCTGGGCCTGCCATGCCATTAACTGTAAGGGCTGAGGCCCCAAGACAGGTCCTGCAGCGCCGTTATTATTAGTGGTTGACTCGCGGGCCTGTTTGAAATGTCATTATCTTCTAAACACCCGATATCATAATACTCGGCAGACTTTATGTCTTTTCTAAGAATTCAACCAATGAAAAGGTGAAAATTTCTCCCTGTTTGAACTACTGGGAGGCGATTGAGAGTCTGTGAGGTGTGAAGAACAAATTGCAATTTAGGCACGTCTGTCGAAACAATGTTACGAGACGAGTAGTTGAAGTTACTGATACATGGGGAACCTGCTTCCTTCGCATGTGGTTGTTACAATGACCGAAGAGCAAATAAAAGAACTAGACAGCGGTGACTTTACCACTTGTATGGCCCTTCTCCTCACTCTCACTTGCCCCCACCCCACCCCCACCCTCAATACAGAGTCCTGACAAAGACTTGGCATTACCACTGCCCCCAGACTTCTTCCAATCATGTGGATTGCAGCTAGTAGTGGTGTTAGATATAACGTCACGTGATTGGCCAATTTTTGTAATAGCATTAGACCAAACGAATCTTGTTACCTGTCAATCACATCACAGTTTCTTGTTGCTGTAAAGCCGAATAAGAAAAGAAGGAGTTAACTGAGATGTCAAGAAAGGCATGAGTTGAGAGTGTGGTGTGTGTGTTAAGCATTTGCCTTCATTTTTAGTGATTTTGATAAGCTGTCAGCTGTCACTATGTGTCCAATGCCAGGAAAGTAAAGACTGGCTTTCAGATTGTTGAACAAGTTTTTTACTTGATGTCTCAAGTTGTTTGGCACAACGATTATGGAAGTGCCTGATAAGCATCAAGGGCAGACCTTGCTGTTTGGTTTGATTGCAGCTTCTCCTCAATTGTCTCACTTATCACCCCATCTCACCCTCTGTGCTTATTTTAATAGAACTACATTGTATATTCAGTTGGACGTGTATCTGTATAGTTACACACATTGTTACATACATGTAGTTTCTATGAACGAAAGACTCAAATTACGGCTTTAGCTAAGATGGAAGACCGAACTAGACTTGCTTTTAAATTCTAAATCAGTTATAATCTTTACCCGCTTAGTTCTCATCCATGCCACCCCCTCCCTCTCTCTCTCTCGCACACACTAGATTAATTACATATGGGTTTTACCTAAAAGTGCCAATCCAAGCTTTCATCAAAGGAATTGCTAATTATTGTAAACTGAAACTATTGTATCCAATCAACTTCTCTTTGAAAATTTATTTTTCTCCAAGCCTATGTCTACAGTATAATTGGTCCTTTCATAAACACTTATTTAAATAAAGTTGTCATGTTTGATAAAATAGGCCTAAATGTAACTTATTTGTTTTGATAACAAAAGTCTATCTAGATGCTTTGTTGCAAACTATAATACGCATAGTACAAACACGTAATCTGCTGTGCCTCATGCCCAGTCCAGAAGCTAATTGGCCGTGGCAATGATGCAGTGTGGATAACCAGGTTAGCAGAACATTTATAAGTTAACATAGTTTATCTTGGGAGAAAACATAACGTAACAGCAGAACCAGTTACAACACCATAGTGGTTTCTCTTTCTCTCTCTGATGAAGCCATAATAAAGGTATTACAACTTCTCTATAGTTAAAAAATTAGTTGTCTTGTTTCTTTCCTCGCCCAATATAAAGTTCACGTTTAGTCTACCTTTTGTATTCATATGTATACTCTCTTCAAGGACACTTTATCAATACCGAGTTTTCCTTCAATATTAGCTCTGAGAAATATTATTACTGATAAGATCAACTTACGTTTACGTGCATCTACGACTCTTTCCGTGGCTTTCTTTTCGGCAATCAAGAGTTGTTGAATCCCTTCCGTTTTTTGAGCCATGCCGGCAGTCATTGGGAACTTTGTAGAACTTGATCTATGAAAATTTAGGCTTCTTCTTACAATTCTGCCGCGATTTGCTGGAAACTTTAACTTCAGCTTCTTAAACAATGTGTTCAGGTTTTTTTAAAGATTTAATGATGTCAGTTGCTCAACATCAGCAAAGCGAAATAAATGTCCACCGGAAGTCATGGGTTAAAACTATCAACTATCACAACACCAGACGATTTCCCTTACAAATTTCAGCAAGAGTTACCTTCCTTGAAAGCTTGACAACAACAACAACTTAGCTATGACTTTAATAACATCCAGACCTGAGCAGGTTTAATATACATACATATATATATATATATATATATATATATATATATATATATATATATATAAGGTGTACGATTGTCTATTATAAAATGCCATCTTCGAGTGAGACACAGAAAGAGGAGAGAAGACAATCTGCTGTGACGCTTCGTGACAACAGTGCGTTCTTTGGTGTAATCACCAGCCGACTGACTGGCGACAGGAAACAGCGCCAGATAGTAGAACACATCTTTTCTCTCTTTCTCTCTCTCTCTCTCTGTCTCTGTCTCTCTCTATCCCCTCCCTTTGTTATCTTTCTCTATCGGTTACTATGTTTGTCTCTAGTTCGATATGATTTTCATTAACCCTTTTCTCTCTATTTTTGTCTTCTTTCGTTTTGTGTTTCTCTGCGAGCATTGTTTGTCAGTCTCCACAGATAAACTTTAGGTCTCTCTCTCTCTCTCTCTCTCTCTCTCTCTCTCTCTCTCTCTCTCTCTCTTCCTCTGTCCCTATCTGTCTGTCTGTCTCTCTTTCTCTCATTCCCTGAATGCTGTCTATGTCTTTGTTTGTCAATATATATATATTTTTTTTAATCTTCGTGCCACTTTGCGTTTGTTCACCATGCCTTCCTGTCACACGCCTCAAACCGCCTCCTTCTCTCTTCCTGCCTCTCCCAGCTCTCTCATTATCTCCCCCCCCTCACACACACACACACACACCTACCTCTTCCCAGCCTATTCATCTCTGGTTATTTTGCTTTTTTAGGCCCATGTACCACTCTTCTCTCTCTCGTTTCTCTTCTATTTTCTTTCTCCCGTTTCCTCACCTTGCCTCTCTCTCCTTCTCACCTCCCATCTTTGTCCCTCTCAGTCTCTCATCTCCCCTCTTTGTTCCTCTTTTCTGAGGTTTCGCAGGAAAGGCTTACGGGCCCTAAGCTAGACTACAAGTACAACGTAATATTTTTAGACTGACCGATATCATTTGCATAAACTCCTCCCACCCAGCGGTGCGTAGCATAATCGCTTTTCGCAAACATGCTAGCCCTCTCACCGACAACGTAACTGTTATGTAGGGGTTACATGTGACTCCCAGCGATGCTCTAATGCTACCGGTACTGAGTACTAGCCTCGACCAGGTGCAAGCGCGCTATGGAGAGTGTGTTTCCACTGCTCCACTGCATGCTCATACAGTTACATTATATAACAATCACATGATCCGAGACAGATTTACCAGCAGCAGCAGATTTCACTGATCTAAACAGCTGACCAGGCTTGCGGCTTCCGATGTAAAAAAACGCAGGCCGATTTGCACACGTCACTAGGGAAACAACGTGTTTGTTACGTTATGACTCATGCTTACGGTACCTAACTCAATCTCTGCTCTCCTGTATCTCTTCCTCCTTTTTCTCTCTGTCTTGCTCTTCTCTCTCTCTCTCTCTCTCTCTCTCTCTCTCTCTCTATCTATCTATCTATCTATATCTCCCTCGCCTCTACCTATTGTGTGTCCTTCTCAAAGTCAAAAACACAATCTCTGTTTCTATTCTCCTCTTCAGTGACACTCCCTTTCTCTCCCTCGCCTATCTCGCTAGCAATTTCTCCTCCGCTCTCTCTCTCTCTCTCTCTCTCTCTCTCTCTCTCTCTCTCTCTCTCTCTCTCTCTCTCTCTCTCTCTCTCTAGTTACTACTCTTTACATTACAAACATTTTGTTGTTATTGTTCGAGGTTGTAAGACGTGATACGGCTTTACTCAATGACAAAATATTTTAAACTGAACTCACTACTTTTACTTTTTCATCAATATCTCGGTCATTTTTGGCAAGAAAGGTACAGGACAAAGATAGAAAGATGCAGAGTGAAGAGAACTATCAAGTAGAAGACTATCTCAAAATTGCCCAACATTGAGTTACGACCTCTTTCAGTAATACCCTACTATTATAGATTTTTAGATCAAGGCAGGGTTTTGAGTAATCATATTACATAATGCACGCAAACTTCAGCTTCATTTGACCATTTTAAATGTAGAATGAGGTGTTCAAACTTATACTTAATGTAATGAGTATACTCGGCCTATGTATCCCTTTAATCTTTGGTCTAAGTGTGAGAAAAGCAAGGAGGGTAACACTCGCTAATCCATTTTCGGAACATTACCTAATCCCGCTATTTTCCTTTTTCCTCCGAACAGCTAGCAAAAATTTGTTCTCAAAGAATGCAAGAAAACGGTTACCGCAGGAAACAACGGTTTAGGTTAAGATCAGAAGGTTCGAATATTGTGGTTGGAACAACCTTGCACGTAAACTTATAAGACACGATTCGTTAGCTTACCTTTGTTCCTGCAACAGACTGCTGCTGCGTCTCAAGATAGCCTGTCTTCCTAGTTCCGACTCCGAGGTGAAACTGGCTGCCGGTAAACCCTACACATTGATATTAATGATAACGTCAATGATGCATATTTAGCATTGATTTAGGTCTAGATCTAGATGCAGATACAGACTAGCCTAGATTAAATCAAATTCTAAAGTTTGGATTCTGCTTCAAATCTAGATCTAGATCCTAGATCTATAAATTATAGGTTGGTCATACTCATAGTTTAGATCGACATATCAATCGGTATTTTTTTTTTAATCAAAGTATCAAGATCAGATTTAGAATCATGAGTTTAAAATAGTTATTATTGCCAGGTGACTCAAGCCTGTCTTTATGTAATAGAAACTTAAATGTAGATCAATATCTAGATCAGATCTAGATCTAGATTTAATCTGAATTTAGTGATGTAGAGATCTAGATCTATATCATTTCTATATCAGTTTCACAACCATAATCTAAAGAAATCCAAAGAAATAGGCTTAATAAATAATGTTGGAAGTTGTTAGACCTAGTAACGATCTATCTAGATCTAGATCTACTCCTCTTTATTGCAGGATTAGGGCCTATATTTAACATCATTACTTTGGAGGCTGTCCCTAAAAGTTGATGAAGACAAGACTCTATGCCTGAGAATTCCAGTGGCGACATAAATACAAAACAGTTTTGTGCTTAGAATGCATTTGAAAATAAGCAACTTGTCTTACTATAATTATAACAATACAAGCTGAAAACTCTGTTCTACAAATGGGACCCTGGTATCAGTTTGCTGAGGCTGAGGTGTGTGTGTGTATTTTAAGAGGCTTATAAATGGTCTTATAATCTCTCCTTTTACTTACATGATCCAGATAAAATTATGCCTCCATCTATCCATTTATTTACCTAGAATCTAGATCTAGATGTAGATATCTCGATTATTTCAATTCTAAACTCAAAATTTAGATATAAATCTAGAACTTGATTCCTTTTGGAATAAACGAAACCAACTCAACATTAATATGCTTTTCCAATCTGTTTTTTAGATCCTTTTAAATGCTTAATAAATCAGCAGCTGTGATTTTTTTGCGCTGAGTGCATAAAAGTGCACTGCCTTGAGGGAATTCTTAGCCAAGTTATTTAAACCTAGATCTACACCTCAAGTAGATTGATAAAGACTTCCATTGTTAAAGAATGACAAAATGTGTCAAATTGGTGATTGTAGATAAGCTTATGTTGACAAAACAAAGCATTTTGAGGAAATCAAGGAAAGCAGTTTGCGTTGTTTTTTTAATGAATAAAACCTAGCCACATGAATACTATGTATGCCTGCAAAGTTTCAAAAGTGTGGGATGGGTAATAAACGAGGAGTTTGTGAACAAAGCCTCGCAAATCCGCTTCTATTGTCAACATTGGGCTTGGCTGATCAAACTCTCTCCCTCTCCCACAAAAAAAAATTTGTTTTACAAGAGTTACAACTTACTTACACTGTTGTTACTTTTTTGTATCATCTTGTGCACAGTGAAAGAGGAATTTTACAATTCCTGTCATATATATAATTCAAGACCAATGCGTGTATTTTTTTGTCGTGCATGCAGTCTTACAAGCTAGATTTAGATACTCTCTCCCCCTCCCACAAAAAAAAATTTGTTTTACAAGAGTTACAACTTACTTACACTGTTGTTACTTTTTAGTATCATCTTGTGCACAGTGAAAGAGGAATTTTACAATTCCTGTCATATATATAATTCAAGACCAATGCATGCATTTTTTTGTCGTGCATGCAGTCTTACAAGCTAGATTTAGATACTTGTTTACTGTGATGAAGTTACAAAATGAACATCTATAGTTAAGGTTACTTTACTTCCATTCTACAAATACAAGTGGATAGAGTAAGTGCGTGGCCGCAGTGCAGCAGGTAACTTGTTGCTGATTTTCCAGCAACAAGTCGCTGGTAATTTGCTAAGCAGGCACAGCAGACACGTGGCCGCAGTTGTGCTGGCAAAAAAGCTCACTTCAGTTCGACTTGTGTACAATGTTGTATCGTCTAGCTAGAGAGCACGATGTCGTCTGAAGATGAATTTATGCTTCTGGACAGTTTTTTATTGTTAAATTCTGTTAAAAAATCTGTGACACATGATCCTATCCACCCAATAAATAGAGAAAGACGGCATTTTGGTGAATACCACCACCTATTTTGTGAGTTAAATCATGATCCCACTCGATTTCACGCTTACACAAGAATGTCAATTGACACTTTTCAATATATCTTGACGAAAATTGAACACCGTCTTATAAAAAACTGGTGTAATCTTCATGACCCACTATTGCCAGAGGAAAGGCTTGTTATTACTTTGAGGTAAGTGGATGTGATGTACATGTTTCTTTACAATTTCACTTCTCACCATTGCCACCCACTCTTCTCTCATATTCTCTCTCTCTCTCTCTCTCTCTCTCTCTCTCTCTCTCTCTCTCTCTCTCTCTCTCTCTCTCTCTCTCTCTCTCTCTCTTTTTCTCTGTATCTGTATAAAATTAACTGACAAACAAACTTCGTTTTAAACATGTTTATTTCGTTGTAACAAAATAATAAACAAGTGAACATATTTAAATTTTGTTGACATCTATTTCAAATATTTGAATATGTGTAATGATGAATAATGTCAGATGATTGGGACGAAGTCTGATATTCTGAAGACCTGTAATGGGGAATATCACTGTAGGTCTGATAGGAGGAATTAGTGTACCTGGTGTAGTCAGATCCGCCACTTGTTGACTGTGGATAAGCGAATTCCTCAACAAGTGTTTCCAACCTCATTCGGAACCTCAGCATATGCTGCTGCGGTATCATATTTATATGTGGTAGAAGGGATTTTAGGAACAAAAGATTCACATCTTCATCATCGCTCTTTCTCTCCTTGGACTTGTTTATGAGATAGTCCAACTTCCTTTCCTCTATTTGCAGAACACTTCGTTGATAGTCATCAATAGTATCCCGCTTTCTTTTCATTCTCCCTGGCTCTTTAATTGTAGGTTGAGGTGTAACTGTTCGGTCACCTCCAGCTTGTGTGTCCAACTCAGTCTCCGGTAGAGTAATTGTGTTACTGCTCTCATCCAGTAAGCTGACTTGGCTTTCCTCTTCAATTACACTTTGCGGGGAATCAGCAGAAGCACTGTTGCTTACCAGCAATGATTTCAGAGGCCCTGTTGTAGTTTTCGGAGCGGTAATGTCTTTTAAAAATAAAAGTGACTTAAAATATTGCCATTTCGGCAGTTGAAAATCTTCAGCGCCATCCCCATTCTTGCAGGTGGTAATTTGCCCAACTCAGTTGCAAACTGGTCCCTCAGATATTTCCATTTCTTTTTCAGCACAACATCTGGTGAAATAGATAATCAATAAATAAATAAGTATCATTGTCACGGCTTAACGTTATTCATGTTCATTACATGTATTTACTGATACATTTTGATTCAAATCAATACTTTTCAGATTTGTTTTTATATTCGCCGCAGGTATCTTGGAAATGGAACATCATTCAGAAGTCTCGCTTTTTCGTTCAGAATGGGTAAAACTACAGTAGCAGAAATCGTGTATGAGACAGTTGTGGCCATATGGGAAGAGTTACAGCCAATACACATGCCTGTGCCAAGTGAAGAAAACCTCCGATCTGTTGCTGCAGGTTTCCTCTCCAATTGGAATTTTCCTAACTGTGTTGGAGCTATAGACGGTAAACATGTTCCCATAAGATGTCCCAGCAACTCTGGATCAATGTTCTTCAACTACAAAAAATTTTTCTCCGTCATTCTGCAAGGTGTATCAGATGCAAATTACAGGTTCATAAACATTGATGTTGGTGGCTATGGAAAACAGAGTGATGGTGGAACCTTCCAGGCTTCTGAATTTTACCGTGCTTTAACAGATGGTAAGATCAATCTCCCTAAGCATTCGTTTCTGCCACAAACAAACGTTGTAGCACCGTATGTTTTAATTGGGGACGAAGCTTATCCACTGCTACCATTTGTTTTAAAACTGTACAGTGGCATGCATTTGCCTTTGGATAAAGAGTGCTTCAACAAGAGACTGTTGAGAGCAAGAAAAACAGTTGAATGTGCCTTTGGACTGCTAACTTCCAAATGGCGCGTATTGGCCAAGGGCATTGAAACAAGAGTGGACATGGTAGACTCCATTGTGAAATGTGTATGCATCCTGCACAATACAGTCATTGATAAAGATGGCTTTCAACTAAATCTGACAGAAGTTACAGTTAGAAGCGTTTTTTGGCAGAACAGTGGGAGACCGACAAATGAAGCAAAGTCTATTAGAGACATTTTCACTACCTACTTTGCACACAATCCTTTGACATACGAATGAGTAATATACCTAGGCCTAATAAATTATTCAAAGATACATCAAAGTAAATGAGAACATTTGTAATCAAATAATATTTTTTTAGATACAGCTATTAATCAGTAATATTATTTTACAATAGAAAACTATGACGTGATATTAATTATACTAATATCATTTAAAAACGTAGCAATACAAACAAAATTAGAGCTTAATTAGAATTTAAAGAAAACCAGACATGCAGGTAGAGGCGTGAAACTAAATGCTTGTGTTTCTTACGCTTAACTTTTATTGAATAAAATTTTGAAAAACAAGTTTGTTTTTTTTTTTTGTTTATTTTCTTATGTACATGCATTTTTATCTCTACTTCACGAGCAACGACAGCATGCTGCATGATAAAAATGGAGGGTGAAGAGAGAGAGAGAGAGAGAGAGAGAGAGAGAGAGAGAGAGAGAGAGAGAGAGAGAGAGAGAGAGAGAGAGAGAGAGAGAAAGAGACAGACAGACAGACAGACAGACAGAGAGAGATATGTGTTTTAATATATTATTTCATTAGCTTACCTTCGCAGTCCATTTCTTTGCTAATCTCCGACCATTTCTTCTCCACAGCATTGCGATTAGCATGTAATTTATTTCTTTTGTCCCAGATAATTGGGCGCTCAAAAACTGCAGATATCAATTTTTCGCAGTCCATATTGGAAGTTATTTATATCTTTTCAATAGGAGACAATGCGAGCGCAGTTTAATGATTCAAGTGCAGTAGAGCAAGGACAAAATTAATAAAATGAAGTGCACATTGCTTGAGATTGCATCAGCACTATTTTTAGCTCAACAAAACCAGCGGCTGGGAGCGGGAAAAGAATTGCCCAGACATTCTGGTAAATTACCGGCGCTTGTTGCAAGTAACAAGTCGCTGATAACAAGCTTGACTCCGGACAGTTACGAATGAAATTTAAGACTATTTTCAAAACTTGTAAAAGCAGGTAAACCAGCAGCTGAAAACCAGCCTCAGTACGGCCATGGCTTAAAGCTAGTTCCTTAGAAGCATACCAATCTGCAACAAAATTGATCTTCAAATTTATGTTCAGAGGCAATAGAAATAGCACTGCAGACTGATTCTAATCATTATTTCTGATGGCTTCTGTGGCAACTAAGTTTTTAAGAGTCTATATGCCTTTTTTTTTTTTAAATGAAGTTCTCAATGGCAATATATATTTATGCGAGGAGATACCGGTAGTTCATTGTCCTCTCATCTTTTCATGACCAGCAAAACATCTAAAGCAGTTCTGTTTAAGTAAACTTCATTAAGTAGCATGATCTGGATTTAGTTCAATGAAGGGCTGAAAAGTCAGCAAATTGAATGTCTAATATTTGTGAGATCTATACAGTATACGGATACCACATTGTTATTTTTGAGACCTAAACCATATTCTAAATTTTAGTAGGTATGACAGACCAAAATTTCATTCTCTCATATCATATTTTTTAAAACAAAATGGATTGTCTCCAGAAACCATGATTTTTAAATCATCAAAATCAGTTAAAAACAAAATTTAGACTTTAAAATTTTATCCTCTTGTCAAAACTAAAGTTATTGAATCCATTTATTAAGCGCACTGCTTTTTGTCAAAATATTTAGTTGATGTTATCTTTCTTAACTTCCATACATTTCTGTACATAGTGTTTAGCAGAAAATGATATCAACATTTAACATCCCACATCACTCAAAAGTTGACACAGTTGACATAACAGTAGTTACATTTAGATTTATCAACATTATATCAAAATCATCAATTTAGACAACCACTTACACAAAGAAACTTTTTATCAAACAGCTTTCATTTAAGGATTTCAAGGTTTATACAGTGCAGCAAGGTTTTCTCAAATTCAGAGGTGAATTTGTATATGTTTGTGGAAGCAGTGTTCACACAATTCTATTTTTAACTCTTGGGCCCTGCATTTTGCGTTTGGGAGAGATTTTGTGAATATTTTGAAGTACGTAAACATGTAGAGGAATTGTGTTTTCTTGGCTACTTCCGTATATTTCTGAGCATTACGGGGATACCTGATTTGCTTTATACCCTACTTTCAGTATTTCAAATAGCGGATGGAAGACAGATACTTCCAAACAACCCGATCAGTCATTACCAATTCGTTTTATGTAAAAAACTTGTCTCTAAACCCCAGCGCTTATCAAATCCCAAACTCTTGATGCTAAATTTAGATCTAGACTCTAGGTCTGCATTCAGATCACGCTCACAAATTTCTTTCTACCTAGATGTACATTCAGTCTAAAGTCACCATACAAATTCAATGAACATCGGTTGTTCCTGAATAAGCTTTAACCCAGACAGGAGCTGTCTGTCAAGGTAGAGCTAGACCTAATCCCACCTGAGTACCTGACAAAGGATTGAACGTGAAGCCCGCTACTGTCTGTCCAACATTCTTCTTTTGAGCTATCTGGCATCATAACCGCCAATAAAGAGACTGTACCCGCCAACTTCTTCACACCCATGTATTTTTACCTGTCATCATTACCCATGTATTGTACATGTGGAACAAGCAAAATTCTTGGTTACAATTGGTCTCTTATAAGTCTTAGTGACAGATGCACACAGACAACTAGACCTAATCCTACCTGAGGACCTGATAAAGGATTGAACATGAAGCCCACTATTGTCAGTCCAACATTCTACCTTATGAGTGGCGTCCTAACCGTCAATAAAGAGATCGTACCTGCCAACTTTTTCACATTCATGTACTGATTGATTAAGCAAGTGGCGGGCCCACTTAAATTTACCTGTCATCATTACCCATGTATTTTTAATGTGGAACAAGCAAAAATCTTGGTTACAATTGGCCCCTTATATGTCGCAGCGACAGATAGACCTAGTGCAGACGCACATAGACAGCTAGCTCTGAGTGTATTGGACTAAGCTGTGATAAGGTGGAGCGGGAGAGGGGGTGTCTCTCTCCTGGGGACTAGGGATAAAAGCCTAGGCTGCCTCTCCGCAAATTATTTCTATACTGTGAAAGAAGGAAGTAGGTATGCTTGTTTGAAGAATAACAACAGCTGTGTTGAGCACTTGATTGAAATTTAAGATCTGCTGTTTTTCAAATTTATTAAGAGGCAAACATTTTCTTTCTCTAATTAAGAAATGATTGTTCAAAGAAAATGTGTTACAACTTTGAATTAGTTCAATAAAAACGTAGAAGTAAGGGAATAAAGAGAATCAGAAGGGGAAAACGGATGAGTTAGATGAGTAGATTTTCTACTGTATTTATGATAAAGAATTTAATTTTACTTTCAGCAATGACATCTTTAAGTTTAATAATCAAAAGTGGTCAAGTATTTAAATATATTATTTTTAAAATTTTACATACAAGTATGGAATGTTCCACAAACATGAATTGAAATTGTCCCAAAAAGTGCGATTTATTAGCACTTCCAAAAAATAAACCAGGGGCAACAGAGTGACGTACATAAAACAGTGTGTAGTATGAGTCATATCCCCAAAATACTTTCAAGAATATTCATGGTGTGAGTCAGAAACAAAATCAAACCAGAAATTGCAAAGGAACAGTGTGGCTTTGTAGGGGAAAAAGGTGCAACAAATGCTATCTATAACCTTCGAACTATAATTGACTACACCAAGGTGTTTGATAAAGTATGACATGATGAGATAATCACACAACTCACACAGTTAAAGGTAGATGGAAAAGATCTACGATTGATCAAAAACATGTTATGGGAAATAATCTGAGTATAGGTTGGTCATTTTCTTCAAATTGGCTTTGCACAGATCTTAAAAATTGAAATAGGAGCTTGATTGTGATACTAATACATTTGATGCTGGTTTTATTTTCTCTTAAACTAAGTATCAATATCTGTACCTTCCATTCTACTTGTTTGCTTCAGAACCTCATTGATAGATCTAGTTTATACCATCATCTCCATATGTCAAACAATTGTTATAAATACCATATTTCTCATAATAAGCAACCCAATTAATTGATATTCTAGTAAAATGAAAACTAGAATAGGGAATTGATCCCAAAGAAAGTGGTTGTTTGGCTGTTCCAGCAATCACTAAATTTACTCTCACAAATAAGTAATTTTCTAACCTGTTTTCTAATTTTTATCCACCAAAGCAATTATAAAGCAATAACTTACCGACTAAGACTGTAGATGCGACTCTGGAGTCATTGTTTTGGGTGCCAGTGATATATAATTTGCCATCTTCCGTGCAGTCACACCAAAATGAATGTGGGACATTGAGTATCAAAATAAAGACCTATCTTTTCTTTTTCAATGATGCCAGTACCATTAATATACGATTCGTCGTGCCAAAAATGTGTGATTTCAAGTTCATCAACCTTTGGGCTAGATTCCTAACTCCTCCCTCAAGGTGAAAGTTATATTTTGAAGATTATTTGCTTCTTGACTGACACAGAAGATAAACAAAACGATATGATCATGAAACAAATGAGAATGAAGAAATAAGTGTTATATTTTAAATAATGATGTTTGTTCACTGAAAAAACAAAACAAAGAATAACCAGAGAGAAAGTGGATTAGAGAGAATGTAGATTGTGTGTATAAGATCTTCGAGAAATCTTCCACGTCTGCAGAGCATAAGCTTTCCACACCTAACAAAAAAAAACAGTCATGGTCACTCATGTGGAGAATTGAAAGGGAGTAACTTTAAACAATAAGTTCTACTGGACCATGATCTTAATTTTTCAAATATTTGCTCACATTCACAATGCCTTTTACTGCAAGAAATATATTTTTTTACTTCATCTATGGTTGTGAAATATTGATAGTCCCTTCTTTACAACCATGTATTTCCTTTACATTTCATCTATTCCATAAAAAAAATATGAATCTTGCTCTGTTTTCATTTTCATCTCCTTTTTTTCTGCATGTTCTTTTATTGCTTGTGTAGTGTTGTTGATAACATGAAGATATGAAAAATCACAAATCATAAATTTCAAAGATATTGATGCCTTCAAGTTGTTGACTTTATCATACATTTGTCAGAAAAACTTTGTTCTCTACATCTTCACACCCGACCTCTCTGACATTTCCAACAAAAGATCATTCGTACTTCTTCATCTGAATTTTGATAAATAAATTCAGTACACCTCGGACTCAACGAACTAGTTAGTTCATTTTTTAAAGTTTGTTGAATGCAAGGTACGTTGGAGCCATGTTCAAAGAAACCACAAGGGAAGTAACCAACCAAAGTCAAATTACCACGTAATTATCTCCCTTCTTTTATGAACTAACCACGTCTATACAGCCTCTCTTTACCCATACACTGGCCAATTTTACCGCCACATTGGTTCTTTAATCACGTTTTTCCCATGCAACAGCTGCCTGCCCCCTCCAGCCTCTCTTTTTTATCTTCTCCCTGCATGGCAATACTTTGCTCAACTCTCTGAGATTAGTTCGTAAGATGCTAAGTGTTTTAAGAGAGTCAAAGAAGGGGGAAAAAAACGAGGATTTTTCTGTTCTTTGAATCCGAGTTCGTTGAATTTGAGGTGCACTATACAAATGAAGTTCAATAACATGAAACAGTTTGATTTTTTTTTTGGTCGATTATTAAGATCGGTGGAGATACATTATCTAAATCTAGTTGATTATTAAGATCAATGGGAAATCCTAAGAAGAGCTAGATCTAGATCATATAATCCAAACCAGGCACTACATGACATGAGACTATAATACATGTAGTAGATGATTTTTTCATGTCAAAGCAAATAAATATAAATCTAGATCTAAATGTCAGATTGTTATACATGTATTTCTTTTAACACGGTGAGGTGGGGACTGAGTTTAAGACCTGATCGATATTATCATGTTCTGCTCAAATTGTGCCTTAAGGAAAGATAAAAAAGGTAAGGGGAGCAATGCTCAATAGGTAAGCTAGAATATAGGCCTTTATGTATACCCTGATAATTAAACCTTTATGGTGCCTCAGTTGAGCAAGTAAAACACAGAAAGCAGTAACACAACTATTTTAATCTGAGCACAGGAAAAAAATGAGCTAAATTGGTAAGGAAAAAAAATACTCCACAATTATGGTTCTGAATAAAATAAAATTTTGTTTTCAGTTTGGGGGAGAGGAATGCTCCTGCTTACATTGCTCACATTTACCTATTTCAAGAAGTTCAGTAAAAAAAATTTTGTCCAGTTCTCATGGAATTAGAAACAAGTTTGGATGGCAGTAGCAAGATTGGAATGGGGATTACCTCTCTGATAATGAAAGAAAACTATCAAGACCGGGCATGGCATTTTGTCTTTTATGCGACCATAGGCTAGATTGTAGTAAAAAAGACAAATGTCGTCTGACAAAATATTAATGTTTATTGATAAAAATTGAAATAATTCAAGGAAAATGTATCAGGAGATGGGGGTTAAGGTTTTGGTTGGCATGAAAATGAGGTGACAAAATGTTAATATTAATTGTTATTAATATAATCTTAGGAAAATTTGCTGGAACAAGGATTTTGGGCATTACTTGGGATGAAAATACTTCAGCTTCGACCCCCTAACAGGGCTCCGCCATGGACCTAATGCATTCTAATATTTCAGGCAATTATACTGTGCCTTACATTCAGGCCTGCAGAGATGAGATTGCCCTTCTTTCCAGCATAAGTGGGGGGGGGGGGGCTGTGAGGATTTATAACTATAATATATGACTAAAATCAGTGTTATCTATTGTTAATATATACATGTATAATTAGAAATCTATTTTAATTTACTTTTCTTAACTATTTTGTGTGTTTTCTCATTCATCTTTTTTGTTTTTGTTTATTTAAAACCAGGTGACAATTGATGGTCCCAAGATGACAGAGGCTTCCCCTAGCAACTTAGACCTTCTTACGCGCTTAGTATGCACAGGATCAGAAAACGGTTACTACAATGCATTAGAGAGACCCGATCTGAGTGGACAAACCCCTTGTCTGGGCTCTTTTCTCACCAAGGAATCGGGCCTGGGCGCAGTCCACAGGATAAGATTAATCTTCAACCAAAAAAGCTTTGTCTCCAAAGAGCCCCTACTCTTCTGTTTGGCTAAGATAATTCGCAGCACACCTGTCACAGAAAGTCACAAAGAGGACAAGGTACGCCAAGAAGCCTATATCCTAGTGGGACAGGTCTGTGAGTCAGCAGATGACCTCTTCACCTTTGTTGACTTAGACAAGAAAGTTTCCGAATCTCAGAAGGTGGGCTGGGGCAAAGGCATGAGGCGATTGGTGAACCAGTGGTATGAGTCAAAGACACCTAGAGTGCTGGTATCACAAGTCACCAAGTGTAAGTCTGCTCGAGGCTGGAGCCACCGTGACCTTATCCGCCAGTGTCATATACCTCCGGGCAGAAAATCAAAAGGTACTGTTATACTTATTCTTTCTAAATCTCAGTTCAGCTATTTAAGTAATGCTAATTTGCCTCTCTTTGAATAGCTTGATGAAATCCTCTCCTCCGAGACCCTCTCTCTCTCTCTCTCTCTGGCAATTAAAAGACCAGGACAGTAACAGTCTGGGGTTATTTTAGGCGAAAAGGGCTATGCAACAGTAATCAACATAAAGGTTGAATTAACAGCCTAGCCCTAGTGGATCAAATCCTGGATAAAAATCAAGAGCTCACTTACTTAGCTAATTGAATGTAATGAAAACAATGGAGGGTATAGTAGACTAATAATTTTAATGTCATGGTTATCCTCGTGTTAGCAAAAACAGTGAATGATGAAGAGATATCAGTGTCACGACAAAATAAAGAGGAGACTCAGATATCTTGACTAAGCAAATACATCACTTTTTTGTACATGTATTTCTGTGGTGTCTTGGGTAGTCCGCCATATTAGTTTTTGTCACAAATAACTTTGTTTCCATGACAAAAAGCTTAAAACATGCATTTTTTTCTTCTCTCTCTCTCTCTCTCTCTCTCTCTCTCTCTCTCTCTCTCTATATATATATATATATATATATATATATATATATATACACAACTTGGATGGTTAATTTTCAACTGAGCTATATGAGACAGCCCTGTTCCAGGCTTCACAATATACAAAAATTGACAAACAATGACGTTTTTACCTAAATAACGACTTGAAATAGGTGCCTTTCTGCTGCAGACTGAGGCCTTATGAAAGTTCTCAATGTGCCATCTTTCATTCCATAATTTTGAAAAAAAAAATCACTCAAATAATCTGAGACTAGAACTTATTCTAAGGGTTAGTTACACGAACTTGACGCAAGACAAGAGAAAAACAAATCATGAAGTGATTGTTCATGAATGTATTAACTGAAGGAAAATGTCAGATTTTCAATTATATAATAATAGTCATAGTAATAACAATATTCAATACTAGACAGAATGAGACAGATGAGAAAAGAGGAGATTAGAAACAAAGTTTTCAAAGGATTTTAATATAAAAAAAAAGGCTATCAAATACTACCCTCACCTATTTAAGACTAAAATAGCTAAAGCTTGACCGAACACAATTATGACAGTAAGACTACTGGCTAATTTAGATTTCAACCATGGCAGGTCCAGAAAGGTCTCTGGCCATTCCACTGATGATGGCTCCGCAAATTTCTTAGGATCATGCTGACACAACTACAACAGTACAAGCAGTTTTGGGGAGGCTCCAGTGGTGGAGTAGCCAAGTATGGCAAGCAGGCTGGTGAGGATGGGTTAGGCTGGCAATAGTTGTACCAAGAGGACAGGTCAAGCCATAGGCATATTAGTAGGGATAATTTCAACATGGGATGACCATACGAAAAGGGCTTGCTGCGATGGTGGTCTGACAGTAGTCAGAGGGCTGGCACCTGGAGACAAGCTTATCAAAGTAGCATGGCGGAGCTGATCCAGCAAGGGATCAAGTGGTAGATATGCCAGCAGTACACAAGGACTCGCTAATTAGTGACAGTATCAGTCTATAGAAATATGTCTTGGATGTTCACATTACGGGATTAACTATCCAGCTCTCGACTTTAGTAAAGTAATCAAGCTCACAGATCTTGAGGGCTAAATGAACATTACTTCTAACTGCAAATGAATAAAAATTCTAATAGTAGAAGACTAGGGAGTAGTTTGATGAACTAGCTTCAGGCAGGATGGACCAAAAACACTTTTTTTCAAGGAATACATAACACAAAATAATATGGAGTCCTAACAAAAGGAATCCAACCAGCAGGGACCCGAAAGTTCTGGACTGCAAATCTAAAAACTTACGGTGCTCACACCACTAACAGTACACTGACTTGGGATATTATACAAATCCCATTAATAACCATAAATTTTTAAATTACCAACATATATCAGCTTATAGTAAACACTCTACTAAATACCATCTGTTTTTTTTTTGCTAACAATAAATTTGAATGATAAATGGTTTTTCACTGAGGATTAACGGCTATGCCCAAGTTAACAATAACCATGGTTTAAATAAATGTATGAATCTTCATGCAGTCTGCACCAACACAGAATAATTTTATAATTACAGCTAACATGTAATTAAATTAAGCCATTATTCAAGGTTAACAATTCAAGTACGGTTCTGCTGATCTCATTAACCATTACTTATTTATCTTGTTACAGTTAATGTGTGAGTAGTTTCATGGTATGAAAGGCTAATATAGCCTTCATTGTGTATATGAACAAATCTGATTGTAAGGATTGTGTACTCAGCCATTTTCCTGACATACTATTTTTGGGTATTAGCATCGCCAATATTCACCTCTCCGAATTTTTACAATTTCAACTGCCCAAATCTATTGTGCTTTGCTCTTTCATTTCAATCCACCTATTGTCTGCTTTCAGGTCTTATCCATAACCTAAGTCTACTATCCTCTCAGGATATACTCATGTTGTCCTTCCCTTTTTTTTTTTTACTTTTTTTTTGTTACATCTCTTCCCCTCTTTTATTTGATTTCCTGCTTTTACTCTCTGATCTCTGAATAACATATCAAGAAAAAAATAATACTGTGACACAGTTAGAAGACACATTAAATGTTAACATTTTGAATTTCTTAAATAAAAAGGTTCTTATAGACTGCTATACAGTCAACCATTCTCTAGAAATGAAATATTATTATCTTTACCATCTATTAAAATGGATTGTCATTGGGGCAGGGCAAAAACTCTACCTAAACTTACAAATGAAGATTTCCAGGACAAACATTAAACACTTTTATAAAATGTTGAATCTTCATTTGTATGTTTTTCCTTATGAATTTTAATATTTAATGTTTTTTCAAAGTTATATTTGGTTTAGGACCATTAGAGCCATGACTAGTGGAGCTTTTCCTGTCAAAGACTACAAAGATCGAATGTTTTCACCTCTGAACAGAAAATTCTCAAAAATAGATAATGTTGGAGAAGTGTTGTGAAAAAATTGGCTACACATAATGTTCACCCCAAATACCAAATAACTAACAAAGAAGAAACAAAAACTTTTTTTTTACACTAAGTACATAATTTATTAGAAGCTAGTATTGCTCATGAAAAAATTTGTAAAGCCAATAATACCTAAAGTTGTAAAAGGTGTATGCCTCAAATCAATATCATACTTTTGAAAACTACAGAAACTATACCAAAACTACTGAAACTTACATAAATTACAATCATACAATGTGATATACAATAAGGAAACAAAAGAAATGAGCAAATATAAAGCGCAATAAAGGTCAAATTACTTTTAAAGGGCAGTAGTAGATGCAATTTGCAGAAAAAAAATTGTGTACCCTATAAAAAAAGCTCAAAAGTGTACACATTTGTCTTTTGCAAAGGAAAATTGAATCATGACATTAAGATTAAACTATGAAATATAGAAAAGAAACAGATTACGTGTACTTTGGACAACATTAATATTTTATTTTAAAACTACTTGGGCAAGAAAATTGAAAACGTAATTTTTGCATACTATATTTGCAGGATTCTTTTAAAGCTGTCCGTTTTTTCCAGGTTAAAATGGTAGATTGCTTTTGATTGTCAGCAAAAATGTCCATCTCCAAAGAGAAATATGAAAGAAAGACTAAAGAGGAGACCTGATAAATTTATTTTTTACTGAAGCATCATATAGAAAAATATAAAATTAAAATGATTGTTAATAGAAATAAATTTTTGTAAGCCAAAATGCAATTTATGTCTCTGCATTAATGCGTTATACTTCTTGGATTTGCATATCTCCAGTCTGATTATAACAAAATGCTCTTTTCTTACTTTTCCTGAATTTGAGAGAAAAAGTGACCTTCGTTTTCATTTCGTGGACCTATGTGCCCATTATGATTTTAAAACAAATAATTGCTTTGTTTATATTTTAAAAAAAAAATACTCGTGACAAGTTAAGAAAATTTTACATGTATAAATTTTACTAAAAGGAGGAATAAAAGGGCTGAGACAATTGCAAGCAATCGGTAAATCATGTCAAACTTCAACCTTTCAGTCTGACAGAGAAGAATAGCGGAAGAATGTCCAAATAGCCATACATTCCTCTACTAAAATTCACCTGTATCAATTAATGGACATTTTAAATTTTTATTGGATTTTTTTCTCTGGACATGGAGAACAAATAGTGAACAAAACTCTATAAAATGCAATGAAAATTGAACATTAGGGTTTGACCAACATTGTTAGAGGAGAAAGCAGTTCCTAATGCATGTATTTAAGTATATTTATTGTTTTCCAAAAACTTTTGTTACAATTTTTGTTTTGAAAAAATATTTTAAAATCTAGGACACAATGGCCTGTCAGGGCTGTATAATTCAAAAGATAATGAAAAAAAAACAACAACAGTTATTCTGATGAAGATAACAATACTGATGTACAAATCTGCGTTTTCTAATTGTAAATTTTATTATTACAGCAACATCCTTGGTGGTGAGCTACCTGTTGTCAGGCAAAAAAGAAATAGGAAACTATGAAAATTCTGAGGAGGTGGAAGTGAAAGAGGTTGTATCATTTCTTCAAGCTTTGGAAGCACTGAATGTGTCAAACCCTGAGGAGAGAGAACTTGTGAGGACCCTGATAGAAAAGCACAGATTTATTGAACGGCAGATTCCATCTAAGCTGTACAAATTGGTTGAGGTAAACATTATTTTGGTTTGATGTGCTAGTACTTCAATTATTTGAGCTGTGGTCTTTACAGTTTTTAAAATAGATTGATGCACTCTTTTTTTATCTTTCAATATCAGATTGATTGTAAGACCCTTGTAAATAGGATGGTATAGCAATTATAAGACTGCTTTATTTCAAGTGCTGTAGTCACTGTAAATCTGTTCGGCTCAGTGCTTTAGTCTCTGTAAGACTGCACTCAAATTAGAATTGTATGTTAAATGCAAGACTGCACTATTCACATTCTGTAGTCACTATAAATCTGCTCTCAGATGTTATATTCTCTGATGTACTATCCTAAATATGATGGTATAGTTATTACGAGCTTGCTCTAAATTAGAAAATCTGGTGGTGCAGTAATAAAAGTAATTGCTAGATTACTCTTAGGTGCAGATTCTGTTGTCATTATGAGTCAGCTCTAAACAAAATAGTACAGTCTATGTAAGATACCTCAATGTCACAGTGGTGCTATGTATATAATTACAATGTAAAGGGAAATCATTTTTTTTCGTATTAGATAGTGAAGCTCTAACAATTACAAAAAAAAAAAAAACAACCAAAACCAAAAAAAAAAACAAGTGTTTGACTGAACATCTTCATGAAGCATAGTAAAGTAATCTTTTATTGCCAAAGTTGGTTGACAGCTTAAAAAGTCCAAGAAAAAAGAAAGAAATGCTTGTCAGGCTTTGTCACACTGTTGCGTAGTTCATATGCAGGCACACACACACACACATACAAAATTATATACACGAAAGTGAAAATACTTGATTGTCATGGACTTCAAATTTTATAAGATCATACTTAGATAAATCCAGTCTACACTAGTATTCTTGGCAACTATTGATCTATACACTCTCCAAGACCAGCTTGACTTGTATACTTTTTCTATTTTTTTTTTTGTTCCGAAATTTATATTTTGCAAAATGTGTTATTTATATGCAAAGTGATCTGGTTCTAATATTTTTTGTTGCAGAGACATATGACTGGGCTTTATATGAACACACCATTTCTGAGACATTAAAGCCTATGGCTCTCTCAAAGTTTGACATAATTATACTAAGATTTGCAGCAACCTGTTTATCTGTCATTCAAATGGAATAATTTTGTTGTTATATTGTCAAGGTGTAATCATGAAAGTGATACTTGAACCGTTTTTTCATATTTTATCACCAGACTTATGAGGGCATGATAGGCCACATGTCTATGGAAGACCTGTTTCAATCTATCCCAAAAATGGCACTTTTGGGAATGCTTGATAAAACAGCACATCAGTCATCTATGGTGATAGAGCGGATCAGCAATACAGATGCTGTCAAGGAGCAAAAGTATTAACCTATATTTTTTTTTTTAAACTAGATCATCAAACCTTGGCTAACTTGGGATACTTAAATATTTCCTGTTTTTCTTTCTCTTATCCTAACACTCTCTTTTTTAACCTTTCAAACCCAACATGGGAAACCTTTTAGGGATAGATGCTGAAGGAATTTAACAACCATAATAATGTGTATGATTCCTAGGCTAGGCTACTTTGTTGTACATGTAGAGGCTTAATGTAGAAAAGTTGAATTCAGACAGTTTGGAGTAAAATTGTGTTTCACAGTGCATGGCCAGTTCATTCTGATCTGAATATGAAATATATCAAAGTAAAAAGTTCTTAAATGAATTGACATCACAAGCGCAAATAGCAAGCTGTTCCCTGGCTTTAGTATATTCAGTGTGTAGACCTAGGCATATTGCTACTGAAATAAATGGAAATTAATAGAGAAAGTCATTTCTACAATGTTAAAGTAAGAAATTTTGTTTTGATTGATCTGTATTGAAAGTATGGGGCACATGGCATTCAACAGCAAAGCAGGAAATTCCAGGATTTGGTAGTTGGCTTGCACCATGCAAGAGACAGGTTTATCAGTCGATTCTCTTACAGGAACGAGAGTGAATGTTCAACACATCTTCTCCCTCATTAGCCATGTCAGACAAAAAATTAACTTCTTTTCTTTATCAATTGCTATTGACAGCAAATGCTCTATTTCAACCTGCATATTGACAGTGTAGTGCTCTTACCATGCAGGTGGTTTTGAAGTTGTTTTTCAAGAGATAAATTGACAGATTTATGAAACTACATTTATAAGAAGGTTTTGACATATCTTTCATATAAACTCATTTAATAATGGCTTGGTTCTTAATGGCAACTACATTTGAGTTTTATACCTACCTAATAAAGCAAAGTCATATCATAGTTTTTATGAACATCCAACTACTAAAAGTGTACTGAATACGAAAAAAGGGTGTTAATGAATGTTTACTTAAGATTTTTATAAAATAGCAGGTTTTAAAAGCATAATATAAAATATTTGCACTACATTAGGCCTTATTTATATGTAATGTATATTCTTATCTCTTTAGCAAAGTTGGGTCTTAAAACACTTAGAAGGTGATGCCTTCACTCAAACTCTGAATACACGGTTAGGGTGACAGTGCTTTCACTTTCTCTGCCATGCTCGTTTAGAACATGTGGATTTATAATCTACTTTTAGTGCCTACACAGTCAGGAGCCTGCAAAAAAGGAGGTGAACAAAGGGTAGGCTATTTTTTTTCCAGTTACGTGATTAGAGAATGATCATCAAGATATCTTTTCATTTTTTTAAATTTTGGTTCCCTCATTGTGAAGTTGCAGATTATCTGGGTGCAGTGAACTATTTTTTTGAAAAGTTTTTAATGATCAAATACTTTGGGAAAAAAAATGTTTTGTGGAAACTGCTTAAGTACACCAAAATATAATCCTTTCATTTTTCTTTTTTAAGCTAGTGTTTGCTATATCATGTTTTTTATCCAGAGTGAACCCTATAGTAATCCTCTCTGCTCTGCGGAAGTATACAGCCAATCGGTGCAAGAGATGGGTGAGAAATGGCCAGTTGATCAAAGCTCTTCAGTCAGCCTTTGATACCTCTGTTCAGGTAAGCTCATCATTTTTACCTCCCTTTTTTGGAGGTAAATTCAATAGGAAAAAAAGTTTGATTTTTCATTAGATTTTTTACCCTGCAGAAAGGCAATTCAGAGGCACTAAGGTAGAACACATTATACTCTGCATGTTTTTTTTAAGTGCGTATTACCATCAGCCTATAAATATATATTTGTTTTGCAAATGTGAAAAAAAATGTTGTCATTGGGATTGATTTGTTTAAAACTTATCTTCTATTATCAAAAGCTGATTTTAATTCTGCAAAGAAAAATTAGGTTAACTGTTTTTCTTATTTGAGAGTTGAAAATTGAAATAAGCGAGTACATTCTGGCTATAACTATAAAGTTCATTTCAAATATGAAAAGATTTGTTGCTAATTTTTAAATTCAGATTTTAATGTCGATAATGGAGCACAAGTATGAAGTTTATTGAAAGTAATTGAATAAACTGTGCAGCCCACAGGTTAGTGAGACATGCAGATAGCCTGACTGAGTGAAAACTTCAATTTTTTTGTCCTTTCGATTGGCAGTCTCTAAGATCGTCCGACAAATTAGTTTTGGTCACAACAAACTTCCTTTCCATGACAACAAGCATAAAAGAGACACCTTACCCTATCATGACCCATATATAAAAACTTACAACTTGGGCAACTAATTTTCTACTGTGATTTAAATCGACAGTTTTCTCAGGTTTCTCAATACACAAAAATTGAGAAACTATGTCAGTTTTATCTAAATCACGGCCTGAGAATGACGCCTTCCTGTTATATACTGAGGCCTGACAAAATTACGCAAACTGCCACCTTCCATTATCATAATTTAAAAAAAAATCACTTAAATAATATGAGGCATCCACAAACTTACCCTGTTAATTTAAATACAGTACTTCAAAATAAAAAGATGCGCCTGGTGTCAATTCTTTCCATACAGATCTAGATCCAGACCTAAATCTAGTATCTAGACCTAGCTAGATATCCAGATCTAGATCTAGTGCGTCTGATTGAAACACCTGAAGCAGTGACTATTGATCCATTTGTCCAATTACTAGAGCTAGATCTAGGGATTTACAAAGTATATTCTGAATATTGTAAAGCAATAATTATTTAGCGAAGCCAGTCTTATCAATGCCTGGCCTATACGATGCATTAGTGGCATGACATCTAGCCTATGACAGATCAATTATTTGGTTTTAAATTTATTGCAATTTTAAAGACATTATTAGAAGAGTATATTTATCTGAAGGGCAGACAAACCCTTGCTTTTTTTTAAAGCATGTAAAGCATGTAATATTTTAGCAATTGAATTGCCTTTATATATTTTGTCTCCAAACTCTTTTTTTTTTTTTTTTGACTTATAAGACATGAAAAAGAAGTATAAAACTTTTGCTCTAGGATATATTAAACGAAAATTTGTTCTGCACCTCAAAAATTTTCGTAACAAGAAAACCCCCCAAAAAAATAAAACCAGCAAGCATCAACACACACACACACACACACATTGATCTCATTTCTTATTTATTTTAACCTTGTAGATAGTAACGTATTAAAAAAAATTCTGCAAACTTTAAAAAATGTGCACTTATTATGAAAATAAATGACTATCAATTTTTAAGAAACTTTTCTAGACAACAGAACACTATCGTTTACAACATAAGATAAATAAAGTTTCCACCTTCTTTGACCAAACCAGTTATGGCAGCACAGGAAAATTACGAAAATACCTGGGACTTCCCAAAGTGCCTGTCGGTGTATCTGTCCGTTCCTTAATTTGTAGTGCAGCCTTTGTGGGAAGAACATAAAATTCAGAGAAAAAAAATAAACGAAAAGATTATTTGTGCTTGAAATTCAGTTTTATCTCCTTGCATACCATCAATTATATCTCACTAAACCCTGTAGTCAATTTATGCAATGCATAAATGCCCTATGAAGAAAATTTGTGAATGCAACATTTGGAAGGGCAGTGAAATTTGACAAAGACTTGAAGGCTTTGTGGACATCATTTGTCGAACAATTAAAGTGACAGGGTATTTCAAATTAACAAAATACCCACTGGATGGATTAAACAGACCACAGCTAGTTTCGGATGAGAACATACACACCATGGAATGGATATTATTTAATAGTTGGAGTGGCCAAAAAGTCTTTAAGACTGTAATAACCTCCTTCTCGGGGTTACTGCAGACTGCGCATTAACAAAATTCACTCACAGATATAGATTCATCAAGCCTGCTCATAGATACATCTTTAGTCACAGATACACCCGCATCTAGTAGGCCAAAAGCAATTTCAATGCCAAAATCATGTAATACAGAGAAAACATAGACTGAATGTGTTATGTCCCTGTTATTTCAAACAAGCTGTTTTAGACCAATTACAAATAGAGCCTTTGGCACAATGTAAGGAGAAAATACCCAACCACGTGTCCAGGAGAAAATTGTGCATTTCAAGTGAGAGAGGAAAAATGCAATCTAAAAGTAGAAGACAAATAGTGACTTCTTATTGCATATCATTAAAAGAAAACTATCAAACACTGCCAGTTCATTAACAGAGTTAATCGATCATCCAGGTTAGAAAAATAATCTCATAAATGTGTAGGGATGACATAGAAATACAGGCAGCTCCAGATTTCAAAAGATTGTCTCATAGGAACAGACAAAACATTTTAATTAAGAGTGGGGCAAAAGAAATGGTAGTTATAGAAATGACAACGAATTTTGCCATGAAAGAGGCTTTGGACAGATATAGCAATCAATCGTTCAGGTGCCCTGCTGTTCAGTATAGGTGATCATGACTTTCCTTGCACCTTGATCTCAGTTACTTTTAGTGTATCTGTCACTTGATGTGCATTTAGCCAATTTGTTAGTCCATCCAACATCTTTTCTCGTTGTTTTCCCCTGCTGCTTTTTCTTTCAATCATTCCAGTTGTGTCAATATGTTTCAGATTCTCTCCTCTCATCACATGGCCAAAATAGTTTGCCTAGCATTTATGTATTCTATTTATGAGTGATCTTGGTGTATCAGCTTCTCCTAACACTGTTTTGTTTGATTTCTTTGCAGTCCATGAGATTCGTAGAATTCTTCATAGTAATCATATTTCTGTTGCTTCTAGTTTCTTTTCTTGCTCTTTTGAAGTTATCTAGGTCTCGCATTCATTCATCAGGATGGGTTTAATATAGCATAATGTATTTATTTTTTGGAACCGATTTCATTACCTGGAAACTCATTGACATCCATATTCTTGATGAGATTTCAGTGTTTTTTCATATATCACTGATATTAAAGTACCCCAGTATTTGTGTTGATGCCTTTGCTTGCATTTATTCTCATTGATAAAGGTGTTGATCTGTTGACACTCCTTGTTTAGACTGATGACCATTACTTCTGTCTTTTTGCTGTTCAGCTCCAACCCTTTGTTTCTGCTTTCTCTTTTAGCAATATGTAATAATCAATGCGACTTATTTTCTGCAATTAACACAGTGTCAACAGCATATCTCAAGTTGTGCCCTTCCACTTTAATTCCTGGATATCCTGCGTTTTGCATAATTATTTCACTGTAGAAAGAGAAAAGGTGTTGGGGAAAGCACACATCCTTGTCTGATAGCACATTTTTTTTTAAATGAGCCATCTGATTTACCCATCAACTTGCATTGCTGCTGTATGTTCCCACTACGTGATTTTGATCACTCGTAGATCTTTTCCATCTATCTTCCTCTTTGTTACTTGTGTTAATATCCCATATTTAGTACCCTGTCATATGCAGGTAGACCTCTTTTGGATTTCTAGAGCTTTTACAATTAGATAGCATTTTATTGTACCTTTTTTCTCAGAAAGGCCACACTGTTTCTCTACTATTTCTGGTTTGATTTTGTTTCCGACTCGCATCATCATGATTTTTATTTGGTGATTTAATTCATAAGACTGATCGTTCTTTGTAACTCATTCTCTGTTTCCCCTGGTTTCTTTGGGAGTGCTATAAATATAAATATGGAGATGTCTGGTGGAATCTGACCTTTGTCAGATTTTAAGCAATGTTGTGATCTTATCAATTGCTTCTAAAACTTCCACTGATATATTGTGCTTTGTCTAATTTCACCTTTCTCATTGCTGCACGAATCTCACCTTTCATGCTAAGTGGCACAGCACAATTGTGCTTCGTTACATTGTAATCCTTTCAGTGGTCTTTGAAAAATTAATTTATGTACTACGCCCATCTGCCTCGGATTTTCGTTTTTCAATAATGGTGTCACCGGTTTTTTTTGTCTTTAGGCATCCTGTGGATGAGCAAGTTTTCTTTCCCGAAATTACTTCAATGTTCAGTTCGTTGCCTGCTCGGTGCCTCTGAGGTTTAGATCTATGTCTCTTCACTTATCCTAAGTCCACTTCTCTTTGGCTTTATCACATTTTTTTTTCTGATGCCCTTGTGCAGTATTTCATATTTTTCAATATTATTTTTTATTTGCCTCCTATTTTCCATGAATTAAAAAATATCCTCAGTCATCCACTTTTGTTTTGTTTTCCTTATGATTATTGGCATTTGTTTCCCTGCTGCCTCTATCATTGCTATTTTGAACTTATACCCATTATTTGGTCCATTTACTCAGCTTCTCCTCAGACTTCAAATTTACTTTGAACAGCCACACTATATTTTTCTTAAAGGGTCTGGTTGGATTTTAATAGAGCCAAGTCAAGTTTGATGGTTCTGCATGTTTTCTTAAATTTAAATTTTTCCTGAGAGAAGTGTATTTCTCAACATTTTACTGATTGGGATGTAATTCATCTGGTTTCTGCCTCTATATGTCAGAACTGTTAAATGATTCATCAGAAGTCTGATGATATAGGTGCTCTCAACAATCCAAATCCTATGAATTACTTTGGGTCTGACCAAGCTTGAATTAACCCATCGGCCAGTGAAGCATTCAAATGATGGATATGATGCAGTTGCATTGGTTTACAACTGCACATGTCATTGTTTTATGTTTTGTTTTGTTTTCTTTGCTTTCCTCGATGCTCATATATATTACCATTATCAGATTTTAAAAAATTTTTATAGTTATGATTTTGATGGAAAAGTATCTGTTCTTTTTCTCGTTTTCATTTGAAATAACTTTAAAAAAAATAACAGTTTTTAATATATTTACCAGTTATTTATTAATTTGTTTGCTATTTGTGAATCTATATACCAGATTCTACCCAAATTGTCAGGCAAATCTATACTGATAGGTGTTCACCTGGAGGGTGAAGGGAGGAAGAAGTTACATGTTAAAGGTGCCACCTATGTGACCCCTGCCATTGCTAGTGCCCACCTCATCAAGTTCATGCATCAGGTGAGTTGTGAGAGAAGAAAAATTAGGACTCTCTGAGAGGCATGGATCCTTTAGAGTGATAAAACTTAAGCTTTATCTGTTTTTAAAATTCTTACACAAGAATAACATTCCATGGAACATACAATATAAACTTATTTATTTAAAGATTCATGCCTCCCAAATAAGAAGTTCATGGTGAAGAGTGTGATTAAGTGATTTGCAATGTAAATTTGTAGAAAATCTTGGGGGTTCTATTTTACATTGTTTCGTTTAATATCGGAAAGGGCGAGAATATGGTGAAAAGAAAAATAGGCCATTGTTTTTAGACTTTCAGAAGTACCCATTAGGGCTGCTTATGTGGTCTCAAGAAAATTCTTGGCAATGTGCTCACTGCACTCATACAAGTGTTCTCCAGAAGTTGGGGAAAATATTTCTGTAACTGAGTTTTTCACAATGAAACCTCATCTACCCTCCTTTTTCATTGTAATCATCCTGATTAGCCATTAAATTTGCTCAATCTGGCTCCTATGTTATGCTGGGAAGCACACCTTGACTCTATTTTATATTTAGATTTTTCTTTGAGGGAATAGTTTTAAGAAATTATTTAAATTAATACGGTTGTGTTTGATAGACACAGATGGAAAAATGATGAGTGAGAACTAGAACCAATGTTCATTTTCCTGACAGCTTTTTCAAACTTAAGTGATCTTAGATACTTTGAGTGGCATTTGAGTGGCAATAGATGAGCACCCATGGCAATGTATTCAAATTCTTTTGAGCTAATCAGATATTCTTAGTAATGCTTAGCAACGTAGTATTTTTATCCTCCAATGTTAGCAGTAAATTATGTATAGGCGATGATTCAAATATGGAATGCTATGTACTTGATTTAGATCTGTTTTAAAGTGACCCTCAGTAGAACATACCATAAAGGCCTGGTTTCAGATGTTCTATCAATCTTTTTAAAAACTAAGGTTAGAGTTTAATCTGAAATTAGACAATTGGATAAAAAAATGATCATCAGAATACCACCATACTTTGGCACTATACCTAAAATATAGATCTATATACAAAATCTAGTCCCAGAGAATATGCCAAAACACTTTCTAATCTAGACAGAACTTAGATCTATGTTATCTAAAGTATATTAAAACTTGACTTCTGGATGTAGATCTGGATTTTGAGATGCCTAATCTAGGCTAAACATTGCTCAAATTACTTAAATGATTAACAAAAATCTCAAAGTCAACACTTACAAATTTATGAGATTACCATAAGCTTGATCTAGATCTGAGTAAAGCTCTATGAGTATGAGTGAAAGATTTTTTTTCAAATTATGCTTCTGCTCCCCTGTTGAATCAACGAAGATTGCTTCAGAATGAAAAACAAATCATTTTGCTGCTGCTGCTGCTACTACTGCTACTACTTCTACTAATACTACTACTGATACTACTCTTGCTGCTGCTGCCGAAAGCTTACATGTTTTGTTTTGTTTTGTAAGTTTGGAGCTGCATTCTATCTATTTTTGTGATTTACGGTGCTTCACAACTATTACAAAGCTCCACTGCGACATTCAATTTTAATTGACCTTTCTCCTTCTCCACCTTCTCTTCCTCCTACTCTTACTACTACAACTAAGACGACGACCACAACCACGACCACTATCACTACCACGACCACTAATTGATCAATCAATCAGGTGCCCTTTTCTTTAGCATACGTAATCATGATCTTCCACTCAACTTGATTTCTATTTCTATCCCTCATTGATTTTCATGTATGTGTCGCTCTTCCTACTTTTAACCATTTTTTCCCCTAAGAAATAATTTAAGAAATTTACAATTAGGACTTTGAAGGTACACAATTATATATGGAAATGGAATGTAGCTCAATACCATCCCCAATAAATTATTTATAGGAAATAGATAAATGTAATTCAACTCCAAATATGTCGTTTATTCTAGTTGCTAAAAAAAATTTAACAGAAAAAAGAAAAATATCCTTGAGGATCAACTTTTTTCCCCTTTCTGTTTTGTTTTTAAAAAATTTTCTTTTTATTTGAAATTACTTTCAGAGAACATAGTGTCTTGGGTTATTCATGGTTTGAAAATTTCACTCACATTCATTCAATTCTTTCAGAAGAAAAAAAGGGAATGTATGAACTTTTGTTTTTCTTTTTTTTTTTTCTCCTCTGTTATCACGCCCTTGTATATAGCATAATTTTTGAAATTTACAGTCTCTGGGAAGCAGCTACAGGGACAGTTCACAGTCACAGACTTTTTTCCCTTGATATGTCTGGAGAAAAATATGGTGTCCAATTGGGAATTTATAGATTAAATCATGTGGATAATAATGGTGAGAAAAGGGTCGTTATTTAGAATTTAATCACAGATTCAAATCTAAGGCTTTTATCTCATTCCTTTTTTTTATGTAAAAAATGTTTTGATGTATTTGTACCAAAAAAGACTTCTGTAGACTATGGTCAAGGCCAAACATCCGTTCTTCACATGTACTGTTAGGTGCAGATTTAAAGAATTTTCATACTTTCATAAGCATACATTAGTTAGATCCCCCTCACAGATGGATCAAATCATAACATTGCATGATGATGGGTCTAGGAAGGCATTAGATCAGGTTGGAAATTCACGTGCAATCACTTTATAAAGAGTTAAACATTTAAAACCAATGTTGCTCAAAAGTGTTGCGCATTCACAGCAATAGGTTATCTTCAAACCCTTGACCAATATCTGTTAAATCAAATTTTGCAAAATCATGAAATGCATAATTATATATATATATATATATATATATATATATATATATATATATATATATATATATATATATATTTTTTTTTTTTTTTTTTTTAATGAACTAAGGCACGTATTAGAATAGAAAGGTATAAAGCAGAAGTTTTTCATGCACGCTTTTAACCTTATTAATCTGGAAAAAATTTAGGGAACATTAAATAGTTGAGAACAGTTACCAAATTGACAGTTATATAGTTATTCCCTCACCACCCCCCACCCCCACCTTCCTTCTCCCAACACTGCTATAGAATTACCCTTACAGTTCAAATAAAGGGTCACAGAGTAGCTGTGGGTAGGTAGGAACAATGGAAAATCAATTAGTGTTACATTTATAATTTTACTAATTTTTACTCAATACCTAGTGAACTATATGTATAATTATTCTCTTATATGTTTCAAAAAATCTGCAGCAAAGTTTTACTTTTCTTATGCACCTCAATTTCTGGCTATAAATTTTACTGATATGAAGAGTTACAGTTAAGAAATCACAATTGCAAAATGTCTGCCTAGACAAGCTATCTACCTGGAACCTAATTCCCTGAACTTTATTCTATCAGTTATTGATTGTCAAGATTTATAGCTTACACTCTTTATCTGACCTGTAAGCTTAAACCCTTTGCTTTGTTTTGCGAAGTCAGTGCTACATATTGCTGACCAAATATAGGCCACATCACCTTAGGACAGTGTAGACCAATTCTTAAAACTTAAGGGTCAAAGAATGATCTTAAGCTCATATTTTTTGTGTAAGAGTAAAGACTAGTGACATTCCAGTGACATTAAGGATCAATCTCAAACTTAAGCATCGCTGAGAGAGTGAAGCCATTAACCCAACTCCTTATGCTCAATGAAATGATCTGAATGGTATTGCTTTAATGTGAGATATCTATATGTCTTAGAAAATGAATAACATACAATTTCGAGCTGCTGATCACAGTCATTTTAGATAATGAAATTTGTCACTCATTAGAAGAAGAAAATCACCATGTTTTTTTTTTTGTTTAGATCTGTAATTACTCTACTCGTGTTTGGTGAGCCTGTAAGTAAAAACAAGACACTTATAGCAATACTATTTGGGCATTTCTAAAATTTTATAACAAATGCTCTCCTGCTGTATTGTATCTTGAAAAGAGTGTTACAGGGTCTTCTGATTCTCACAGCATTGCAATTGCTCCAAGTTATTCAAACTCCCCATTCTCTCCTAGAGTCTTATGAAAAGAAGTTTTCTTTCAATTGGTAAGCCTTGCTCTGCATATAAAAAGACTCCAGTTTTCAGGGATAAATGGAGGCAAATTAAGTAAAAATAAAGAAAAGCAAGAGAAAAAAAAAGCAATGAAGAAACATTAGTTTTCAAAGCACAAAGCAATCAATATATGAAAAGTAATTGGAAAATGAATCCTAAATGGTTTTTTTTAACCGTTTTCATTACTTTTATTCTGTAATTCTATTCCAACAAAAAATATTTTAAATATGACTGATTTTTGAATATTTATTTTAATTTGTAGAAAAAGGAAATGTTTAGCACCAACTTCAATGAGAAACATGTAGAAAACATCACCTTTTATGCTGTTTATATTAGAATAAGGCATTTTCCTTAGCTTTAAGTGATCAAAATTTCATGAAAATATCAATATTCTCTGAGGAGATAATAATCTCTAGATCTCTTATAAAAGTAAGAAAAGGATAAATCTATCTGTTTTCAAGTGCCTTTATTTTCATATTCAAATTCTGACATTAGGACTTGATTTGAGAAGTATAATTAATACAATATGCTTTTTTTTTTGTCCATCAGACAGAAGTGACAGCAACCCATGTGTTCTTTAACGAAAGGGTTCAAGATCTACCCATCAATCCACAGACTCCAATAGTGGAAATCTTAGAATCTCTGGAAAACTGCAAAGTTGAGGTAATGGTTATAACTCTATGCTGTTTCTTGTTAAAGATTGAGTATAATTCCTGTAAGTCATTGCAATTGTTAATGTAGCAAAGTTTTATGCTTGCTTCCTATACAAATGACACGATTTTCATTGGAAATGTATTTGATACCCAGATCCATGCAATATTCTTAGCTTTCCAATGAATTCTATAAGAGAAGAAAACCAAATTCTTTTTAGAGAAACTATGGGACGCAGTTTCAACATTTTTTTTGTTTTACTCCAAAAATATTGAACATAACCTGCTGAATGATACAGTAAAATATTTTGATAATTGTCTAACATTAACACCAGTCCAAAACGATATATTGAAGTTTACATTTCCAACCTAATAAGACCAACATAAAGTGGCATATGCATGTAATTATTTTAAGTGGGGGTGATTAATTTGGCAGAGGGGTTTTAATCTCTTTCTTTTTCTATTTTAAACTTTTCTGATGGCTTCAACAATGCCTAACAATCAAACAGTCCTTGTTATAGGTCAATTTTACTTTTGTCCATAAAGAAGATGGTGATCTGAATATAAGTAATGTGAAAGCAAAAATTTCATAAATCAATGGGGGAAAGAGTTTGATTATGAGCCTTGCTCAACCAATTTAGGTCTAAAGGCCTTGATGAATGAGAGATTGTCAAGAAAGGCCAAAATGTTTATAATTTCAATTTTTAAAAGTTCAAATATCACTGGCAAACTTTAATTTTAAATTCACTTTTCTGTAAATTTTAAACAGTAAAACCATAAACGAAGAAAACTCTTTTCAAAACTAAATTCTCTTGTTGCTGCAAAATAGTTGTTCCTGAAATGATATATATATATATAAAAGAGAAAAAGGGGCTGCAAGTGAAGAATATTTTTTTTGTGTGCTTCTTTGTCTTTGGTTTAAGTTGTTTTATATCAGGCTTGTTTCACCAATTATATTTTAATGCTTAATCCAGAATCTATGCCTGTATGTGTGTCCATAAGATGCATTTTGTGTGTTTGCGAATCTAAAATTGCTAGTACTGTTAGCAGAAATTCTCATTATTTTATGAATTGATTGTTATAAAGGCTCTTAATTCCCATTATTTTTTAAAGAGCTTAAATATGGGTAAAAATGTGAATTCTAAAGTCTCTTTATTGTACGTGCTCTTTCTTTTATCAAACTCAAACTCATAATTTTTAATAACTTCTTATACAAATTAGAAACATCTCATTAATAATGGAGCTAGGCAAAAAGTGAGGTCCATTTAACTGAGCATTTCTAGACCACATGGTCATGACAAATTTGGCATGAAGTTGTAAATTGGTAAAATTATTTTTCACCAAAGACATTTTTTTTTAAACTACGAGCAAAAATGTGGTTATCATTTTCGTAAGAGAAAAAGGTGAATGTGCGAATTACTTCCTGTAAGCATGACTCGACTGCAATGATCTTAGATCTTTTGGCAGGAGCTCTGAGGAATGAGTGTTTAGAAAGCACTGCTCCATGTATAAAATATTAGATTGATCTCTGATTCTGAGATTCCATGATATATTCATTCTTGTTGTCTCTTCCCACCGCAAAGAAAAAAAAAAGAAACTGCTTTCTAGATCTAGCCACAAATTTTCACAGCTTAATCTGTACTAAAATCTGGTTTATGTCCAACACAATACAGCACATTCTTGCCAGTTTCCTCTCCTAGTCCTATTCTTAGACAAGTAGAAATATGATTTGAAACTGATATTGAAAGTGGAAAGAAAAGAACACTCGCATCAGGAAGGTTAAAATAGCCTTAACTTTATAAGGATTAGGATGGAGTGATGGTGTTTTTATGATGATCTCCTTTTTAACCTGTTCACATTGGGAGATTCTTCTATGCTTTGTATCATAAAACATGTTGAGCTTGTGTCTGTTCTCTTGGGTTGGGACCCCCACTCGATGATTTTATGTGCTCACTGACTTTGGACTTGCTGGCGGTGAATGTCTGCCAAGTTTTCACTTGTGGTTGTTGATATGAGAGAGAGAGAGAGAGAGAGAGAGAGAGAGAGAGAGAGAGAGAGAGAGAGAGAGAGAGAGAGAGAGAGAGAGAGAGAGAGAGAGAGAGAGAGAGAGAGAGAGAGAGAGAGAGAGAGAGAGAGAGAGAGAGAGAGAGAGAGAGAGAGAGAGAGAGAGAGAGAGAGAGAGAGAGAGAGAGAGAGAGAGAGAGAGAGAGAGAGAGAGAGAGAGAGAGAGAGAGAGAGAGAGAGAGAGAGAGAGAGAGAGAGAGAGAGAGAGAGAGAGAGAGAGAGAGAGAGAGAGAGAGAGAGAGAGAGAGAGAGAGAGAGAGAGAGAGAGAGAGAGAGAGAGAGAGAGAGAGAGAGAGAGAGAGAGAGAGAGAGAGAGAGAGAGAGAGAGAGAGAGAGAGAGAGAGAGAGAGAGAGAGAGAGAGAGAGAGAGAGAGAGAGAGAGAGAGAGAGAGAGAGAGAGAGAGAGAGAGAGAGAGAGAGAGAGAGAGAGAGAGAGAGAGAGAGAGAGAGAGAGAGAGAGAGAGAGAGAGAGAGAGAGAGAGAGAGAGAGAGAGAGAGAGAGAGAGAGAGAGAGAGAGAGAGAGAGAGAGAGAGAGAGAGAGAGAGAGAGAGAGAGAGAGAGAGAGAGAGAGAGAGAGAGAGAGAGAGAGAGAGAGAGAGAGAGAGAGAGAGAGAGAGAGAGAGAGAGAGAGAGAGAGAGAGAGAGAGAGAGAGAGAGAGAGAGAGAGAGAGAGAGAGAGAGAGAGAGAGAGAGAGAGAGAGAGAGATTTATATATAAGCAAAGGGAGATGTGCACAATCTACATCGAAAGGATTTTGCTGGTAGGTTATATGTTTTGTCTTCAGTGGGAATGTGTCAGTGTGAGACAGTGCTACTGTCTTTCTCAGTTTACTGCCGACAACTTACCATCTGATACCTGTGGATACCTGTTTCTTCTGCCGCTGTCTGGCATATCAGTGAAAAGTGCAGCCTTGACCCAACTCCACTGTTTCAACACCTATTTAACTCTTGCCGATATTCTCCTGTTCAAACAGTTTGTTTCTGAATAGTGCATATATATATAGCAAAAGAGAATTGCTCTATTGGTATTGGCTTCTATATAGGTTTTTATTGAGAAGACAACCCACAAATTATATATTTGACATTAAATCCTGATTGGTGAAGCATGGTGACGTATTTTTTTTGTTAATGTTTCTTTTTATGATTTTTCTGAGATTAGAAAATGAAGAAAAGAGAGACAGATGTAGGAAAAATCAAAGTTTTTAAAAACAAATCCAGGTTAGCAACACCATTTTGCGACATACCCATGGTATTGTAAGACAGTATCAACGGGCATACTTTCACATATTTGTTCTTCACACCTCATGGGCCCTATAGCAGTCAACCATAGTTCCAAGAGGAAAGGCTATCTATAGAATATTTGAAATTCTTAGCATACACACTTCGCTTCCCAAGTGATCAAGACAATGACATCACAAACAGTCCTGCTGATGAAAATCTATTATTGGTAGTGCATCAGGATCTATACTGGCTCATAGCATTAGACTGGTTTAATTCCCCCTAAGCTGACATATAGATTTAGAGCAGCTTTCATGTTTCGATATAGTGTTTCATGTGTAGTAAAAAAGTTGGGGTTCTGTCACATATAAAGAGGTACTTGACATGAGCAATTTGCTTGCAAAACTTGCAATATCAAGTTTTTGGTACACCAGGCCCAGCTGGCCTGTTTAGTTACTTTAGGATTTAACCAAATGCTTCACCTGCAAGTTTTTTTTTTTTAATTTAAATTTATTTCAAAATTTGAGATTTGTGTAAAAATGCACAGCATTTAATCTTTTTGCTATGTTATCGCTCAGTAAATTTATTAAAAATTAAGATGCATTTGTTATTGGGCTTTCTTGTGAAAAACACAGAAGTACTTTGAACTGTCTTTCAATCTCCATTAGTGACTTTTGGTAACATTTATTATGATAAAATAGCCCTCAGAGAAACTACTGCGCCAAAACAAAGGTAGCTTGAAGGTTAGGCAATATCTGTTTCTCTATCATGTGATCTGACAGTTACTGGAGTACTCATGGGTAACTGGAATAGAGTGTTATTGTATTAGTATGTAAGAGAAGTGGTAACCCTTATCCTATTAGTGTGGCAAATTTGAATACATTCTGTTGCCATTAATTGGGAAAAAAATATGTTAACTTGGAAACGAAAAAATGACTAATGAGAATCAGGAAAATACAAGAAGGTTCTTGAGCAGGAATGGAGAGTATAAAATACGAATGCCAAGAAGAATAAAAACTTACATTGAGACAAAAGCAGAATTTAGCTTATCGTTACAAACCTACCAATGTTTAGAGAGTTTAACAAATGACTTAATTGATTGCAAAGACAAAGGCCCAGAGTTCTCAAACTAAATACAGTACTAATTACGTTATGCTAGGTCCGAAACACTTGCTATAAGGAGGTTTCTTCTCTGAAGACTCTCTGTTATCTAGCTCTCCAATGAGTTTCTACCAACTTATAAGAGCTAATACTGGATGCAGCACATCTCTTTCTCTCCTTTCCCTCCTAGGTTTCCTTTATTGTGTACATTTGAGCAATTGCATTGCTTAGTTAAAAAAAGAGCCAGATACAGACAGGCACAAAGTTGTTGAGATTCACTTTACCCTTTGTTTATTATATACAAAGACAATGTAGAATACCATGTGATGGGAATATTGCGTTCATGTGTTTTGAGGAAATGTGTTGTAGATCTTACAAAAGTAAAATGTGATAGTTAACAATTTATAGATGTAAGAAAAATTGAAAATGACCTGGGGGTAAGGAGAAAAAAGTCGTGGGATTCTCAGGCTGACACATAGAACTGAGGTTCAAGGTGGCCTATTATTGCTTATATGTAGAGTATTTAATTTTCCCCTCCTATTTCGATTTTTGCACCTAAATCAATATTACTTTTATTACTTTATACAATGATTATTTATAATACTTTTGTTACTTATAGCATCAAATACATAAAGCATCCATTGCACATCATCCACTGACAATGCTTAGAAACACTTCCTGAGAAATTCTGTGGGCCTACCTGCAGGCAGGTATAGTCTAAACCTTTTTGAGGGGTTAGTGATAGATACAGATGGGGGAAAAAAGAAATCAGGTTTTAACTTGGCCCCTAGCAAAAAAAGTCTGCAGGGAGGAGTAAATTAGCTGGGCTGAGTGACTAGGCGCATTTTTATGAAGAAGGAGAAAAAAGAAATCCAGGTTACTCTTGTGCAATTAAATTATTAAAGGTACGAAAGGAACATAAAAATGTCGAATTGTCTGTCTATATGTTGTTGCATCATTTTCTTAAATGGAATATGGTGGTATGGACTTGCTGTTATTAAGCTTTTCAAAACCCCTCTCAATTAAGGGTAAAAGATATAGAAAGAAATTGTGACTTAGAACTCTTTTTATTTTTCCAGGTTTGAAGTTTTCAAAATTTCTAAGTAAATAACTTATTTCAACTAGATGAAGGATTTTTTAAAGCTCATTTAGACTGGGTGAGAATAATTGTTCAAGAAAAAAAAATGCTTAATGTTCATATTGGATTTTTTTATCATTCTTTTATCTTAACATTGTTTTGGTACAGGATTCCAACTTTGACTTGGCTGAACCCATTAAGTGGGCCAAGCAGAAGAGAGCAAAGTTTGAGAACATCCTGGTCATCTCAGATCTGAAAAAAGTCACATCAGCTCAGAATTTCCAAGACACTGTAAAGCAGTACCGCAGTGAGGTGTTTTTGCCAAATTGCAAGTCAGTGCACACCCTTGATTATGTATTATGCTCATGTGTGCTTATTTTACTGTTTGCCTCAGAGTCGGATATGATTTCTCGTAACTTAGTGTAAAATTTAAGTAATCTTGACAATTTAAGTCAAACTTGATTTTGGTTTTCTCCACTCATTTTTTGCTCCTTTCTAACCATCTCATAGCTTACAAAGTGTGATGAGGCACATTTTATATTTATGCATTTGTAAAAATTATATTGGTATGGCATGTAATTGTGTGAACTTACTGTAAGACAAATAAATGTCTTTCAAATTGTGCTTTCATTGCCCTACAAGTTAATCATTGCCTCAAATGTCATACTTAATTTGAATTTTAACTGAGTTGAAAACTAATCAGCTCTCATGAAATACATCTATTTATTTTTGGGGGTAAAGTCTGTAAGTAATAACATCAAGATTATTTAACTTTGTTGAATAAATGATGTCAGCTGTGTTGGATTCTCCAGTCATAGCAATAAAGATTTTTTATCCTTTTCGATAAATTTACCAATTCAAATTACACCAATATTTTATAAAAATTCACCAGTCAAAAAGATTGAGATATATGTTAGCCTTATTAATGATTTATTTTCTTAAATAAAAAGTGGAAGTCAAAGTGAGTTAAAAAGAAAAAAACAGAGTAAAGGCATATGTCAAGTAACAAAATATATAAATAGATGTTCAAAACATAGTGTCTACTCTCTGAGGATTAATTTTGGGCTTCATCCCAGGCATCACTGAAATAGTGTTTTTGATCCTCATATATGTGACCAAACCTCCAAAATTTAATACAGAGAGCACTGGATATATTAAAAAAAAAAGTTGCTCAAAATAGCTCAAGTACAATAGCCTAAGAGGGGTACCCTCGATAGTTAGACATTCATAACACTACATTTCTTAAACCATTCCAATGACAGCATTTTAAGACAATGGCTTTTGTCCGCAGATGTTTGACCAAACCTCCAGGGTTAGATTGTGTTAAATTGGTGTGTTTTTTTAGAAGTTTAAATGTAGCTTTGGGCTTGAACTCATCTGTACTTAATTTTTTTTTTTTTAAATCTTGCCCAAAAGCAGCTAAAAGTGGTAAGTATTTTTAAAATAAATGTTTGCCTTTAATTTTTAACATTCTTTGATTATATACTTGAAGTTTGTTGAAGTGACGAGTGTAAAATACCTGTACCTTAATTGTAAATGTTGCTATACCAAAATCATTGCATGGATGGATTTTCAAAACGTGCTTTCTTAAAATTTTTTTGTTTGTTGTAAATTCAGGGTGGCTGTTTTGGGTCTTAGCGAGCTCACTACTATTGTGGCAGATAGAAAGGATCTGAATCTGCTTGAGATTTCTGGCCTGAATGGTTCTGCCCTCAAACTTCTACTGCACTTCTTCAAAGGTGACCTTGATTTTGACACAGATAAAGATGATGAAGCAGTCTGCAGTGATGCACAATGTACACAGAATGCACTGTAGGCTGCGTAGCCTGAAAGTCATCAGATTACAACTGGAATCCTGAAAGTTAAGAAAATATTTATCACAGCTTGAAGTTTTTTTTCAGTCTTTAGTAAACAGCCTTTGTTTTCTGTAGATCGGATAGGAGGTAGAAATGTTCTTATTTTTAAATCACCTGTACTGATCTTGAGCTAAAGGAGAGTAAATTTACAGGTTACATTTGTTGATGAAACATGGAATTTACCAAAACACAAATTTTCTCAGAATTTCTGCAGCTTGGTGTATTTCATCTTTTGCAAGATCATTTCATTTAAAGAGACTGAAGCAAGTTTTCTGGACTATTTTTTTAATGAGCTACAGATTGAAAGAAGAAGTTCTTTAAATATTTTCAAAGTAACAACTTCCTCCTTTTTGAAAATTTTTTTTCTGTCTTAGTCTATTAATGCCTTGGGTGTGACTTGTCTTGTCTTTAAGGTTTTAGTGGTTGCATCTCTGGAACCTCCTCATTTGCTTGTTAGAAAAAAAAACCCCACTCAAATGCCTTTCTTAAAGAAATGAGCTACAGAATTCTGTCAGTTCTGCTTGTTGAAACTTCGGCTGTAAGAAATTTTACCCTGGATGACCTTACAGTGGGCAAACTTTGATGCTGCCTCCTTAAATTGGCAATACTCTTAATCCACCACACAGATGGATGAAAAACTATCTAGAAATCAAAATAATATATCTTTTCAATTTTTAGTTAGAAAAGTTAGCTTATTGTCCTAAATTCAAAATCTTATGAGGTCCTTTTAAACATCCATTGTCCTGTAGATTTAAGTAAATGGGCTGATATGAAAGGAGTCCAATGATTGGCACTTTTTGTTGGAATTTAAAAGCATAAAATAGATTCTAAATGGAAAGAATAAGCTGATTACCCACATGCAAATATTATTTAGGAAAAAAATTAATGAATAAACAAAAGTGAAACAATCTTTTTTACTCTTCGCAAAGCTATTGAGAAGTACAGATTTATTAAAGATCATTGTCATGATTTTGAAGCCAGAAATACAATAATAATCAACCACCTGATAGCCCAGAAACTCTGACTTAAGTCTTTTGGGGTTTTTTGCCTCCATCTCATTAAATTTATTTGCTGTAGATTCTTAGCTTTGCTCATGAAAATTACTAACTAAACTTGTAATAAAAAAAAATGAAAAAAAAAAGCAAAAATAGCATTTATAATTGTGGTTTATGAAAAGTTACTTAGCCTTTTTTACAGGTAATTATGGGTCAGTCTGTGCCATCAACAGTCTGTGTTCTCATAGAAGTAGGAAACTGGGAATCAACAGTCTGTGTTCTCATAAAAGTAGGAAACTGGGAATCAACAGTCTGTGTTCTCATCGAAGTAGGAAACTGGGAATCAACAGTCTGTGTTCTCATAGAAGTAGGAAACTGGGAATCAACAGAAAATTCGAAAAAAAAAATTATCCTTTGAATTTGAAGGATGGACAGGGCTAAGTTTTCAAAAATTTTTTTTGCAGTAGGAATCGACAAGAGGAAGTTTATCGCCATATAAAGATAATGACCTTATTTTATATCTCTCACATGATTACATCTATAATGATGTAAAAAGGCTTCAGAGTTTTTATGCAAAAACCAATATATATATATATATATTAACCATTGATAAAGACCTGAAAAGGTTAGTATTTGGGAAGTCAAAGCCTGCTTTGATCATGTCATGCCTACCCTTACTGACCAACAGCTAAGTTTACTCGATTCAAACTTTCACAGTTCTGTAAAAGCTCTATCCCTACAGTTACATTTTGCAATCAGGTTGAATCTATATTTTGGTTGATTTAAATGCAACTGCAGTATTTGTATTAAATAGATAATGGAGATGATTTGAATGATGCCCATATAAATGTTTTGGCATGTAATTGAATGAAATATTTTCTGTTATGAATTACTATTTGGATGAGCGAATAATTTATAAAAGTTTGTCATATTCTGGAAATAAAATTAATTAATAGTGATTTTAAAATAAACTATCATGGAGATAAAGAAATCAACCAATTTAAATACTGTCTTTCTCAATCACATGACATCAAACTTAAGTTTGATGAGCTAGATATTATGGCAACAATAGTTATCAGAAATAGACATTTTCAAGGTCCTTAACCTTCACTACGATCTCTGGGTGAAAAACACACCAATTAAAAAGTAAAGATCACATGGTGAATAACTTCCATAGGTGGCTACTTGTAGTCCATATAGTGAATGACAGTGAAGGTCAAATATTTTAGCAGTATTGATGTAAAGCCTGTTATTGTTTTCAAAGCTAAAAAGCTCAAAGCTTAGTGCTTTTGCACATTTCAGAATTTCAACAAGTATTTTCTCTCGTCCAATCTCCAGGAGGATCTATTAAACGGAATTATTTTAGTGTGATATTGTTACATTGCAAGAAAGTAGGCCTATTTTTTGTAGGCACATATTAGCCCTTACAATCTCTATGGTGCTAGCAACATTTTGAGCAATGATTTATACTTTTTTAACTTACTGCTTTATGTATTCAGATTTGCCTAACAGTTATAAAGCCTTCCCTTTTTTCATTGATTTTCTTTTTCAACCCTAACTTTTAATTGTTACCTGGGGGGTTAGGATCTAATTGATTGAATGGTAATTTTGGCAATATCAGTAAGTTAGCTTGACAGTGCACTTGATTTATTTCTAAGTCTATTGTACTGATTGCAAGAGAAAGTTTATTATATATACATGGAGTATTTTACTTTTATAAACTTCTCTGACCTTCGCTTAAGTGTTGTGATTGCATTTAATCATGATGATCATGTCTTCATGCGTACTGAAAATTTTAAAAATGCATTTGTGTTAAAAGCGACAGTTAAAAAATTACGTAAATTTTATTTCTCTTGGACATTTCCCATTGTGCTTAAATCTGAGACAACTTAGTGCTTAGATAGATCAAATTATTGTTAAAATAACTTTTCTTTTTTGCAGAGCTGAAACTTTTTAGTGTATACATATATTATAAAACACACATTTTTTATTTGCAAACACCGATATAAGCTCCATCTGTAACCCATTCTTTTCCTTCATATCTCTGTCTTCTTCTGTCCCTGCTGTCTCTCTCACTCTCTCTCTCTCTCTCTCTATATATATATATATATATATATATATATATATATATATATATATATATATATATATATATCTCTTTCTGTTGTTTATTGTGTCTCTGTCTCTCTATCTTTGTCTGTCTGTCTGTCTGTCTGTCTGTCTGTCTCTCTCTCTCTCTCTCTCTCTCTCTCCCTCTCCCTCCCTTCCTTCCTCCCTTTCTTTCTTTTCCCTACTCTATTTTTTTTTGTCCTCTTCCACCCAGTTCTTTTGTCCTTTTTATATTGTTCATCCAAACTTAAAACAAAGAAAGGTTTTGAGTATATTCTTTTTCTTATTTTTTTTTGCGGATTGTTGAAAAAAAACAAACACAACAAACAAAACAGTCCCTGACAATATAACATTTATTCGCACCTTTCTTTTTTTTAAACTTTTGTTCTTTTTGTCATTAGGGAAGAATACTCAAATTTTACATCCACATTTTTCATTTGCGTAAGGTATGTTTCACGAAGCGATTTGCAGCAAGCAAAGGATTCCACAAAACGCTCCAACGTGTGAAGCAGCACATCGTGTCCCTTACAATTTGTAAAAGGCACAAAATCTTTCACTATTATGCTACTTTCCACAAATCACATGGAATTCAAATTGCTGCTTGTGCCGTCAAAGCATTTTGTGGAATGGTGTTGCTTGCTGCCAATTGCTTCGTGTAAACATACCTTTAAGTGCAACCATTGACATCTTTTTCTTGTTTTCTTGATAATTTAACTATGATTCCAAGTTTTGGATACATATTTGATTTTGTTTTTTGCTAAAGGTACAGCTAAGTACCTCAAGTCAAGTGCTTTCATTGTTATTTTCCTTTATATATTTATTTTTTATACTTTGTAATCTGTTTTTTTGTTTTATATTGACGAATATATTGCAATTCTAAATAACATAGTTGTTAAAGTAAAACCATTGCTTATGCTTAATATTTTCTCTTGTGGTGGACTCTTTGGTTTAGAAAAAAATATATGTATGATTATTTGCTACGTGTTTGTGTTCCATATTTGTGGATTGTTTTTTTCAACACTACTTACTCAGCCTTTGGGTCCCTAAAGAAATGAAATGGGGTGCCACTGGCCATTTACCCTTATAGAAACATACAAATCTATCTGTATTGCAACTTAAAACTTATCCAACGAAATATTTCAAAATTCTGCACCTCCATTTTGTGTAAATTAATTTGTGGTTTTTTTTTTTGTGCTTTTGCCTTTATATTTTTGTTTGAATGGATACAAATTGTATAAAGAAAATCAGACACACACCCATTACACTAAACTTAAACTGGCCTTATGTTAATTCAGTAAAGACCAAACAAACAAAAATAATTTCAAACATTTGAAATAAATAGTCAAAGGGAAAATTTCAAAGTAACTTTAATTAAAGCAGCAACAGAAAGGAAAGCAATTGAAAACTGTATGACTGAATATATTTTTTGGGTTAATGGACAAAATTCAAGAAAAAGATGGGGAGGAAAAAAATAATATGAAACACTACTGTTAGGATAAAATGTGACCAAGCCAAAGAGAGTTGTATTAAAGTGTAGAGAGATTTATCTAGGCCGCAGAAGTAACCATCTTGTTATACATGTACAAAAACATCAAAGATTCCAGGAACGGAAACCAGCTTATCTATGGGATGCTTAAAGTCAAATTAGGTGTCAACATCTTTGCTAAAGAGAAAATCTTTGAAGGCCAGATTATTTTGATGCAAACTTTTTGAGAATCACAGCGAGAATAATAATACTATAAATAGTGAACAGATTTTTCCAATTAACTCAAACCAATAACTCATAAGTTTGGATTCATGTTTACTTAAGCTAGAAATAAATCTTAACCAATGGCTGCAACATATAATTTAAACTTTATAAATCCATGAGATTGATTGATCTCTGGAACTAAGTTAAAGATTCACAAAAAAAGTTTCTATTTGTAGGAATCTTTATACACTTTTTTGAACATGATAGTCTTAGATCCAAGCCTGGGTTATTGGTTAGAGACTCTGTTAGGTCATACCGTCTTTTTTTTTTCAGCCATTCACCAAGTCTATTGCCTTAAATTTTAGTTGCCAAGCAATGAGGTTAGCAGTCATGCACTGGGTTTTTAAAGGATACAATCAATCAATAAATTTTAAAAAATCCCTCATTAAAAATGCTTACTATTTGAACTTAATATAACTCATCTCCAACAAACAAAAATTCCTTACTTTCAAGTACTAAGCATCCACCACAGTCAAAGAATGAAAGAAAGCCCAGGGCACCCTACGATTTTAGACATGCCCATCACCTCATTAGTCACCTAAATGGGAGTATTTACTCCCTCTCTTATTCCACTGATGTTTTTTGCCACCTCCCAAGCCCTCTCCACACCTTGCAAACAACTCTATTTCTGCTGCCAAAGTTTCCCAGTCCACAAGTTTTGCAACCACCACTTCCTCTCTCCTATATAAAGCACACTCCACCAACATTTTGTCCACCTACATGAGACATTAGTATTTTCAGGAAGCTGTCCAGTGTCGCCATTGTAGTAATACTGAGAAAAGAAGCAGTTCCACATTATATGACTTGATCTAGAAACTGAAAATGCAATAGGTCTGATTGTGATTTGTACTTTAATATAGTCACCATACTGATGAACATCATGAAGGCCAAGTACTTTTTCAACTTCTTGATTGTTTAGTCTTGCATAAAAAAAAAGATAATCTGGCTAAATTGTCATGCAGAGAGATCTGTTTAAATAACATGGTGATTATGGAAATTTTCATTTCATTAAAAAAAAATTAAAAGCGCTTAGCTATTATGGGTTTGAATTTAAATCTGGGTTTTTAGGTCTATTTCCTCATCTTTTTTGTTGTCAAGATCTATCACACCCATGTCTCTATTTCCAGGTGTTTCTGCTCTTCCTGGTGTGGGTCGTGCTAAATCTAGAGTATCTTCAACTATCCCTAGAGCTTCAATGTCAATAGATATACTGCCATCTCTATTACGTGTAGGATTAGGAGACTCTTAATCTTATATAATGTCACATTCAGATTCTAAAACAACTAGAAGATCATCACTACCAATTCAGGAACTAGATCTAGATCCATTCTCAATATTCAAGATTTGATTTTCCCATTAGTTGAACATGAGCTTTAGGAATGCCCTGAATATCTAGATTATCTTCTAAATTGTGTCTATCATCATCACCATCATCATTATCATTTAAAAAAATAGAATTCACTTTCACTGTCTAGACTATTGAAAGCTTCAGAAGTAGCTTGAGAGGCATTAAAACACATAAACAAAGGGATGCACCACTATGAATTGTATATTTTCACAAACTAAAGCACTACAAAAATACAACAATGTTGAATTGGCAAGTAAATTGATTGCATCTATATTCTAACTTTGTCGTCAGTTTCAGCTCTTGTAAGCCTTGAATAATGATTATTGATGGCACAAATTAGAAAAACGAGATGGTCGTTTGATATTGCAAACAATGCAATTTTACCGCCCACTTAAGATGAATGTTAGAATGTTTTTTCAATGGAATGGTATGTTGCAGTTGTCATATCAGCCGTTACAAATGTAATTAAAGTTTAAACAGAATTATTGGAACCCCTTAAAAACCTGAGCGTTTTGTTGAAATTTAAAGATCAACCTGTCAAATGAACCACTAAAGTAAAGCGCCCATCCTACACAATTTAATAGGTTTTATTTTGTGCCTCTTACTTGTTTGAATGCTATTCTCTCAATCTCTCCCCCTTCTCTAAAACATTCAATATTTTGCTACAATTTCTTTAGCATTAATCTAAGGCCATAATTACTATTACATGCATTTTGCGATTGGAGTAGGTGAACATTCACAACATTTTGCCTTAGTTTGGCCCAATTTTTATGTGTCATTTCATGAATGTTCAAATATGTAATAAACATACTTTTGTACAACTGTGTCAGTTTAATGTTTTTTGGTGAGTAAAAAATGATTAATTTAATAGAAATCTTATAAGAAAAGAAATTGTACTTCAAAAATGTTAAGGGTTGTTCTTTCAAACGACAAATATTAACGGTTTAGTCTTACACTTAACAGATTAGTTTGTCTTCCAAAGCAATATCAGAATGTGTTGAGTCAGTTTTTTTTTCCTTTCCACACACAACATTGTTGAATTATATTCACCTCGTTTTCCCCTACAATGTCAATCCTGGCAATGTTCTTTTTCTTACACAATTTAATCCATTCAATAATGAGATACCTCAACATATCTGATAATTTGCATGAAATGAGTAGATGAAAAGACTTTTTTTTATCACATTTTATCAAATACAATTCCCAGAGATGTCTTTTCTTCTTTAAGCCTCTTCACTGGTCTCCCCTTCATAAAAGCAACTTTTTAGCCAGAGGGTAATTAAAGGTAGAACCTGTAAAACATAAAATTCAAGTTTCTTTAAAAAAAAAAAGCAATTATTTCTATTCAGAAAATATTATCAATGATGATCTGTCAGTACACAAAAAAGAAATACCAAAATTAATTCTATAAATACCTGATTTGCAACAGAAGCCTCAGCTCCAGTACAAATTCTGTTAAAATAGTGAGCACTGGCAAGTCCTCTTAATTCACTTAACCCCATGTTATTTTTAGGTTTACATGCATTAAAGACCAGCGTTTCAGTTTTTAAAATTTACCATGATATTACCAATTAATCAATTTACATGAAATGTGGCCAAGCAAATTAGATCTAAAAAAAAAATAAACATTTAAAATAAAATAAATTTGAAAACCATTTCTTAAGTGTTGTTTTTTTTTTTTATGATTTTTTAAATGTAGACACTTTTTATGTAACTGATCAAAAAAAAAAAAATGAATCCGTTTACGTTATGTAATTTTCCTGCATGTAAAAGTTTGCTAGATCTAGATCTAGTATTGCTGTACCTCGCACAAGTGAACTCAGGAAAAAATATGTAAAAAAAAAGGATCGGCTCATTTCCATTCCCATCTACATAAATTCTAAACTAAGATGCAGCGCTTGATTAGAGGATTTTCACTTAAGCACACAATTATTAAATGCCATCCCGTGTGCTGCACGGGATCGGCTCCCTGAGAAAACTGCCGATCCCGTGTAACGCAATGGGAAAATCATTCAGTGAGCCATCATAAGAAATATTAGTTGAACAAAAGTGTAATCATTAATACAAAGATATAAACATTATCTCTCTCATAGAACTCAACCTTTTCAGCGCATTCTGCACTGCACTTTATTAAATCAACATCAAGAGCATTAAATCACAATTCCTGAACTTGTTTTGCTGAAATTTTTTCTTTGCTTAGCTATCAAAACACTGCATTGTTAAACTAAAAAAATAAAATCATGTGCTTCACCTTAGGTTTCATTTTTCTTTCACTCTTTGGTATACTGCCAAAAGCTTTATTGAGGTGGAAGTGACCAGGGACCTAAAATGGCCGGATGAAACTGACACACAATATGTCTCCAAGATGGAAACTGGCAAGAATATTCTGACAGGTATACCCAAGATTTAAAAAAGAATAGTTGTGATCCAGAATAAAGTTGAGATATTAAAGACGGTACTAAAAATACCAAGGCATTTAAACCTCATACAAAGCATAGCATGATGGAAAAAAAACAACAACAAACAAATAGGACAAAGCAAAAAGTAGACATGTGCATAAAAATTAGACTAGCTGCAAAGCAGGCTGTAGAAAGATTAACTTTAAAAGTTTTGTGGCATTATACACAAAATTCATTTTCAATACTTTAGGCTTTGGAAATTTCTAATTCTGAATGTTTAATCCATGCCTTGCAGCATGTATTTATTATTTTATCTTTAAAATTCGATCTGTCAGTGAGGTTTTTTTTTAAATGCCATTTGGCTTCGATTTTTGCTGGTCTCCACTGCTAAAGGGAGGGCTTGGAGTGGGAATATCTGTGGGAATTTTTTTTCCCATGTTGATTTGTAGGTGATTTTTAGGCATCACCATTTCAGTTCCATCTTGCAAGACAAAGATCTGTTTGATATTAAAAAAAAAAAAAAAGCTTGAGATTACCTTATTGTGATTGGGATATATAAAACAATTAAATCAAGAAATAAACAAAGATGCCTCATCATTGTTACAGGATGGAGAAGTATTTTTGTGCTATCTGTGTGAGGCTGAAGGAGTTCATATTACCTTTTGCTTTCCTCTCTAAATTGGGAGTCTGTGGTACACAGGCATTACTTTTAAGAGTTCCACATATTTGAAAAGGATGGCTCACACAGATAGCAGAAAAATACTCATAAATATATATATATATATATATATATATATATATATATATATATATATATATATATTTTTTTTTTAACTGCCAGGTCTTTCCTCTTGTCAGTGGGAGAAAACTTGACAAGCTGTGATGTGTTCATTCTGCCAAAACAGAAATTAAGTGTCTTATTTATGTGTTATTATCATGACACTGATATTTCAAAATAGACATATTGTACCCAGAAATTTTAATCTGAACCCTAATTTGTACAAGCTATATTTATTTCATGAGGTTTAGATGTAATGGCCGTTTTTCACAACTGAATTCTCATGTACTACAAATTTGTCAATCTATTAATTTATAGTTTAATTGTCTGACTCTTAGTCCAAATGTATTAATGTCACCTACATCAATTTTAAAGGAGTTGATTTTAAGAGCCATGCTTTCAGCTTTTTGTGAAAGTAATAAATAGAAAATTTCACATACTCTCTAAAAGCAAAGGTTTGCAATCCAACTCTATTAAGACTGGTATCAAAGGAGCCTTATCCAGACTGAAGATTTAAGGATTTTCTTGCTATTTTTTTGGAATGCCATGACATACAAGTCTATAAAATTTTTTTACAAAAAAGAACCCCTTTGCAAAATGATATTTGTCTTCTGAATGTAATCAAATATCTTTGGAAATGAAACTTATTAGACTTTTTTCGTGAATTGCATAATGCAATAGCAGATTCATTTCATATAATGACACTTCATAAAATCAATTTTTTTAATCTAGAGCCCAATTCAGATTTAAATTTATAGAAAATACATCAATCTAGATGATTCAAAAGATGGCAAGTCTTACTTACATAGAAAGTTTTTGTAGACTTGAACAAAACTCACCCTGCAAGTCATGAGAAAGTGAAAGGAGTTTTGATAATAAACCTTTTATAGAATAATCAATTTCTTGTTAAGATATTTGTCAACATATCCTGATTTCTACACAAAATAATAGCAATCATAGTAAAATATCAGACATTGATCTTTTATGATTTTGAGCATATCAGTCGTGGATCTATCAGAGCCAGGAAATGGTTGTGTAATGCTTTGTGTTTTAAGTAATGAAATACATTTTTCATAAAAGGCAACTGTTCATCTATTTTCAGAGAAAGCAAGTTCAGACACGTGACAGCAAAGGAGAAAAAGAAAAAGAAAATAAAGGAAAAGGTAAGATTTTAGTTTCTTTTCCTACACCTCTTTTTCTGTTCATTCTTAATTTTTTTTCTTAAAGTTCCAGTTATTAATATTAAGGGATAATTCTTTGGTATAGCCATTTGAAATCTTCTTACATGATTATTAAGAAAGATCACAGAGGAAGAAAAGATAAAGCAAGTGTCTAATGACTACGTTAAACATAACATCTCAAAATTCATTAGGCTGAGGATCTAATGAATTAAGAACTAATACTACAAAGCATAGAAGAAAAGAATTAAAAGCCACAGTGGCTGCAGTGGTGCTTCTACTGATGCGCGCGGCATATTAGCGAAATGAGACAACTACAAATCATATGAAAAAATTGCGGGCTAAGGACAGTCAGCTTTCCACAAGTCCCATTACATACGTTGATTTAACTGAAGATTTGTTCATTTCAAGCCCTCGTGTTTGCCTAATGAATGATTATTTTTTTCAAAATATATTCGGGCAGTTTTTTTTTTAAATAATATCTGCAACGAGCTCAAACATGGTTAAATTTAGTTTAATTTGGAGCTAGATATTGATTATTTCGAAGTCATTTGGATAAAAACAGAATTTTGAATTAGGACCTATCTGAAATTCGAATTATCAAGATAAATAGAGAAAAAGAAGATAAAAAATGTGGATGACAAATCAGGAATGTTGTAGGGGTAGGGGGTGTGCTTTAGAAAAAAAAAGCCGTCAAGATGGCATCAAATTAAGCAGATCCTTATTTCCGACCTCGAAATAATCGATATTTTTAATAAAGCTTAAAGAGAGAAATATTCGGTAAAATTAATCAGTTACGAAATAATTAGAGAGAATGAATTCTTTCAGCGTAGCATTCATGTACTCAATGACAAGCTGAAATGCGAAGTCACTGAATGAATCAGCAAATTTTCACACAATTTGAAGCGTAAAAGTTGTTGCCTATCGCCACTTGTATGTCAGTTATGCTGGGTTTAATCTTTTCTTGCAACATGGAATCTTTTTTTACAACGTCTGTCTTCTTGCCTGCCTGGCTATTTGATTGTCTCACGGTTTCCTACTTTCTCTGTCTGTTATACTCTGTCTGTCTGTCTGTCTGTCTGTCTGTCTGTCTGTCTCTCTCTCTCTCTCTCTCTCTCACACACACACATACTGTATCTCTCTTTTGCTTTCTCTCTCTTTCTCTCTCTCCCTCTCTCTCTCTTTCTCTCTCTCTAAATCTCTATCTTAAAATATATTTGAATACCTCTCATTCCCGCTCCTTCTCTCACATTTATCCTCTGTCTCTATTTTTTTTTATGCACTGATTGCTTTCACTACTATTTACTTCTTATAGGCACTTCTCACCTTGGATAGTCATCGTTTCAGTTGTTTTCAAGATGTTTAGGACAACTTTCTCTTACAGGCGCTGTAAAGCCTAAGAAAGCAGAGCATATAGAATAATCTGCAATGAAAACAATTTTTATAAAATGTTGAGTTGAAGATATCAGCTTTAAGTAAGAATCAGTTTATGTCCAAGGAAATTAACTCTGTCAAAGAAATGCTTATCTGTTTCACTATGAAGATTGGTTGGTTGGTTGATTGATTGGTTGGTTGATTGGTTGGTTGATTAATTGGTTGGTTGATTAGTTGATTGATTGGTTAGTTGATTGATTGATTCACTGGTTGATTGATTGATTGCTTGATTGATTGACTGTTTGTTGGTTGATTGATTGGTTGGTTGGTTGGTTGGTTGGTTGTTTAATTGATTGGTTGGTTGGTTGGTTTAACGTTTGATTGATTGATTGATTGATTGGTATATCGATTAGTTGGTTGATTGAAATGTTTTATCAGGCAAGTTCACCAATAAAGGTATCCCAAGAATTCCTTATCAGTGTCATCTGTTCTATCTCATTTATCGATGGATGTGTGTTATACTAGATAGATTAGTAACTGGGTCGAGAATCTATCGATAATTAGACAAATACATATAAGAGAGAGAGAGAGGGGGAGAGGAAGAGGGAGAGAGAGAGAGGGGGGGAGAGAGAGATAGAGAGAGAGAGAGAGAAAGAGAGAGAGAAAGAAAGAGAGAGAGGGAGAGAAAGAGAGAGATAGAGGGAGAGAGAGATAGAGAGGAAGAGAGAGAGAGAGAGAGAGAGAGAGAGAGAGAGAGAGAGAGAGAGAGAGAGAGAGAGAGAGAGAGAGAGAGAGAGAGAGAGAGAGAGAGAGAGAGAGAGAGAGAGAGAGAGAGAGAGAGAGATAGAGAAAGAGAGAGAGAGAGAGAGAGAGAGAGAGAGAGAGAGAGAGAGAGAGAGAGAGAGAGAGAGAGAGAGAGAGAGAGAGAGAGAACAAAGTTAAAAGGGCATTAATTGATTGAATAAGAAATATTTATGTGCCAACAGTAATTTCATGTCTTATTTTTAATAAATTTTAGAGCTTGCTATGCACAGCCAGAGATCAAAAGATAAACCGAAAGACATGCAGAAAGAAGGAGTGAATTATGTATGAATGGATGTATACTGTTTAGAGAAATTATCTTTTCGTCGTTTTATCATACATCGGTAACCATTTTTGTACTGCAATGATCAGAGCGTCGTTTATAGGATCCATTGCGCTATACAAACCATACTCTCCTGTTGACTTGCTGAGAGACAAATGGGAGAAATTTTAAGTTTAAGTTAAAATTGGTTCGGCAACTGAGATCGGCAGGGACTGAAGAGGAAAAGGAGAGAAGCGCGCTAATTTTACGTTACATGAAATAACGAACTTTTCCGGTCATTCGGTTGCTGAGAGATTTTTTTTTGCTGGATGAACCTTCAACTTCAAGCGGAGAGGAAACAGAGCGCACTCCGTTTACACATTAACCATCTTCAAATTGATAAAAGTTTAACAAATCATATATGATTTTTTTTTAAATCCCATACAAAGTAAGCTTACACATGTGGGTGAAAGATATGTCCACAAGTCTAAAATTTCTTAGCGGTTCTAATGGCCCTTTATGAAACAGGAATACAAGGGGATTGTAAACCTTTTATGAGAAAATTTGCTGATTCATTCAGTGACTCCGTATTTCAGCTTGTCATTGAGTATAAAAATGAATGCTATGCTGAAATAACTCACTCTCTCTAATACTTATATATATATATATATATATATATATATATATATATATATATATTGACTACATCTTTGTGCGTCCAATGGCAAGTGATGCTTCCGGATTCAATTGTTGTCTTTGGTGCGATTGCAAGTCGCTCAGGGAGGTTTAGTAAATACCTTCACCATGAAACTCTCTCTTTTAGGAATCGTAGTGGCCTATTGGTATAAGCTATGTTTTCTTTGAGTGGCAAGGCGATGGGTGCCGAAGTATCTATAAATCGATGGTTCTAATCCCACCAATCCAAGCATTTTCGGTCATTTTCACATAAAAGCCATATCCTAGCCACTGCTGAGCACTATCTAAAATTCTAGCTCTTATAATTCTTACTTATAATTAACCCAGTGGTTTGCCTCCTCTAGATCTAAATACAAAATGATAGCGACGTACAAGACATAAGAGACACTAGTGAAGCAGCTTTACACATCAACCCTCAGAAGCCACACGATGCAACAAATACCTTACAGTTACAGCCCAGTCCGGCAAGCTTAGCCTCACCGATGATACTAATTGCAGAATCCACACTATTAAAGTCACAATGCCACGAAAAACTGCAGTAGACACCTCAACTTCACGCATGTTAAAACACTACATAACTTTTAGCCATTCATTGAGTCTATCAAGAAACACACCTTTGTCAAAAGAAGAGAAACTCAGTACACATTATTAGTTAGAAGAAAGCTGCACCAAGATCAGGGCAAACGAACAATTAACTGCAAGACAAGAGGCCAACCTTTAGTAATTACGAAAACTGTCACACACAGAAAACACTCAACACAAGTTAAGACTTTTACTAAAAGAAGAAGAGTTGGACTTGTACATGGATATAGATCGTTTATATCAGGACTTTCTAAAACATCTGCAGACACACAATTAGCAGAGAGTTGAAATCATTACCTACAACACACAAACATCAAATAGTGAAACAAAAAATAAAAATTTCAAGGCACTACACATTAGCTATCAAAGAGGCAGTAGGGCTGAGTTGGAGGCAGGGGAAAAAACATGGGAAGCTGCTTAAAAACGTCGGGATCCAGTTAGAAAGTGAAAAATCTGTTAGAGTCTTATCAAAAGAAATAGTATCAGATTTTGTAGAACTAGGGAATAGGGAGTTTGTCAAAGAAGATGGGGATGGGTTCACAGCACCATGTGGTAGAATAGCAGGCTTGACAAATTTACTCTCCAGATAGCAAATATAGAAAGTCCAAATGCGCGACAGAACACAGTTGTCATAGCAATAGCAGCAGTTCGTGATTCTCATGAAAATTATAGTTAGGTTCTTAAAGGGTGAATTAAAGGGTGAATTGACCGCACTTCAATCACATTCATGGAGAGATAAAACCATCAAGGTCTCTCTGAATGGAGATTATGACTTTTTGTGCAAAATGTATGGCCTCTCGGGCCCTCAGGGCACTTATCCGTGCCTGTGGTGCCTGATGCCACGATGAGACATGCACAAACTCAGTGATATGTGTCAACTCAGATCACTGGACAGCTTGCTCGCCGACAACAAAACATTTATGGATGAAAAAGAGGGGCAGAAAAAAGACGCAAACAAATATTATAACTGCGTGTATTCACCTTTGATTAACATACAGTTAGATAGAGTCAGTCCACCTTATTTACACATTCATTTAGGGGTAGTATTAAAACATCATAAGTTGTTAGAAGGAGCAGCTAATAACCTAGATAAAAAAGTGGCTCAGGAGTCTGATGAATTTTTAACACCTTTAGGGATTCTTTTGAAAAAGTATGGGTCTAGGTGGGGAGAGGCAAAAAGATTGCAAGAGAAACTAATTCATGAAGAGGGGTGTTTGGGTTTTAGCGAATTAAGCGAATCACAAGAGCAAGTAGACATGTACAAGCAACAGATACACAACACACAAAGTCTCATTTCTTCTCTCAGCTACAAAGATTTTTCTCTTAGAGAAGGTCACATAGCCTCATCCTTAGACATAGTCTTAAATAAACATCCCAAGCTTATCACAGCAGGTCATTTGTAGGAAATCACTGTCATAAATATCTCCAAGCTGAAGTCTAAGCTGATCTCACCCAAACACTTGTCACAAGCACCAACAATGCACAACTAACCCAATGATCATTGATGAAGTTTGTACACTACAGATGCTTTACAACGATCTCAACAGAGCATTAAGTATAGTACATAAGTTTATATCTCACACACACAGTATCCCTCAAACCTCAATACCGGAAATAGAAAAGTCAATAGACACTTACATGATCACATACAGACGAATGTTTCCAAATAAAGTCATACCCAAACAACATTTTGTTAGAAAAATACTGCATCCCACACATAAAACAGTACAAGTTCGGACAAGCTTGTTAGGAGAGAAAGGGACGGAAAATAGTCATCAGATGGTCGCTGCCCTTGAACACAGGGCACGAGGCATTAAAAATCCATTAAATAGACTGAAACACATTTTATCAGCACGTCTTTTACAAGTAGGTCCTTCTCTTCGTTTTTCAAACAATTAAATTTTCCACCGTAAATATTTTTAAATTCATTCATTTCATCATTATCTTATTTATTATGTGTGGCTGAGTAACGGTACAAATAACTTGTGTGTGACTGTGAGTAGTGTAAGTTATTTCTTTGCTTCATATAAGTTCGTGGAGTCAACCTGTTAAGCGAGAGATGGATATGACTCTAAATGGATTATATTGGATTTAATGCAGTATAACTGAAAAGCCGAAGATGACTCCATTGATTTATTTAGGTGAGTGTTAACTTACACACTTCTCCTACACTCTCCCAAAACTTTGGAAAGAATATAACCTGAAACTTTTATAAAATCGCAATTTAAAATTAATGACATGTCTGTCTAAAAATAGAAATTATACCTTAGATTCTAAGGGAGACTGAAAAAACTACATAAGAGGAAGATAGCTACAAGTTTATAAACAAAAACAATTTTAGATACTCCCAAATTAAAAAAAATCCAACTCTAGTCGCGTGTTTGTTATGCTTGTATTTTAAAACGTTAAAAGGTTGAAAGAATTAACAGTAATAAGCCCAGTGCTATAGCAGACCGCTCATTGCAAAGGTGGCCTGTGAATGACCCCTGCATGACCTAGGTCAGGGTTACTCGGTCAGCACTGGTCGGCTAACTAAAAGTGCACGGGACTAACGCTGTGATACAATCTATATTTAACAATATGAATTTGAAAAATAAAAATTGAAAAGTTGTAGGCTTTTTAAGTTTGACAGTGTGGCATTATTTTTATTACTATACCTAGACAGTCAGGGTAGTTCAATATGACTCATAGAATAGAGGATTTCCACTTTTCCGGCCATTGTTTTCATAACATTCCTATCCAGAAACAATTATGCACATATCTCTGAGTTATCTCAGAGACTTCATAGTCTACTAGCCTCATATGTTCAATTCACACCAACTAATATCGAGTCAATACGACCACTTTGTAAGGATCAGAATTTAAGTTTTTGTTGTTGTTGTTTTTTTTTTTCAATAGAATATAAAGGGTTATAATGACTCACATAGTAGGCGAATACAACGTGAAAGCCTTGTAGTGATAGGTTTAACGCAAAATTATTACGACGAAAATTCTAATATTATCCATATCGAGTGCAAATGGGACACAATGTAGGACAGGCTAAATTTGTGCTATGATAATACTAGGGGAAAATATTCTAGTCTCAATATTTGACCCAAAATTTATAAGGATATAACAATCCTTGGGATTTGAATCATCTGAACCATATAATACTGAACTAAGATCATGCTCAAGAAACCAAAGAAATAAGTACATTTTCAGTGGACACAGTAAAATTATTTAACAAATGTTTGCAAATGGGCACAGAAACTGTTTTCAGGATAAAAACTAAATAGAAACAAGCGCAATCATAATCTATAATTTCCAAACGAGAAAAGAAGCAGCGTAATTACTCGTTTAACATTCTAGATGCTTCGCCTTATAGTTATTGTAGCGTGGTTAAAGCATACATGATAAAATATCGGAAAAGGAAGTTGACCAATCTGTTTTAGATCATTTAAAACGCTTTTTTAAAAAGCTGTGAATTTTCACATTCAGTACATAAAAGCGCAATGGCATGCGGGAATGTTTAGCCGCGTAGTTATTTAAACCTACATGATGATGATGATAGTTTGAAAAATAGAATTATATGTAAATATATCTGATTTGTACAAAATTAGTTAACTAATATTGTCAAAACTTATTGCCGTCTTAATACTGAGATATAAAATGGTTTAGTGATTTTTAATACCCGTGTAATTACGGTATATGAAAACTTCAGAAATTGTTTTGCTTCATTACTCTCTTTTACTTTAGTGGAGCTGTCGGGCCTAGATCTAGTAATTTTTTATTTTTTTTTTTTGCTACACAGTAAGTATTTGCGAGGGGCGAGATAAATATTAACATACGTACTTCAATATTTGACCACCAACGTGGCGCCAGAGTCACGCCACTGACTCCGTGGGCCACCTCAAGATTGGAATGTGGCAGAGTGAACACTACACACCTGTAGAGATTGTGCTATGCTTATATCTATTGATTTCTTCACCCTATTTTGGTGCGAAACTTTAGGGTAGCGGATCGACTAGATCCATGCACACTGTTTTATTTAGTTCCATAATGTTCGTATTTCAGGCCCAAGAACATAGTCTTGGTTTTTGAACATTGCCCGCACTTCTGGAACCTTCGAGCTGTTTTTAGCGTAGGAATGAACTCATCACTTCTTGTTCTGATTGGTTGCTATTTTATAGCGCATTAAGCATCACGTGTACCAAGAATATTCTCGTATGACTTATGCAATTCCATTTTCTAAATGATTCGACGAGATTTTGTATATATAAGTCGAAATTATGTTCAGGCAGTCAACAACGAGGCAACATCAAGTCAACAACGATTCAACATAGAATCAACATCAAATCAACTTACACTACAGTTACTTACAGTGAGTTTAAGACTCAACCTTTTGTGAACGGCGAGTCAATGCACAGTATTTAGAGAGTCAACTTCTTGGGTTGAATTGAACAGTTTGCAATTTTTACAAGCGGAGTCCAGCCTTATTTTTCTACGGACGAGTCGTGCGATTGGCTGAATTTTATTTTCATACCCCTAGACAAACAGAGCCAAACAGATCAACATCATTTAATAGAATCTGTTACACTTGGGCTTTATTTTGTTGAAGCTAGCCCGTCGTCTCGGTAAAATCCTGTAATAATGCTAAGGTGTTGTAGTTGTGAGAGGAAGAATCATCACACTACTTCACACATCTTGGCGTTGTTTAAATGTCTCATAGATGTTAAGAATTTAGACATTTTTTCTGATTGAACATCTTTTTTCCGCGCTTCTCTGACTAAACGTTTTCCCATCGCGCAGTCATTGGGCCTATTGTTCCTTATATACACCCTATATAAGTGTTAACATTTCCTGCGAACGCGGCGTTATCAAAATTCATATTAAATTTGTGAAACAAGCGAGGCTTAACGGTTTTATGGAAACAGTCGTCAAAAACGGAGGTGTAACTTGAGAACCGCGGGAGGTGCCTCTAGCCAGACTTTAGAGTGTAACTCATTTGTGCTTGTATACATTCACTTGAAAGAATTGTACTTCCTAAACACAAGATAAACTATGCATAGCTAATGGTTAGATCAGGAAGGGAGGGAAATTTACACCTCCGTTCCTGACGACTGTTTCCATAAAATCAGAAACAATCATCACCTTACCAAGGTAAGCCTCGCTCGTTTCACTAATTTTATCTCACGAGCCGTCAAGCTCTACGGTGAAACTTGAGAATTTAGAGCCACAAGCACAAATGGGGAATATAAAAAATATTATGACAAATCACGAGCATGTTTGCATACTGTACACTGTACAATGTGGTTGTCATAAATTTAGTCATTTCTGGTTTATGAAAGTGTCAATTATAAAGGTACCAAAATTTGATTTCGGTGTCTTTTTACAAAACTTCGTAAAGGTGCTATAACTGGCCCAACCAGCTGCACTGATAATGGTAGAGCCAAACTTGGAAGTTTTAACTCAAACTTAAAATTTCTCCCATTTGTCTCTGAGCAAGTCAACAGGAAAGTAGAGTTTGTATAGCGCAATGGATTCTATAAACAATACTCTGATCGTTGCTGTACAAAATCGGTTACCGATGTATGATAAAACGACGAAAAAATTATTTCTCTAATCAGTATGCTTCTTTCACCTCACTTCCATTCATACATAATTCATTCATTCTTTATGCATATCTTTCACTTATCTTTTGATCTCTGACTGTGCATAGCAAACTCTAAAATTTATAATTTATTAAAAATAAGACATGAAATTACTGTTGGCACATAAATATTTCTTATTCAATCAATTCATGCCCTTCTAATTTTTTTGCTCTCTCTCTCTCTCTCTCTCTCTCTCTCTCTCTCTCTCTCTCTCTCTCTCTCTCTCTCTCTCTCTCTCTCTCTCTCTCTCTCTCTCTCTCTCTCTCTCTCTCTCTCTCTCTTCTATCTATCTGTCTAATTATCTATAGATTCTCGACCCAGTTACCAATCTATCTAGTATAACACACATCCATCGATAAATGAGATAGAACAGATGGCACTGATAAGGAATTCTTGGGATACCTTTATTGGTGAACTTGCCTGTTAAAACACTTCAATCAATCAATCAATCAACCAAACATTCAAACAAACAACCAGTCAATTAATCAAACTATCAATTAACCAACCGCCCAATCAGTCAACCAACTAATCAACCAACCAACCAATCAATCAATTTTATGGTGAAACAGATAAGCATTTCTTTGACAGAGTTAGTTTCCTTGAACATAAACTGATTCACACTTTGCGCCCTTCATAAAACTGATAGTGATGTCTTCAATTAAACAGTTTATGAAAATTGTTTTCATTGCAGATTATTCTATATGCTTTCTTAGGCGATAGACGTTGAATCTTTACAGCGCCTGTTAGAGAACGTCGGCTTAAACATCTTGAAAACAACTAAGACGATGACTATCCCAGGTGAGAAGTGCCTTTAAGAGGTAAACAGTAGTGGAAACATTCAGTGCATAAAAATAAAGAAAGAAAAATAGAGACAGAGGATAAATGTGAGAGAAGGGGCGAGAATGAGAGGTATTCAAATATATTTTAAGATAGAGATTTAGAGAGAGAGAGAGGGAGAAAATGGAGAAAAAGCGAAAGAGATTTAGAGTGTGCGTTTGTGTGTGTGTGTGTGTGAGAGAGAGAGAGTGAGAGAGAGAGAGAGAGAGAGAGAGAGAGAGAGAGAGAGAGAGAGAGAGAGAGAGAGAGAGAGAGAGAGAGAGAGAGAGAGTATAATAGAGAAAGTAGGAAACCGTGAGTCAGACAAATAGCCAGGCAGGCAAGAAGTCGATCAAGAAGAAGGATGTTGTAAAAAAAAAGATTCCATGTTGCAAGAAAAGATTAAACCCAGCATAAATGACATATAAGCAGTGATAGGCAACAACTTTTATGCTTCAAATTGTGTTATTTACAACATGAGAAAATTTGCTGATTCATTCAGTGACTCTGCATTTCAGCTTGTCATTGAGTACATGAAAGCTACGCTGAAAGAATTCATTCTAACTATTTCGTAACTGATTAATTTTATCGAATACTTCTCTCTTAAAGCTTTATTAAAAATATCGATTATTTCGGGGTCGGAAACAAGGATCTGCTTAATTTGATGCCATCTCGACGGCTTTTTTTTTTATAAAGCACACCCCAACCCCTGCTGCAGTACAACATACCTGATTTGCCATCCACATCTTTTATCTTCTCTTTCTCTTTATATCCTGATAATTCGAGTTTCAGATAGGGCCTAATTCAAAGTTCTGTTTTTATCCAAATGACTTCGAAATAATCAATATCTAGCTCCAAATTAAACTAAATTTAACCATGTTTCAGCTCGTTGCAGATATTATCAAAAGAACTGCCCTACCATTTTTTATTCACTGAGGAAAGCAAATCCAATATGAGAGGATGTGAAGATAAAAAAGTAACTCCTGCAAAGAACCACACTTGAAAGTGCTTCTGTCTTAAAAATGAAAAATAGGGAAGCCAATGCTCTTTGGTAATGACACTACCCTATCTAACCCCCAGATCAGAAAGGATTTTGTAAAGGCACACATTATTGTAAACTGAGAAGTTCCCTTGTAGACAGTACATGCAATGCAGAAATTATCTAAAATGCTATATTTTATACTTATAAACCAAATTCTCCTCTTTTAGAGAGGTTATCATTGCAGCCTTAGGGATTAAGCCCTCTTAATTTCTTCTCCCACCATATCAGGGCTTGCAAAGTTGCAGCTAAAAAGAAATTAAAAAATTGACAAAAATTCTGAAAATGTTTCTCATAAAAAATCCCCAAAAAGATAAAATATCCACTTAAAAATCCATCTCCTTAAAAGGTGGTGACAAGGTGACATCAATAACATCTTGATTTTGCTATACAAAAACTTTACAGATATCATTTGATTACTCTATTTAAAACCCAAAAAGGAAGCTATTCGTAAAAAAGTTTCACGAAAAAGAGCTTGGACTTCATAAAAAGTTTTTTTAAATTCATAAAGCCAGCCCAAGAGCAACAAAATCACTTAGAGGACTCGAAGCAGAGGCTTAGATGCTTTACTACCCAAATCACATTAAGACGTGCTCAAGCAAATGCAAAGAGATTTATTAACTATCAACTTTCTTCTGATTTAATAGGATCTTAATGTTAAATCAGTTCAATGAAACAATCAAGTTGGTTTTAATTAAAAAAAAAAATGTAACTTACGGTGAGAAGAGTGTAATAAGACATTCACACACATGCCTTGGAGTAAATTTTAACTAGATCAGGTCGCATAATACACACAGTTGACTGGTATGTAATTTATGACATACTTGAAATGTTCAAAGACCTCTCAGAAACAACAGTGAATTGATTCTGTAAGATATGATCACTGTAACTATTTACTACTATAGCCAGAAAGTCCAAAATCAAGAAAATTTGGGCAATTCTTTTAATAATTTTGAAAATGAAGTTGCCCTAAAAAGGCAATAATTGATACACTTATTCATGTCCATAGACCTATTAATGCTAAATTTCGAACATTTCCTTAAAGAAATCACATTGGGTCAGACAAGATATACAGTCATGTAAGAGCTATAGCCATATTGGAGATGCATTATATAGACAAGAGAAAGTGGTTATGATAAAATTTTCCAGCATTAGATATCAGACACTCACTAGACTTCAATTTTCAAACATATTGCACGTCAAATCAGTTTGTAATAAAAAACAAATTAAAAAGATCAGTGTCTCATTTTTATACATAACAGGAATGAGAACATAACATGGAGTCTTGTTTCACTAGAAATGAATTGGTGATCCGGACCTTTATTCATGTAAATGTTCAGTTTTATCAAAAAACTCATAGCTAATCTAAATATTTATAAGTTTGACAGCACTAGTCATTATTGGTGGCAAATTTTAGACTAGTACCAGCTAGACCTGACAGAAAGAGTGGGTAAAGTCTAAAACTGGAAGCCATGTTGAAATTTTGGAGAAATGGCAATTAAATATTGGAAATTAATGATCAGTCTAATTATTCAATCATATGTTAAGTTTGTTTTTAATGCACATAAATTGGAATTGTAAATTTCATTGAATTTATTGGAAATTGATGAAAGGGTCTCAAATGCCATCATTTGTGTGTAAACTGTCACATGGAGCTATCAACGCATGCTGTTAGAATCAAAAGAACACAGAGGAAAGCATTGCCTTCTTTTTGAATGGGGAACAAATATGCCTCAAGACATGTAAGTTTGGGCTAAAATTATACATTACTATTTTTTCAACTAGGCTAGTCACATTTTGGGCAGAGGTATCACACGAGTGTTTTTACAAAAATGTTAGAGATTTCCATTGAAGGATCAAAACGCAAAGCAATAGAAATGCCCAAGTTCATTTCACTGCTATCCTAGAAAGTAACCAGCAGTCTAACCCAGGAAAAGACCTCGCAACAAAATTCCCGGAGCACTTTTGCATTCATATGTGAGCTGGTGGGGGGAAAAGTATGTAAAACTTTTTACTCTTTGCAAACTTAATAGACACCTATTTTATTTAGAAACCCTTAACCCATGCATGTTCAAGCAAAGTCTACCCTTGGAAAAAATAAAGTAGTGCACTTTTTGAAGCATTGACAATTGAATTTTCAACATTTTAAACTCCTATTTTAGCCAAGGAAAAGTGGGTGCATAATTGTTATTTACATCATAGAAAATACAACTTTACAAAGCTGAGACCGGCCAACAATTGTTTAGTCACCATAACATGTTTGAGGGTGCATAACTCATAATCATGGCCTCCATCTGCAGAGCTTGACTTGATCTTGGCAGCAGGTTCCCTTCATGAATAATTATGTCACAGCCATTGAGCACATAAATTGCAGCATATGATTTATATCATTAAGGCAAAACTTTTTTTCCCCTCCTTTTAAAAATTGAAATATTGCAAGTGCTATAAAGTTTCATAATCTCCACCTAGAAATGCTTCCAAGTCCTTATCATAGCCTGCTCCTCCCTCTGGAACCTTTTTCTTCTTTTTCTTCTTCTCTTTCTTTGAGGAAGAGGCTCCACCATCTTTATCATTCTTGGCTGTTTTCTCTCTGCCAGCTCCATCTTTGTCCTTGTCTTTCTTCTTCCTTTGCTTTTTCTCCGATTTTTCCTCATCCTGCATGAAGATTTCAATAATTAAATTGTGATGAAAAAAATATTCCAAATGCCATGAAATTTTTAAATACCTAATTTTTCCTCTCCCATTATTTTTCCACAACATTTGAAAATTTCAATGAAAATAATAAAAAAAAAAAGATGTCTTATTGCCATCTTGATGATCATGAAAACCTATCTTTCCTCTGCATCAACTGAACAAAATGCTCAATTTATGACATTAATTGTGACTAGGTTGCTTCAAAACATTGTTGGAGCTTAAAGGCAATAAAAATAAAAAATGACATGACATTTAAAGCCAAACTGGTAGCAACGAGATATCTTTTGCTTAAAAAAATTATTAATCACACTTGGATTGTGATGATTAAAAAATAGCTGACACATCTATATTAAGTCACCTTTCTGTAATGGCCACCTGCCCTCAAAGGCTACTATGTTGCCTTTTGTTTATATTATTAATTCCTATAACCTCCCTTCATACGACTGCTACGCAACATGTCACAACTAGTAATTTTTTCATTCCAACTGATTCTATACTTGAACATTCATTAGCTTCAAGGCACACACCATTCAATCTTCTACTATTCCTTATTGATGCATAAGCTGGCCTTATAAAATTCACTGTAAATGCAGCTCCCTGAGAAATTTATAAAAATAATGCATGAAGTCTATATTTTTGGTCATAGAGCGTCATACATGAATAGTTTTTAAATTACTAAAATGACATCTTTTAAATCTTAATTGGAGACAAATAAAATAGATTTATTTTGAAAAAATTATCATTCATTAGTCAAAGACAAGAGGGCTTGAAATGAACAAATTTTAAATTAAATCAACTATGTAATGAGGCTTGTGGAAAGTGAACTGTCCTTAGCTCCCAGTTTTTCAATGTGATTTGCCGTTGTCTCGTTTCTCTTATGCCACGCACATCAGTAGAAGCACGACTGCAGCCACTGTGGCTTTTACTTATTTTCTTCTATGCTTTGTAATATTAGTTCTTAGCTCATGGATTCTCAGCCTGATGGATTTTGAGATGTTATGTTTAACATAGTCATTAGGCACTTGCTGTATCTTTTCTTCCTCTGTGATCTTTCTTAATAATCATGTAAGAAGATTTCAAATGGCTATACCAAAGAACTATACCTTAATATTGATAACTGGAACTTTAAAAAAAGAAATTAAGAATGAACAGAAAAAGAGGTGTAGGAAAGGCACGGCGTACCAAAATCGGCTCTCAGCGATACTTTAGTTTAGGCCTGCTTGCCTGCATATCTCCTTACCAAGGACCGTCTTCAGTGAATCAATCACTGTCAGATACGCTCTGCTGACGCTGCTAGGCAGGGTAAGCCAGTGCGCCCGATATTTTGCGCACTGCACTTTGATGTGTAATAAAGTTTGTCTTTGTTTAACAAGCTATGGTCAAATTTGTTAACGAGCTAAACTGGTTTCCTCTTGACTTTCAATTTATAAACTCAGTCTTGTGACTTTTGTGAAATTCCAGTGTTTTTATCTTTAAAAGGTTTTATTTTAGAGCTTCGTTTTGCTCACTTAGTTTGTTAATTAAGTTTTATAAATTTACTTCCATTGTGTCAACTTAATTATACAATTACAGACAAACGGCTCCACAGAAATCATTTTTTCTTCTTCAACGGTTTTCTAATATTATTTCTCTTTCTGATTTAACAGGTTTCTTATCCTCAGCAACAATAGAGAATTTTTAAATAATTTTTTTACACCATTATGGAACATACTCAAGATCGGCTCTTCCATTATACTTCTATTGTGTTCACATAAGACAATTACTGACAAACGGCCCCATACAAATCATTTTCTCTTCTTCAACTGTTTTCAAATATCATTTCTCTTTCTGATTTAACAGGTTTCTTATCCTCAGCAACAATTGAGAATTTTTAAATAATTTTTTTTACACCATTATGGAACATACTCAAGATCGGCTCTACCATTATACTTCTATTGTGTTCACATAAGACAATTACTGACTAACGGCCCCATACAAATCATTTTTTCTTCTTCAACTGTTTTCAAATATCATTTCTCTTTCTGATTTAACAGATTTCTTATCCTCAGCAACAATAGAGAATTTTTAAATAATTTTTTTTACACCATTATGGAACATACTCAAGATCAGCTCTACCATTATACTTCTATTGTGTTCACATAAGACAATTACTGACTAACGGCCCCATACAAATCATTTTTTCTTCTTCAACTGTTTTCAAATATCATTTCTCTTTCTGATTTAACAGGTTTCTTATCCTCAGCAACAATAGAGAATTTTTAAATAATTTTTGTTTACACCATTATGGAACACACTCAAGATCGGCTCTACCATTATACTTCTATTGTGTTCACTTAATTAGACAATTACTGGCAAACGGCCCCATACAAATAATTTTTTCATCTTCAACGGTTTTCAAATATCATTTCTCTTTCTGATTTAACAAGTTTCATATCATCAGCAATGATAAAGAGTTTTTGAATAATTTTTTTAAACCATTATGGAATTTACTCAAGATCGTCACTATCAATATAATTATGCGAATAAAATGTGCCGCACATGTGGCCAACTGACTTTGAATAAGAAGGGGAAAAAACAATATTGAATGAAAAAGTCGTTCTCTGGCGTGGACCTTAGTGATGACATTCACATGGTGTTTGGAATCGATCCGAAATCAATGATTTTCTTCGTGATATGTTGCCATATAATGTAAGGCAAACATATTGGTGTGTAAAAAGAAGAGGTGTGGCAACTATAAAGTGTCTAGGACTAGATCTTTATTTATGACACAGACAACTTGAGATTTATGGTGTAACTTCGACAAACAAAATCCCTTATTAACCCATCTTTGTGATATCGTCTCTCTAACCTAGTTAAGGCACGGGAGTTTACAAAGCAGGCACGAGCTCTCAAACTTAGAGAGACTCACAGAGAGAGAACTCACTGAAAATAAAACCCACCCAGACATTCATACCACTAGCCACTTTTTAATTTTTACTGATTGATACCGCAACACTACACTACTTACACCTGCAGACACAATTGAAACGATGACAGATAGCCATATAGATAACGAAATTAGCGTAAAACTAGTCGGTACCAGCAGGCCCAGTGATAGCATAGAGACAGATAGAGAAGATTCCCACCAGTTATATCAGCATGAAAATAGAGACCCCACTAGAGACAATTAAGAAAACGAATACGTTAGATGCACCACTAGCAGACACACAGACAGTGGAAGTAACGATCGACAGAGGTACAAACATAGAATATAGATCTAGAAACTTACCACAAAACATGATTTATCAGCGCAACAGTCATAGACATGACTTCTAACGAGCAACAAACGCTCACCATTCCAACTACCCCCATAGCTTCATCAACACCTATCAAACCCTCTGGTCAGCCACAAGAGATAATTCAAAAACACCAATGATAAAATGTGTTTTATTATTTGCCACTGTTCCTTGTTTGGATATTTCAACTTGATAGAGTAACATATGCTGTAGTAATAATTAAAGGGAATTATGTTTGGATCAAACTCACAGACACAATTTGTGTGCTGAGGATATGATTTTTTCGTGAATGTTTAGAAAAATATTTGTCTTATTGACAGTAACATTTTTTTCAACTTCTGTGGAGCCGATTGTCCGCTAGCGGTCATTTAATCATGTTAATTAGCTCAGTAATCAGGTCATTTTTCCGACTTTTTAAATGACTGATATAAAAGCTTCTATCAAAGCTATTTTTATAATTTTTTTTTTTTAAGGACAACTTTTTTCACTTTTTTTTTATTTAGTGAAAGATCAAATGAAAAGATAATTAAATGAAGCTTGCAGATCGTATTAAAATGAACTATTAGGACAAAAGACTGGTGCATGCCAGCAGTGCGGCCGACCTTGACTTCACATTGGGTGGATAATCCCAACCCCAACCCCGTGACCTGTTTATCGCTTGACTGAGGCCAGTGCGGCGCACTCAAGTATCACTCAAGTGACGCCATGAAGGAAACTAAAATCTTACCTTTTCCTTTATTTTCTTTTTCTTCTTCTCCTTTCCTGTCACCTGTTGCAAGGTATTGATATCAACGTCTGAACTTGTTTTCTCTGAAAATAGGATGAACAGTTGACTTTTATAAAAAATGTATTTCATTACTTAAAACACAAAGCATTACACAACCATTTCCTGGCTCTGATAGATCCACGACTGACATGTTCAAAATCATAAAAGATCAATGTCTGATACAGTAGTCTCTGGATAAACGCACGATCCTCGGGAGGCTTCAATAGCGTGCGTTTAGGAGATGCGTGTCTTTATAAAAAGTAATGAAAAAATTTTGGTTACTTTCCTTATGGCACTGCAAAATACAGGGTTATTTCCCTTGATTATACACACATTTGGCGTGAAAGGGAGGTTATTAAACCTTTGAGTTCAGCTGCGTTTTGGGTTCTTTTATTTTTATTTTTTGTTTTTTGTTTTTTTATTCTTTGTTTTTATTAAAGAACATTGACATAACGAAATTCGTAAGAAGGAACAAAATTGACAATTGAAGTTTCATGAACAAAATGTCTAGAATCTTAAGTTGTGTTTCCAACGTTAATGTCTTATGAGTAGACATTAGGTATCGTATCGAGTATGTCGATGAAAAAAGAGACTATACTCTGAGAGTGAAGACTACACAACGTTACTGACGGATGAAATTGCAATGAGTGAATGACCAATCTTGACTACGACTAGACTTGTTTTACACAGATGATGCCCGACAGTGATACTGATAGTGCAAACCTCAGACAACCGCGCAACGCAAAAAGCGAGGGAGGAGGCGAGAGGATACTAGCCGTAATGGATAGATCTGACCAGGCAGACACAAAGCAGCGAAAATTGCATCACCTTGCCTGTGCTCCACTCCAACCCTCCCCTCCCTACCCTTCCAAGCTTGTGGCCGATCCCATGGCCCAGGTAGAGGGTATTGTGTGTTTAGATCTATACGACGATACTGATGTACAGCCTTTGTCCTCCACCCAGTACCATCTGTCTAGGACAGATGGTACTGGTTTTCAGGCTGCCATGTGCCGTAATAGCGCGGATATTTCGTCCACTTTACTACCGAGTATAGTAAGCAATGCCGATTTAATAATTTCAAAGCGTGCGTTTAGGCGATGTAGCGCGTGTTTAGAGTATACCGATTACATAGTAAAAAATCGGTCAGACCTCTTCAGCGTGTATTTAACCGAAGCGTGCTTTTAACTGGCGTGCTTTTATCCGGAGACTACTGTATTTTACTATGATTGCTGTTATTTTGTGTAGAAATCAGGATATGTTGACAAATATCTTAACAAGAAATTGATTATTCTATAAAAGGTTTATTATCAAAACTCCTTTCACTTTCTCATGACTTGCAGTGTGAGTTTTGTTCAAGTCTACAAAAACTTTCTATGTAAGTAAGACTTGCCATCTTTTGAATCATCCAGATTGATGTATTTTCTATAAATTTATATCTGAATTGGGCTCTAGATTAAAAAAATTGATTTTATGAAGTGCCATTATATGAAATGAATCTGCTATTGCATTATGCAATTCGCGATTTCCAAAGATATTTGATTACATTCAGAAGACACATATCATTTTGCAAAGGGATTCTTTTTTGTTAAAAATTTTTATAAACTTGTTTGTCATGACATTCCAGGAAAAATAGCAAGAAAATCCTTAAATCTCCAGTCTGGATAAGGCTCCATTGAGCAGGAAAAGTAACCAACTTATAGTGGAATACACAAGTGTCTCAAAACCAGTCTTATTGAGTTGGATTGCAAAACTTTGCTTTTTGAGAGTATATGAAATTTTCTATTTATTACTTTTACAAAAAGCTGAAAGCATGGCTCTTAAAATCAACTCCTTTAAAATTGATGTAGGTGACATTAATACATTTGGACTAAGTGCCAGACAGTTAAACTACAAATTAATAGATTGACAAATTGTAGTACATGAGAATTCAGTTGTGAAAAACGGACATTACATCTAAACCCCATGAAATAAAAATAGCTTGTACAAATTAGGGTTCAGATTAAAATGTCTCGGTACATAAGGTCTATTTTGAAATATCAGTGTCATGGTAAAAAATAAGACACTTAATTTCTGTTTTGGCAGAATGAACACATCAAGCTTGTCAAGTTATCTCCCACTGACAAGAGGAAAGACCTGGCAGTTTAAAAAAATATAAAATAAAATAATATATATATATATATGCATTCTAGAGAGCCATCCTTTTCAAATATGTGGAAACCTTAAAAGTATTGCCCGTGTACCACAGACTCCCAATTTAGAGAGGAAAGCAAAAGGTAATATGAACACCCTTCAGCCTCACACATATAGTAGAAAAATACTTCTCCATCCTGTAACAATGATGGGGCATCTTTGTTTATTTCTTGATTTGTTTGATATATCCCATTCACAATAAGGTAATGTCAAGCTTTTTTTGTTGTATATCAAACTTATCTTTGTCTTGCAAGATGGAACTGAAAAGGTGATGCCTAAAAATCACCTACAATTCAACATGTGAAAAAATTCCCACAGATATTCCCACTCCAAGCCCTCCCTTTAGCAGTGGAGACCAGCAAAATCAAAGCCAAATGGCATTTAAAAAAAAACCTCACTGACAGATCGAATTTTAAAGATAAAATAATAAATACATGCTGCAAGGCATGGATTAAACATCCAGAATTAGAAATTTCCAAAGCCTAAAGTATTGAAAATGAATTTTGTGTAAAATGCCACAAAACTTGTAAAGTTAATCTTTCTACAGCCTGCTTTGCAGCTAGTCTAATTTTTATGAAAATGCATACTTTTTGCATGTTTTTTTTTCCCCATCATGCTATGCTTTGTATGAGGTTTAAATGCCTTGGTATTTTTAGTACCATCTCAACTTTATTCTGGATCACAACTATTCTTTTTTAAATCTTGTGTATACCTGTCAGAATATTCTTGCCAGATTCCATCTTGGAGACATATTGTGTGTTAGTTTCATCCAGCCAAACTAGCATTGTCACTTTAGGTCCCTAGTCACTTCCACCTCAATAAAGCTGTCTTTTAATGTCCTCCTACCTGAGCAGTTTACGTTTGTAGTATGATTTACTTTTAGTTTTATTTGTGAATGCTTTAATGGTTAAAGCAACTCAGCATTGACGAACAGCTATGTTAACTAGTCAGTATGTAAGTTATGAATGATCTAGACACCAAAATTACTAACTGCCAAGAGTCGATCAAGATTAAAAGACCCGACAGTTACACTATAAGGAACATGTCACATATTTTATTTCCTAGTAGATCAAGATGTCCAAAGTTTCAATTTCTTTCGGCAACAGATTCACACTTTCACTGTTTCTTTCAGAAAAGGGACATTAAATGCAAACCATCAATTTTTTTAGCTCATTTACTTAACATATTTGATAACTTTATTTGGCAAGTCATTGTTGACACTGATTTGCTACAATAAAAGCAAGTCCACTTTAATTCTTATGATACTTTTTTTTTTCATGATTTCATTATTTTATTCTAAGCTTTATCTCACACGTGTGACTCACTCTAAGCCCAATAAAGAGGGTAATAGTCGACTCGTATGATCTGCCACGAGGGAAATGTCTGAAAATTTAGCAATTCTCCGACTTTTCAACTTATCCAGCCATGAACCCTTCCGTTTATCATCTTTAGAACTATATATTTTCTATTGTAGTCGCACAAACAACTCACGGCCTTGACATTTTAGTTTCTTAACATTTCTTTGTCAGTAATTTAAATCTCACTTTTACTGTTTGGAACTCTCCTTTAGAACGGAAAATCAACCCAGAATCCATGAAATCTATGAGAGTAGATCGATATCTACAGCTAGGTCTAGATTAGATCTAGCGCCTAAAATGGACATAGTTTACATGTCTGTTTTGAGGCAGATGGATTAGAAGAAGAATTTTCTGATAATGATCCAGAGTTCTTTTGTTTGCTGTATCTTTTATGGGTTCAAAAATTTTCGAAATGTCAAATTTGTTTCACTTTTCCAATGAAACATAGAAAAAGCAAGTTATCAAAATAGCTGAAAAAAAATTTTTGCAACTAACAGATCTGGTTAATCTAATTGAATGTATCCAAGAAGAGTGAAGTAAATTAAAAACACAACTAGGCTTAAAACTTATAAAATAAACTTCTGCACAACCATTTACTTCATTTGACTAAAAAATGTACATGTGATTCGTTAAATTCCTGATACAGACTCATCATTGCTCAATATTCATGTTTGGCCTTTCAAAAGGACAGTTTACATAATACTGATACTGAAAATTTCTTATGATACGTTGGAATTTTTTTTAAACAGCTCTTTCAGGTAATAGTCTAGAATGTTCTACATTTTATAGTCCAAGATACATAATTTAAAATATCCAATTTTGTCAGATGTGCGTTTTCTCCTGTTTGGTCTCTGTCATTGTCTTTCAAGATCTAAATTGCAAAGGAAGATCCCAAAGCTACAACAGATATAAATTAAGATTTTATTTAAACCACTTTCAAACTTTCTGAAAGTACATACTCCAAGTGGGACTCAGGTCATGAGGTCAACTGCTAGGGACTGAGGATTCCCCATTTTACAATTAAAGACACGTTTAACCTCATATACTGTATCACTTTAAACGAAAAAAAAAATATGATTATTACATAGTAACAGGAAAACAATGGAACTTGTATCTCCTAAATAAAAAGACAAGCTGATGTTCAGAAACTTGGTAGCTGCTGTCTCTTTTTACAGGTGTGATAGTTTTGTCTGATAAATCTCAGTGCTGTAGAAACTCTTTGTAAAATTTTTTTTTTCAATATTGTAATTGATACAGTTTATATAAATAACAAAATCAACTTTAAGATACTACGATTAACACTCCAGCAAAATAGTGTCTACCAAAAGCCCTGTGACAATTCTGTGTGAAACATGAAGATAAAATATTATTTATTGTTACTTATGACCAAATTGTGGAAGCTCAACTTACTGATTTTTATTACATCTTTGTTATCATCTTCATTTTCATCATCATCATCACCATCATCATCACTGCTCACAATCTTGGACTTGACCTTTCCTGATTTCTTTGATTTTTTAACAGCTTCTGGTTTTGATGGGGTCTGGGGATATGCAAAAAAAAAAAATAATCGCATACAAATTCAAGATACTCACTTCCAAAGATATAGTTGCATAGTTCACCTCTTAGAGATTAAAAAAAATTCCTTTCTTCCAAGTTTACCTGCAAATGTATAGCATCTAGCAAAAGTACTGAAATCACATAACAAGCTGTTTTGTTGATTCTAATCATGCATTTGTTCTTTGAAAAAAGAAATCCAACATTTTCCTCTTTGCAAAACTATAAAATCAAATGAACTTAAAACAGAAACAAGTAAAGCTACCTAGTTGACAATGGAGGAAGTTGCCTTCCAAATAAAATTAACTAAATTATCTCACACAGGATAATGAACAGTCCCCCTTTTCACCTCAGTTACTCTTTCTGTACTTCAATTATCAAATTCACTGACAGCCGTCCTAGAGACAAAAGTCTTTTGTATTATTTAAGCAATTACTTATTTTGGTACATAGATAAACATGGAATAGTACAAGTAGAAAATTTTTTTTTTGAAATTATCTCAAAACTTAGAGTTACCCGAGTTTCAAATTGATCCAACCAACTGTTTAAGTCTTCTTGTGGGAGTTCAATAATACAAGGGGACGCCACATCGGCATCACTACTACCACTATCAGTTTCACGGTTGACAATCGTATTTTCTCTCAATGCATCACTGGATATTTCTATATGGGAGTCTTTTGCAGATGCTGCTGTCGATGATGAGTTTGAAGCCTTGCCATTCAGTTGCTGCTGGCTGTGTCTAACTACCTCCTTCACCTCAGATTCATCCTCTGACTCCGACAATTCCACACTTAGAGCTGACACTGGGACTGCCTTGGATGTGGACTGTGTGCCATGTTGGAGAGGAGATTTGGAAATTGCTCTGATGTTTGAATTTTCTGAAGAGACTTCTTTAACAAGTTGTGAATTCCTAAGACTGCTATTATCTTCTCTTGAAGTGTCTTTGTTTTGCATCACTGCTGGCTTTAAGCTGACCATCTTGAGCTCCCCCTCTGAAGAACTGGCATAAGAGCCATCTGCCATAACCACCTTCGAGCTGGAACCTCTGCTATTTTTTTTCTTTTCAGATGACTTCTGAATTTCCTCCTCAGAGGAAGAGGAGGCTGTGGAAAGATTCATCCGTCTGTCCATGTGAGTGTTATGTTTGACATTGCTTGCACTAATGACCATTTGTTCATCTTCAGAGTCAAGGTCGTCCTGAAAGCCCGCCACCATAGGATTTGTACCTTCCTCCTCTTCTTCACTAACAAAATAAATAAGAAAAGGGATTATACAGAGAAAAATAATCTGATCAATTATTCCTGAAACATGAAAAAAAAAACATGCACCAAATCATAACCTATATCTACATGTTTCACATTTCTAGTGAACAGTTGACTTCATTGACTCAAAAAAAATGTGTCTGTGCTGGCTCATAACATTGATAATGAATCCAAGAATCTAATGTGATAAAAGCTGTCTCCTGAGATTATGAAATTGTCAGCTTATCATTATTGTTGTTCAATTTTTTTTTAGCTTTGTAAAAAATGTGTTTCTGAACATCTAATTCTCAAACACTATGACAATTTAATCTGGTTTTATCTAGTGAACATCTTTAAAAGATGAAATTTAGAGTATAACTGATGTATTAAGGGGCTTTAGATTATTGTAATATAGAAAAGATTTCATGAAAAATATAGTGGAAACCTCATAATTCGAATTGTATGGGAATGGATTAAATCTTCAAATTAAGAGTATTCGAATTACAAAAATGAGTATAACAGAGTCTAAGACTCTTTGAGTAAGTGTGTACTGAGCCTGCAACGAGCAACCCTCCCCTTCCCCTTCCATGTTGCTATCAGTGTCAGTACAGATTTGCTACTGGCACTTAATTGTTAATGCATCTGCTCCCTTCTTATTAGCCTTTCTTGGGCAGTGATTGGCATTGCTTGGTGCTTGAGAGATACATGTAGCACTTTTGTGATGCCTTATGAGGTGGTATCGACTTCAAATTAAGAAAATCAAATCAGAAATACTTCGAAATCCGAGTCCGATTCTAAGAAAGCCAAAGAGAAAAAAAAAAACTATCATCTTGCAAAATTCGGTTTATGAAAAATTCGAATAATCAGACTTCGGTTTTTGAAGTTTCGACTGTAAAACGTTTTTGACAGACATACTAATGAAAAGGCTTTGGCAATGAATTCCAAGTGTGTAATCTGACTTTGAACATGAGTTTCTTCTACAGTGCACACCACTATAATTGACTTTTTCCTTAATACCGACATTATTTTTCAAGTCCAAATTTTTCTCCTATTTTCTGCCTGTAATTATAGTTTTCTATATCGACAGTCTCTCCTTCCTTTTCTCTTATACCAACATTGATTACATCAAGCTAATGGGGAAAGGCAAAACAGGCCCAGTGATTATGAAAACGATCTCATTCTCCTCTTTGTCTCTCCCCCAATGCCTCATGCTGGCATGTTAGATTGCAAAGTGAGTGGCAATCCCTTTGGTTTAGGTATCTTTATGGCTGTGACTTGTGTGAGGTGAGGTGGGATGGGGGTGAGGGGGATGGAAACTGTTCACAGGCAGTGGTGGGGCTGAGTGGTAGGTGTGTCAGGGCCTTGAAAAGTTGAGGAGGACTGAATAACCAAGGAAGAAAGTGATGCATAATCAGCAATCAGCTAGTACCAATCAGGCCTGCAGTACAACAATTGCCTGTTCAGAACCCACTGGTTGAATCTAGATTTAGAGAAAATCAGGAGGGAGCAGCTATACGTGTGTGGCGTGATTTTGCATACACGGCAGGATAAGCATCCACTGATGACTTTACACAGTCTAACTTTGTGTGCAGTGAATAAGATTGTCACCTTCATTCAACTGCTTTTTGTCTTAGCACTCGCATCATTTGTAATCCCTGCTGTTTGTGTTCTTTCGCTAGATACCAAAGCATTTCCCTGCCCTAAATTATTCGTTGAACAACTTGTCTGAGCAAAAGGAAACTTGTAAAACCTCTGTATCCAAACAAAGCTACAACTTCTTGCTGAAATGGACAGGAAGCAAGACACAAAAAGGGATTGATGAAAAAAATGGAATCCCACACAATGCCTTATTGACGATTATTAAAAACAGAGCCAAGTTTGACAGACTTGGTTTGTCACCTGAATTTTAACACGAGTGAAAGAAGCAGAGAACAACAAATACTGATATTGACTGTGCCTTGTTCCTTTGGTTTAAACAAGCCTGAGTCATGAGTGCTCAAATCTCAAATTCTGGGCTCACCAGTCATGCTGAACTAATTGCAACTGAGCTAGGTTTGACAGACTTCACTGCCAGTGTAGGATTGAATGTTGGAAGAGTCAACATGGCACTGAGCATAGGACTGTCAGTGGGGAGGCCGCTGCTTTAGACCACACAGTTGTCAACTCTTGGAAGTAGCAAGATCTGCCCTAACTCCTTAATGAATATGCAGAGGATGAAATATTCAATGCCAACGAAGCCAGCATTTTTAAATAAGTGCCTGCCTGGAAGTTCACTTGCTCTCAAAGGTGAAAAATGTACACGGGGTAAAAAAGCCAAAGAGAGAGTGATAGCTCTAGTTACTGCCAACATGTCAGGCACAGAGAAACTGACACTGATAGCGATAGGAAATTCACTCAAGCCAAGATGCTTAAAGAATGTGAGAAATCTTCCAGTTGAATACACAGTTAATAAAAATTCCTGGATGATGAGCGTCATTTTTGAGACCTGGCTGAGGAAGTTTTACAGAAAATTCCTTGGGCAAGACAGATCCATTGCTATAGAAGTGGGCAATTGCCGAGTGCATCCAAATATTGATGGCTTAAGGAACATCAGACTTATTTTCTTGCAACGCAATACCACCTATAGCCATGTGATCAGGAAATTATTGAATATTCATTCCCTGAAGCGATACTTCCAAGCTCGAGTTGTCGGAAAGTATCTTGACCACATTAAAGACAAAATATCCATAAATTCTGGTAAGCAAACTACTTCTTAGATCTGAAGTATTTCTACTCTTGATGCACTCTGTGGCTTGAGTTTGGCTTGAGACAAAGTCACAGAGAGAACAATACAAAACTGCTTTTGTCATGCTGGATTCTTCAAGCAAGCTGGAGAGACAATAGATGTTGCTTCACTTGCAGAAGATACAGATGAGCTGGATAAAGCAGTGGGAGTCACTGGCAAGTGTGACAAATTTCCAGACAACTGCTCAACATTTACCACTAAAAAAAGCAAAGTGGAGACAACTGTACAGGTTTTGATGTCTGAGATAGTGCAGTCTCATAACAAGTCAGAGTCAGAAGAAGAGCCTCGGATACAAATAGAGGAGGTGACAAAGGTTGCAACAGCAGAGGTGAAGCTGTAATAGGAACACTTTGATCTTTTGCAGAATAGCACGAAGGGGCAATTATTTAGCCCTTTAGGAATCATTGAAGACAGAGTAGAAAAAAAAATTAGCTTCTTCAATTTAAAACAAAAGACCCTACCTAAGTTTTTCCTAAGGGTAAAATAATAAATGGGCAAAGCAAGGCAATTACATAGAGCAACAGATCAAATGGCCCTTTTAAGGGCCCATCATTTAAAAAAATGTTTATTTACTATTATCAGCGAGGGGAAAGTGGATATTTATCAATTTTTTCAAAACAGGGATGAAACTGAAAAATTTACAAGCCATGAGTAGTTGCTTCCCTTTAAGAATAAAATCCTGTGTTTAAAGTACATATAGTGTAATTTTTCAAAAAATATCTAAAACATGCATCTTTATATTGACTTTTGCTTACATTGACATAAAAATTTTGCACCTTTTATGTAATTTTATATCAGAATGTACTGTACTGATTATTTTGCATCTGGTGATGAATTTCATATTTTAATTTTATCAATGAGTAAAATATGATTAACAACCTATTTTCTTCATCAACTTTGGAAGAATCTTTCCCAAAGGGTATATCTTTTGTGTCATCCAAGAACCCACTGTCAATGCAATCACCATCTGGTACAAAGTCATCCACACTTTTCACAGTTGCAACTGCAGCTTGCTCTGAAGCTTGCAGATCTGAGAGATAAAAGCAGGTCGTACATGATTTTTTAATTTTTGGATAACGAGTTCAAGATTCATGATCTTATTGAAAAATGTAGTTAAGAAAGTCATTAACCATTTCAAGCAAAGAGGATCTTGAGATTGCAATCTTTTGTGGTCTAACAATCTGGAATTGATACAACTGAAGACCTTGTCACTAGTAAGTCACACACAATGTAAAAAATAGAAAGAAAAAAATAATGCTGTGAAATGTAATATTTAAACTCATTAAAGAAGAAGAGGTGGAAACAATTTCAAAACCTACCTAAAGTCTTGGGAGGGGATATTGCAGAGCCTTGTGGCTTGCCTCCCTTGAAAATACGAGAAAACAAATTCGACTTGGTTTCCATCTGAGGCGTGCTGACAGGAGTGGTGACCTCTGATTGGCTGCCTCTTGTGGAAGGGGCTGAAGAGGCTGGCTCTGCCTTCTGAGATGGCTGGGTGATGCTCGTTGGGCTCCCAACAGGGAGTTTGGATGGTAGGCTGGGCTGGGATGCTGATCTTGGTACTAAGAATATGAGAGATTCATTTCAGATGACTTAAATTACAGATATCTATAGATAAAACTAATAAATTATTCATTCAACAAAGGCTTAGGCCAATAATACTTCAAATTAATAGCCTGAACACATGAATGAAACAAAATCACCAGTTGACATTACATCAATTTTTCTAGTTTTAATTTTTATTTTGAACATTCTAGGTCACATTTGCCTTTCACAAAACTAACAAATGTGGCAGGCTTTATGGTTTTCCTGATGAAAAGATAAAGACTCAATTTCACAGCACTTATCAATACACAAATGGGAAGCTAGAATTTAGGAAAGTACCAAGGAAAGGAATTCATATTCCCCATGCTATCATCTTCAAAGACAATTTATCAAATAAAAATCAATCGGTTATCTCCAAAGCTACTCCCTTTGAAACTCTGAGTGCGTACATCCTGATAGAATAATGCTTTGCAAATAATAACCAATAATACATACCTGCAGGCCTGAAACTAGGGCTCATAAATGAAACATGTCCTTATATAAGTGAGAAATATGAGTAATTCTAAATCTAGATGTCCAATTCATTTATTCCAAGGAATCTTAGCAAATGTTTTTAAACTAAAATGTACAAAGTTTCGGACAAAGAGCATGATAAAAAAAAATTATATGTTTCATTAAATCTACACTTTGGATAATTACAAACTGATTCTCAGACCTGCCACTCTCCAAGGAAAGAAAATCTGAATAATTCTGTAAAAAAACCTGAATCTGTCAAAAAAAAATCTGAATGACTCGCTTTATTTTTGCCCTCTACAGCATCCATTACAAAACACGTAATGCGGTCTTTGTCAATGTTCATTCATCGATTTAACTCTGAACTCTTATAAAAACTAGTTTTCTAAGCTTGTAATTCTTCAATGGTGAAAAATTCTAAATAAACGTAAGATCTTTTTTCCATACCTCTTTCTGTTCAAATCAAGTACTCTACGCCTTACAATACTTTTAAGTGACTCAATAAATTGGATGGCATTGGCATTATGCAGCATTTCATGAATTCACAAAAAGCAGAGTTGTCAACCTAGCTCCTGTGGGAAGTGTACATGACTTCAAAAGGCTTATTTTTATATGAAAATGAGTAAATATACTCCTTACTGAAAGGGTTAAAAAATGACATATTTGATGCTTTTTCCTGATTTTAGATAATTTTCCTACATGGCTTATAGGCCTTTCTCACCCTTGACTCGCAAAATTAAAAATCTTATGAGTTTTACTGGATCCAGCTGTTGAAAACTTAACCAGGTATTTCATGGGAAGCAAATTGACAATTTGATGGAAAGTTGTAATATTTAATTTATAAATAATCTAAAGAGCGTAATCCACTGTATTGTTCAATCACTTCATTGAAAAACAGTTCAATTTAAGTAAAAAAAAAAATTGCGCTGTGGCGTTGAGACTAGTTAAGCATGATGTAGCATGTAACTTAGATCTACTAGAATCTAGATATAAATCTAGAATGCTAGGCTAGCATCTTGAAATTTCTACTGGTGTGGTTGTTGAAGTGTGTATGTGTTCTTGTCTTGATGTGTCAGTTTTATAGTCTCCTGAGCCTGTTGTGTCTCGGGTGGGGAACAATTGTTGGCACCTTGTATGAAAACCAGGCTTCTGGCTCTGGCGTTGCTTGAGCACTGATGTTGTTGATAGTACATGTACTATGTAGGCCTGTAGTCACTGTCTGAATGTTTGAAGGTTTGGATACATGTGTGTGTATGTGTGTGTGTGTGTATGTCTGGAATGAGTCAAGAAACATTTTACTGTTAACTTTTGTCTCATAAGTGGATTGGTACCATGGGCAGTGTTGGTACCATTAAAGCAATGCGTGCTTGGTTTTCAGTCTGATTCAGACCTCGCTACAGTGTTATCATCTCTCCTCTCACGTAAGCATACCAGAACCATTTCAATTCTCAACAAAACTTCTCTCTCTTTCTCTCTCAGTCTTTCATAAAATAGTTCTCATAGGGGAAAAATGATTGGAATTGATTTTAATTTTAAAGCTCAGTTCATAAGCTTAAAGAAAATATATGGGTTTACAGGTGCTAAATTATTAGCAAACAAAAGAAACACATGTTTTCATAGGCATGCAATCAAGGTGTAATACTGCTGTGCCAGGCTCAAGTTTTGTAAACAATAGGCCCCCTGACAACCTTACAATTAGTGACCTACTTTTGCCTGACCTTCATAGAGCTTTGGGGGTAAATATCAATTTCGATACCGCATGTGATAATATATAATAAGAAACAATATCAATATAATATAACTATATCGTCCGTATTTATTCTTTTGTGCAGGCTGTCTGTCAATCTTGTAGGTTTTACTTAAAAAAAAAAAACAAACAAAAATGTTTTTAATTGTGGAGGTGAAAAGTTAGTTTGCAAAAAAATCTGAATATTTCCTCTATATTTGGAAAATCAGAAACAGACCAAATTTGCACAAAAAATCGGAATGATTCCGATTAAATCGGTATGAATGGCAGATCTGGATTCTGAGTACAGACAATTATTAAAATTGATGCTTGGTTTACCTCAAACTGCCCCTAGTAGAAGTAAGGTAAGGTCGATACAATGGATGCGTATAAATTTTTAACTTACCTGTACTGTGTGCTGGAGGTTCAGGCTCCAAATATGGGTGCCCCTCTTTGTCTATTAATGCGCCGGACTTGTCCTGCTTGAGACTTGCTTGAGCTAGAACTGGTTCTGCTAATTTCTCTTGCTGAGCTCGACGCTTTTGAGTCAATGATTCAAGGAACCTGTGAACATAAGGGACCGGGATATAGCCTAAAATCAGAAGTCTTCAAAAATGTCTTTTTTCTCTCTGAGAGTAATGGGTGGGAGGTGGCTCGTCTATTTGCATACAAGTTTTGATGTTAGATAAGACGAATCGCAATTGAAAGCCTAAGCCTTTACTTAATATGTTTTCCACCTTCCAACAAGATATGGATTTGCGGCAATATTGAAAGTGACTTTTCAAAATATGATTGCATATCATTTACATTCTTTGTGTAACCCTTAACTGAAACAGGTTATTGTTTTGTTAAGCTCAGATTGAAGGTATACAAAGTTAGCTTACTCTGACCATCTGCAGAGACTCTTACCTGGCTAAAACTATTATGTATCAAGGATAAGTCTCAAAGACTTTTATTTGAGGTTAGGAGGGCTTTTGAACAAGGTAATCTAATGAAGATCTAGTCATAGATAGAGAAATATGCAGTGTAAAGACTCCATTTTTGTTTGCGGATAGTTGCCAAACTTGATCTTTGCTATCATTTGCTGTGTTTCAGTGCTATTTTACACAATTAAGATAAAAAATGTTACGATGAAATGAATGTTAAGATTGTTAAAGCTCTATGAAACTAAGATTAAAATGATAAAGTATCATCATTTTCAAATCAGAGCATAATAATTCCTGCACTGTGTTATATGTCTTGAAATAGATCTATTCCTGCTGAATTTACAGTAGTATAAAACTTAATCTATGCCTGGTGCCATCACTTTGAACAGGATGTCTCCATGACACTTAATGTATGATTCTGTTACAAAGAACAGTGAGAAGAGCAAAGCTCTATACGTGCATATGGTACTGTCCAGTGTCATTAATAATTCCACCTTCAAAATATCCAACGCAAGAAGACCAGACATTATGGTCAACACCCACTCTCACATTAAAGTCATAAAAAGAATGAGGAATTAGTCGTGATTTTATATTTTTCCTGACAGCATTGTTGATTTTTTTATAGAATACATTCTGTGCTGCAGATGAATATGTCAGGGTTGAGGGTTGGAGCTAGAGTTGGGCGAAGATTGCACTTTTCCTGACTTGCAAGACAGCGGGCACGAGAAACGTATACCACTGCAGACTCAACATCTCTAACCTATCCAGCGGCACAATGGGTTAAAAATCCTCCTGTCTGACCACAACATTCTTTCTTTGTGTGATAATCTCTCTGATCCTCATCCCACAAGCTGCCTGTCATGGCAGTAACATAAATCCAAAGGCATTATTGGCAGTAGGTATCCTCTGTCATGAGACCTAAGATTCATCTGTGGGTTTACAGCAACCACAATATAAACAGTAATTACTAATTAAAAAATGACGATGATTACAACATAATCTTGACGATGCAGTAATTATACCTCTCCAAAGTGATTTGATGGAATGGCACAGCTGTCACAGAATGGTGCCAGCAGACTCAAAAGCATTGCTGGAATGTTGTTGGGAGCAGAATTACACTGTCTTAGAGATTATAATTCCAGATTTTTTTTAAGGTTTAACTTCTCTTACCATCTGCATACAGTCGAAGGGCAGTGCAAGATTGATAATAGGCGTTTTCACAGATTATCTGTCAACCAAGGCCTCATCAGCTTGAAGGCACTACTTCAAAATGTTTCTCTGATAATATTCACCTGGCTTTGAACATGCTTTTTTCTTTTTTTTTTTTTTTTTCTTTGCTTGCAATTTTGAATAATCAATGTTGAGGACCATTTTCAGTTGTCCAAAGTTTGCTTTCTCCACGTAAATTATCTGAAAGCTTTTTGTGGTGTCTATTCTTTGGTTACCCCTAGGAGTTTATTTTACAAATAGTCCTAAGTTTATTACTTAACTTGTGGGCTTTAATGTTTGAAATGAACATTTTTGCTACTAAAAAGTTTGTAAATTTTTTTAATAAATTGTATCACTTCTAACATTCTTTTCATTATTGGGGTTGAAAGCATTTAACTTTAACTCTGTGGTAATTATTTCTAGAATCTCAAAATACACCTTTTTCACTTATCACCAGTGTGCCCAAACTATTTCTGACATGCTTCACCCTACCCCCCCTTTCCCTTGTTTTAAATGGCCCACAGAAAATGAAATGCATGGGCCAGTTTCATTACAATGATTGCTTCCCACAAAAAAATGAATAAATAAACTGTACTTTTTTTTTGTTTGCCTCTCCAATAAATAAACATTTTCATTAAACATCAGGCCCTGATCTGTGGCATGTGCATAAGAATCTCAAAATTTAGAAAAAAAAAATTCCTTGTGGAAGGAATAAAAAGGGGGACAGTAGGTGAAGCAGTAAAAAAATACTTAAGATTTTCTGACTTGTAGCTTATGGTCTCTAATGAGGTATCAAGCACACACATAAAGCTTGTTTGAAAGTCATGTTATAAAAAGTTAAATTGCAAGATATGCCCAAATGCTATCAAGAGCATTAACATTAAGGCACATCATGATTATACAGCTCTAAAAAGAAATCAAACTAAAAACCTGAGAGATAATATTCTTACTTCACGTTAACAAGTCCTCTCAGTTGGTCCTTTCTATGGTATAAAATGAATCCTGATTTCCCTTATATCTCCTTACAAAAAGATTCTACTGCAACAAAAGCAATCTAATTGGGTCAATATATTACTTATCAATAAACCACTTGATTAAATCTTGATACGGAAAAATTCTCCCTTTTCATAGTTTGACAAAATTAAAAAAAAAAAGGAACTAAATAAATAAAAAAAAACTTTCTGTTCAACAGATCTACTTTCTACGCAAAAATCTTTTAAATTCAAAGTTTTGCAAAATCTTTTACCACATTTAATTCTTACATATCATAATTTTGCTCCTCTGAGTCCTCATGTATCTCCAACTCTTCAACAGTGGACTTGATATCACTGCTGTTGGTCTCCAGCTGCTTCAGCAATGTCTCACGCTGCAGATTAATTAAAGAAAAAAATTGAACTCCATGAAGAAAGTAATCCAAAGAGAAGTATTATTCTCAGCTAACCTTTTTGTCTGTAGCCTGTTTTTAACTTTGCCCTTGCACCCTACATAGAATCATCTTTTAAATGTTATCCTACATCTCAGGAGTTTGTTTGGCATGTAGAAAAAAAGGTCTTAGACTACCTTGTTGTTTATGGGGTATATTTAAAAAAATTGAGCAAATTTACAAATTTCTTCATTCATATCATTAACATTAAATTGTTACAATGTACAACTACAGAAAATCTGAGATAAACTTTAAAGTAAAGAGTAAATTGATAAAATATAATCAAGGCTTTGCTTCCATAAGTTGGTATATATATGCAGCGCTGCAAGCAAATTAGGTGACATAAATATAGCATAGAGAGAAAAGGCTAGACAATACATGACATGCTACCTTTAGAAAACACATTGAGATAACAAGATCTAATATAGTGCATAAGTGCATAAAGAATTAAAAGAACCTTTATTAAAAACTGGGCCTTGATATCAATGGTATAAGAAACACACATTACTAAAAACAAGATAGAAATTGATAACAAATGTAAAGGCCAGGAGCTGTATTTATAGAGAAACTTAGTCCAGATCTAGATCTAAAAACACATTAGAGGCAAGACTGGACTTAAGGAAACAATTTGACTCCGTTTGACATAAAATGAACAATGTTTTGTTTTCTTTTGGTGAATTTTAATACCTTTTAAATGAAGAAAATTTAACTAACGCATGATATGTGATAATGTTTAATATATAATCAGTTTAATGTGTGGAAACAAACTCATATAAATTGGTTGAGTGTAGCTAACCTATCAATATTAAATAGTCAAAGAGTAAATTATTTGACTCTCTAAAAGGCATCTATCTGTTTCTCTACGTGAAGAGCTTGTCTTTGTCTAAAATTTGACACTCATAGCAGAAGTGCCTACCCCAACATATGCTTTTCAGAGAAACCACACACCAAAATCAGGGACAAAGCACTACAAAGTTATTTTAAAAAATGACATCAGTTTTTGTTGATTTCACTTAAAGCACTGATAAAAACAACTATACAGCTGTTGAAACAAATAAGCTAAGACTAAAATATAATTGGAATAATAATACCACAATTTTTTACGGAACTTTTTAAAATCGGTCAATGCTAGAGGCCTAGGCAGGAGCTATCTCTCCCCTCTAATTTAAAACAAAAATGGATTGTTCAAAGAGCCATGATTGTGAAACATTTTTAAATTTCTGATTTAACTTTTTTTTTTCTTTTAGTACTCTAAGAGGTTGAACGACCAGTTATAAATCATCTATAGTTGTGTCCTCCAAATGTTAGTTGTTACTGCTTTCTGTTTTATTGGCTCAAGTAAAGTGCCATAAAAGCTCACTCATCAGAGTGTACATAAAGGCCTATATTCTGGCTTACATTTTGAGCGTTGCTCTCCTTATCTTTATCTTTTCTTTTAAAAAGACATTTGAGCTTGATTAGGACTAGAATGTCTCACTAGGCCCCACCTGGCCGAGTAAAAAGAAAATAACAATTTACCACTTGGATCTAGACTTACAATTATTTGCCTTGGAATAAAAATTACCTACTTTTTAGTGAGCAAAAAAGTAATAAAAAATGAAAATAACCTACTATAAAAATAGTCTCATGTCATGCCCGGTTTTGATTATCTACTTAAGATTTACTTTAGATCTAGCTCTATTAAAGATTTCCCAATCAACTAGATTAAGATAATGTATCTTTACAAAAAAAAAAAAACAACTTCCTAGTCGCATTAACTATCATCAGATGAAGAAATTAGAATGTTGGAAAAAACAGCGAGGTCTGGCAGTGAAGATGGAGAGTTTTTCGGACAAATATACCATACAGTAAACAAATAAAACACCTTGGTGGGGCCAATATCTTGGATGGAGTCAACAAAAATACAAATCTCGATATTGGGATTGAAAATATAAATAATAAACAATATATATCGCCCAGTTTTATACTTCCACATAAGTTGATAGTCGATGACGGGAAAATATCGTTCTTGTCATAGCATTATAATTTCACTACTTGTTTTTTTTTTTGTAGGATTGTTGGATCCTGCGAATCCCATAAACAATAAACGAAAATAAACGATTATAATTGTTTATTTTGGGTCAGTCTACATGCAGAAACAAAACGAAAAAATCCTGGATTTTGCAGGTAAATCCGTGTGTCCATGATACAACAACAAATCTGGGAGTTTCCCAGACCATAGACACCTCTGTCATAGTACTTTGTTTATAAGAAAAAAGGCTAGGTGCTTGGCTTTAAAAATTCACAGACTAACCTGGAGTTGAAGGAATGGCAAATTGAAAAACATATGGAGGTATTTGAGACCAAAGCCATTTCGCATGGAGGACTCTGCATATCGCACAAGACCCTTTCGCGCTTCAGAACACTGTTGCTCCACCATATAGCGAGCTCTATCCTCCATTACAGTGCGATGGTGACCCATATCTCTGTGATTGCCTAAGACAAGGACAGGAAGCTGGATTGGTACTTTTTCAAGCTCCCGCTCAATGTAATTGAATGTCCTGTAAAAACAGAAGAACAGTGAGCTTTGATTCTTAGAAGAAAGAAAAATAATAAAATATAAATGCCTAAAGGAAAGTAAGTTTCCAAAATTCCAGCATAAATGAAAAAGAAATATGAACTTCACTTGAGGAAGAAAAAGAGAGATAAGTGAAAAAATAAGCTGTGAATGATACAGAATTGTTGGATGTATACAAATGATTGTAATAATGTCATTAAATTGTTTTTGTCAACTGTTAAATACATCTGTTAATTTTACATGGAGAGCCCAAATTTCAGCTAAAGATATGACATTAATGTAATTGTTAAGGGGATATTCAAAAGAGGTAACCATTCTGTTTAAGATAATCTCAGGCCTATCCTATAATTTGTATGTATGATAACATTAATTGACTTAACAAAGAATTACAATCTTTTCAAAAGATATCGGTAACCAACATATTGTTTCCTTCCTCTCAATATTGTGGCCATTACAATAGCTGCTAAAGATGGTTCAGACTTGATGAAAAATGGCTTTATTGTGTATATTGTTCTTATATCCAAGCATGATTACTAAATGTAAAATGGGGGAGATTGGTTAACATTTTAAAGCAGGGGCCACAGTGTTTATTCCTTAGCAAAAGCAACTCATGTGCAAGTGCCTAACAGTGCACCAAGGGAGAAGCTTGGGGTTGGTACTCTTATACATGGAAGTATCAGGTTCCTCAAGGAGAAGTGGAAAGATCTGGCCAAGAGGATTATGGTATGGGAGGGCCTGGCCACGAGTTTTGTAATGGTCAGGGAACTGACTTTACTGGGTATCAGAAGGAATGATTGATTGTCGGAATGCCAAACTTAAAAGAAATGAACTCCCTCTATCTTAGACCATAACAGAAATTTTCTTTTTTTTTATCTGGGCACAGTTAATAGATTAATCTTGGAAGTAAGGGCCGTAAATCCTAGTTTGGGGTCTACTTGATATTTTACTACTCATCGAGTGTCAGATCCCATGGCGAAAGATACTGCGGGCACGATATGTCCCAATCTGTGGGGTGGCAAGCTACAATCCAAGGGCCCAGCACTGAATGTAGGCAACAGCTCTCAAGTCACATCAGGTAGCAACCAAAGGCGCACATCCATAATACTCCAGGCACCCAGTTGTAAATGCACACACAAAGACATACCCACATGCCACATGTCCACAGTATCACACACATCCTTTGACCAGTGTAGTGTGCATTGATTGACAAACTAGAGGCCTAAAACAAACCTCACATTGTTTGCTGTCTAGGACTGTGAGGGGAGTCTATTGCCTTCTGTTGATCTTTTTTATTATCATTTCATTACTCTCCCTCTCCATCTCTGCTCCCCTAAATTTCCTTTGCACAACGCTGACCCCTGCCACCAGAAAGTCTTCATAACTGCTGAGTAACATCTGACAGAAAGGTCTATCACAAATATAAAATTGGCGCCTACTTGTCTGCACTCTATTTACAATGTTATGCATGGTACCAGTTTAAAGTGAACAGTACGCAAGTGCCGATGAAAAACTAGCATAGATTGCAAAAGCACAGCACGGCACAGTATCGCATATTCTGTACATCTACCTGATTTACCGTCAGCATTAAAACCCAGGTAGAGTACTGTGCTTTGCCGCTAGCCCCAGCACTAGTAAGCCCTGATGTTATACTCAAGGTAACACATCACAATTCCAGGATTTTCTTTGAAATGCTTTTGGATTGAAAGTGTCTCCTGAGGAGATTTATCTTATTGATTTGTCTTACATCTGCTGCTGCTACATCTGTGTACAATCTCAACACACTACAGTACACTTCAATATCTTAGTCGAACTTCTGAGAAGAGTGGTAAAGAGTGCGAGAGAAAACTTACCACTGTTTCGTAATGTCAAACACAAACACCACTCCATGAGTTCCTTTGTACACATCAAGAAATTCTGCATCAAGGCAAGGCTCTTCATTGCCCTGTAAGAATGTGGTGAAGGTTATCTGTATGATAAAAGGCAACTCTGATTTCTTTTTCTGCTACCTCCTTCAAAACCATAAAATCTATTACTGAATTTTGATCTGCCAAGATCAGTGTCCCAACACCATAAAAAAAAATAACTAAAGAGAAGTTTTGGATTGAGGCTAAAAAATGCTCTTGGTTTCATTATATTTTAATTTTAATTAATTCATCAAAATTTTTGTCTAATTTTGCTATGATGAGCCAAAAAGCATTTAAAAGACTGTTCTTAGTGGTTTAAAATTTTCAAAGCAGATGACTCTTTCAAAACAAATTATTTTTATATGCTAAATATAAATACTTAAAAAGAACATGTTACTTTACTTTAATGGAGTGAAAAATTGAAGAAATTAAAAAATTAAACGAAGTTTGACCTACTCCAGCATAAAGACAAAAGCATCTTGGAAAACATGCCGTTCTGACAAGAAAATATTAGTGATTTGATTGGTCAGTTTTTTTTAGAACAACTGCCATTGTCGCCTTTTCTTCCACAGCAGCCATTGCAAATGCAAACACCACTTCTGCTTCTTTTGCAAGCAGTTCATAAATTTTATATTGTTGTATATCTAAGATATCAACCAGATCCATTAATTGCTAACAGGGAACTATAGAAAGATTCAAATTAAGCCAATTTATTACCTAGCTACTTTTAATTTGTCTTTTATGAGTTACACAGATTGTCACTAGATCTAGAATTATTATAAGCTTTAGCAATCCAAGGTAATCCAAAATATACATTTTTTTAAATCTGGGGCCTTATACTCTTACTTTTTTTTCCTCTATGTAATATTGTCTGAGCAGTTGTACATTTTTATTTTGCATTAGAGAGCTCTTTTTCACTACATCAGGTCAAGTACTACATTGTATCTGTACTGGGTCATCAACACCACAAATGTCATTATGGTTTCTGTGGAGGGATACACTGAAAAGAGGGCTGTTTAAAAGATGGCACCCAAATTTAGTTTACTTTTTTACTTGAGACCTCTCCATTTGAATAATGTCTTCATGACAACATGACAAGAATTCCAATGTCACAAGATTCTTAACATTTTAGAACTGTACCACATATATCTGTTAATGTTGTAATGTTTTCTTTTCTTTAATGTGATTGTATAGTTCTGGAAGAGACATATCTGTAATTTTTGTGAAGTTTGCATTTCCTTTATGCAGTTGTCTTCCCCACCTGTTCATTTGAATGGGCAAACATGCTTGTTTATTATATGCAGTTCACGAATGAAGTAGCTATAGTGTTTCATCTTTACTAAATAAATCTGGCATTCATTTTTTCAAGCTTAATTAGCACATTGTAAGGTACAGAAAATCACAGTACGTCAAATTATGCAACGTATAAAAACTGACCTTGACAGATGCTCACTAATACAAGGTTGATGCCATCCAATTTCAACTAAAAGTTTAGTTTTAAAATCAGGCAAAGTAACAGCCAATGTTGCATCAATAAATAATCATTACCCCTACACTTTTCAAAGTTTTATCCGTTTTAGAGTGAAAACTGAGCTTAACTGAAGTCTGGGGATTCCATCTAATAAACTGGGTACCTTTATTATATTCCTCACCCACCGTCTCGCCTATCAGATTAATGTTTTCTTTTTAAATGTCATTTGACTAAATTTTACAGAATCTGATAAGGATATATGGAGGCATATATGTCATTTTTTGAAAAAACACCAAATATGACTTTAGACTAGAATTCCGGGTCAAATTTTATCGTTTTATATATTTCAATACTGCTCCTACAGTACAGAAAAAAAAATTTAATGTTTTGAAGCACGTGGTGGCCTTCCAGAACAGGCCTAATATGTAGTGTGTCGACTAGCTTAAAGATGTGGAGCTTGTAATACTAAAACCAAGATTTAAACCTTCAACAGCAACCACTGAGCATATGGAAATAAGAACTTCATAGATAAGTCTAAAAGACCAAATCAAATAACCCAAGCCCCTAAGATAAAGACTTTTTTTTTTCAATCTCTATTTTTCCCCTTATTTAAGTTCTTTAAAAAAATAACAAGACTTCTTTGTAAAACTTAGTAATATTGCCGACACATACACGATGAAAACAGTATAATAATTATCTTTGATAAAATGTCACATTTTCAAGCTTAATTAGCACATTGTAAGGTACAGAAAGTCACAGTATGTCAAATTATGCAACGTATAAAATCTTACCTTGCCAGATGCTCACTATTACAAGGTTGATGCCAAAATGCTGTCTACATCCTATTTCAACTAAAAATTTAATTTTAAAATCAGGCAAAGTGTCAGCGAATGTTGCACCAATGAATATCATTACCCCTACACTTTTCAAAGTTTTATCCGTTATAGCGTGAATGCTGAGCTTAACTGAAGTCTGAGGATACGATCTAACAAACTGGGTACCTTTATTATATTCCTCACCCACTGTCTCACCTATCAGATTAATGTTTTCTTTTTAAATGTCATTTGACTAAATTTTACAGAATTTGATAAGGATATATGGAGGCAAATGAAAACAACTCACTGCAGCTTCAGTGTTATCCATCTTGAGCCCATCCAATTTCCGACGTTTGCGGCCCTTATCCACTACATCCCAGACTTCTACTTTCACGACATCATCTGTAGCTTTGTAGTTCCACTGAATGGAAGCCACCTGAGGTTGATAATCATTCAGAAGAAAAAATAATCTGTTGAGTATTTAAACTACACTCTACTCTTGAGGTCATTCAGAGTTGGGCTGACTCTACACTCTTTATTCAAACTTATCAATGAAATAATTTTCTTTGGGTCACAACTAACTTAAAATTAACCCTAACCCTATAAAGTACAAATTCAAAATTATACTCACTGAATTTTGTGCAGTATCATTTGACTTGACACTTCATAGTTTGTCTCTGATATGATGAAAAAATCTGGATATGTTGAAGGATAGTTTTCCTACCCAAAGCTTGCATCTATTCATTAGATTTTATGGAACTTATTTATTTTACATGCATTAGAAAATATAATAATTCAATGGATTTATTTACTATAGTATTGTACTATAAGTTGATCTATTTCGTTGCATAATGTTTGTATTTCAAGCCTATGAACTTAGTTTTGTTTATTGAACACAGCCCGCACTTGCATGGTCAAGACTCTTCTGGAATCTCCAACTTAGATCTAGCATAGTAATGATCTCGTCACCCCTTGTTTACCTTTGTTTTGATTGGTTGCTAATTGCTTATGACGTGTACCAAGAATATTCTCTTCAATTTATGTAATTCCTTTTCTGGATGATTCAATTTTGTATAAATAAGAATCGGAATTATGTTTAGTCAGTCAACATCAAGTCTACAGTGAGGTTAAGTCAACCTACAGTGAGTGATTATTGAGTCAACCTACAGTGATTGTACAGTCAAGCTCTTGTGTTGGATTAAACAGTTTGCAATTTTTACTTGCGGACTTCTGACTTATTTTGTACGGACGAATCGTGTGACTGACTGTAAATATTTTCAAACCCCTAGACAATCAGAGCCTAACAGAACACCGCCATCATAAATCTGTTACACTGGGGGCTCGTCCGGGATAGAATCTACGTTCAGCGCATCGGAGAATATTTAGATCTAGAGAGCTAGATAAGTCCAGCGTAGAACTAGATCTAGGTTACCAGTCTTCATAGGCTAGAATCTGGTACAAGCGCTTTGCTTGCCTCATTTGTCACATCTAAAGTTAGATCTAGAGTCGGAGTCGCTCAAGGCCAGCAGTGTGTTCTGCGTAAACTGTGTCGTGTGTTTTTACAGGAGTATTCAAAGCATCTCTATTTTCATATAGCACTCTCAGCTGATAAAGTTCCATAATGTCGTCCATTCAAGAAATTAAAGAGATTGCTGAGGAACTGCAGTTACGAGGAGATGAAAAGGAAAATTTTTATTATTGAACAAATGGATAAATTGCGCAAATTACAAGCTGAGAAGGAACGGAGAGAAGCAGAAGCTAAACTTCAAGCTGAGAAAGAAGAGAGAGAAGCGAAAGAGAGGTTAAAGATGGAGGAAATGAGGACACAGTTAGAGTTAGCAAAGATACAAGCACAGGCAAGTCAGCAAAAAGAGCACAACCTTATATCAGGCGGCACAAGACCGGTTCATGAAGGAGAGAATTCTAAATTCAAGATGCCTAAATTACCAGCTTTTGTGGACAGAAAAGATGACCTCGATTCTTGGCTACTTCCGTTTGAGTGATTCGCTACCACAAGTGGATGGCCCAAGGAAAGCTGGTGCACACCATTATCAGCACTGCTGACAGGAAGAGCGTTTTGTCGTCTCTCAGAGACCAAGGCCACAGATTATGATCGTGTCAAGGAAGTCCTACAAAAGAGATATAACCTGACAGAAGACGGCTATAGGCAGCGATTCCACACTTGTTCACCAGAAGAGGGAGAGAATCCCAGCATGTTCATCGTCCGCCTCAAGACCTACTTGAAACGATGGATGAAACTGGCGGAAGCACCACAGACATATGAGGCTCTCAGGGACCTGTTTGTGAAAGAACAATTCCTAGACTCAAGTCTGGCTGATTTGTCTACATACCTGCCGGAAAGGAGACTAGCTGACCTTGAAGAAGTGGAGAGATCAGCTGAACTGTTCCTCACGGCCCACAAGAGACAGCTGAGCGACCGAGCGAGGCAAGGCACTACTCATGGGCAAAACAAGCCTCCCATTTTCAAGAAGGAAGAGATCATTTGTCACATTTGTAAAAAGCCTGGTCACGCTACCCAGAATTGTAGGAATGAAGTGACTCATGGTAGAGGATGTTATCATTGTGGAGAGTTGACTCACATGAGGAAGGACTGTCCGAAGCTGAGGATGAATAAGTCAGGTTACGTCATCCAAGAGAGCAGGATCGGCAGCTATGCGGGTTATTGAAACCCAAGGATCAGCATCAGGAGAGGATGCGGGAAAAGCAGACACTAGATATGACGTCAGTACCAAAGTCCAAGACGGGTTGCTGCAGATGGCGAGTGGGAAGAGAGTTCCAGCCATGATAGACTGTGGAGCCTGTGATGGTAAGGGGTCAGCCAGGGAACTGAACTTACCGATCGTCAAGTTGGAGACAAGACAGTCGACGTGTTAAGGGACACAGGTTGAGAGGGCGTCATGGTTCTTCGCGGGTTAGTTGATGATGATCAGCTAACAGGAAAGTGCCGTTTCATTGTCAGGATCGACAATACAGTACTGCTCTGGCGAAGTGGAGGCGTTATGCATACCGGAAGTCATATGTGATCTTGTTGTGGGAAACGTCACGGGTGCTCAGAATCCAGATGACCCTGATATGGCAGCCATGGTTGGTGCTGTAACTACAAGGGCCCAAGCAAGACAGGAGGTCAAGCATAAGCCACTTACAGTACCGGGTACACCTAAGCACACAGGAGTGGATCAAAGAGAGCTGATCCAACTCCAGCAAGATGATGAAGCCATCAAGAGGATGGGCCAGACTGCTATGTCTGAAAATAACACGGGAAGAACATCATTCTTCGAGAAAAGAGACGGGATCGTGTACAGAGTTTATAATGACGAGACCCGCGGAGGAGCTAATGTACGACAAGTCGTTCTCCCAGAAAGCCTGAGAAAGTACGTGATGTCAGTAGCCCATGATACAATCACCACAGGTCACCTTGGAATATAGAAGACCAGAGAGAAGATAATGAGTAACTTCTACTGGCCTGGCATGTACGAGGAGGTGGCCAGATACTGCCGCTCGTGCGATATATATCAGAAGACGGTGAACAGTCCAGAAGGCCCCGATGGAGAACATACCAGTGGTGGATGTCCCTTTTAAACGCGTCACTGTGGATCTAATAGGACTGATAGAACCAGCAAGTGAAGCAGGACACTGATACATTTTGACGCTTGTAGACTATGCTACAAGGTATCCAAAAGCTGTCCTGCTGAAGAGAATCGACCTGAGACGGTAGCTAAGGCGCTTGTGGATATATACAGTCGCATCGGTGTTCCAGAAGAAATTCTTAGCGATCAGGGAACACAGTTTATCTCAGATTGTATGAAGGAAGTATGCAGGCTTCTTGGTGTGACACAATCTACGACTACACCATATCACCCGATGTGTAATGGCCTGGTCGAGAAGTTCAACGGCACGTTAAAGATGTTGAAGAAGCTGTGCAATGAGAAGCCAAAGCAGCGGCACAGATACATCAACCCTCTACTCTTTGCGTACAGGGAAGTGCCTCAAGATTCAACTCATTTTGCCCTGTTCGAGCTTATGTATGGCAGGACTGTGAGAGGACCCATACACATACTTCGGGAACTATGGACTCAAGACATTGATGAACTGAAAATGAAGTCAAGCTGTCAGTACGTGCTAGACCTACGAGAGCGTCTTAACGACACATTAAAACTAGCTAAGGAGCAGCTTAAATCGTCTCAAGCGAGGCAGAAGAAACATTTGGACAAGAAAACAAAGGCTAGGCGTTTCAGTCCGGGAGACAAGGTGTTAGTTCTCCTCCCGACCGACGCAAACAAGTTGTTGTTACAGTGAAAAGGACCCTATGATATTATCAACTCAGTGGGTCTTAATGATTACAAAGTCAAGATCAGTGGAAAACAGAAGACTTTGCATGCAAATCTTCTCATATCTCTCAAGAAATGAAGAAACTAGTTCAAGAGTACTTGAGGTCTCGAGCCAGACGCGAGATGATCCCGACGTTCCGTCGTGTGTGGCCGTAGTTGAAGACTACGACGAGGCAGATAAGGGACATGATCAAGACAATTTGACCGGTGATAAACAAGGCTCCGAAGATCTACCCGAAATTGGCACTTGGGGACAGAAGGAAGATGCTGCTGATGTCAAGTTCAGTGAAGCCTGACGTATGACCAAAATCAGGACCTTCAGATGATGGTTCGAGGTTCAGCGAGATATTCTCAGATCGTCCAGGCGATACTAATCTGGCTGAGCACCGGGTCGACCTGACTTCCGACGTACCTGTACGTCAGACGCCATATCCTGTACCATTCGCCCTGAAGTCTTCACTCAAGAAAGAGCTACAGCAGATGGAGGACCTAGGGATAATACGGAAGAGTGACTCACCATACGCATCGCCTGTGGTCGTTGTGAAGGAGGACGGGAGTAATCGTATCTGCATTGATTTCCGTCGTCTCAACAAGATTACAGTTACTGACCCTCAACCAGTTCCTTCGCCAGCCGAGTCTTTCCTTGGTATGAGCGAAGACAAGTACTTCTCCAAGCTCGACTTGACCAAGGGTTATCACCAGATACGTGTGAGGCCTTCAGATGTGCACAAGACTGCTTTCAAGACGATGGGTCAACACTATGAGTTCCTGCGGATGCCGTTTGGGATGGTTAACTCCGGCATGACCATGACAAGAGCAGTGCGACGACTTCTGGAGGGAATGGACAACGTAGTTGACTACATCGATGATCTGCTGGTGCATACCAAGACGTGGGAGGAACACTTGCAAGTCTTGGAGGAACTCTTCAAGAGGTTGAAAGTGGCCAACCTAGTTGCGAGACCAACAAAGTGTGAACTGGGAGCAACACAAGTGGGCTTCCTAGGACACCGCCTTGGAAGGGGGACAGTTGGACTTCAGGACTGGAATGTTGAGAAAGGAAAGACGCCCCGAGACCGACTACCAAGAAAGAGATTAGATCCTTTTTAGGTTTAGTTGGTTATTATCAACCATTCATACCTCACTTTGCTGCTATTGCCGCCCCCCTGTCAGATCTAACTCGTAAAGGTCAGCCTAACAAAATTGTGTGGGGAGAGAGCGTACGCCACATTGAAAAAAGCTGTAATTAGCAAACCCATACTGGTGATCCCTGACATTAATAAAGAGTTTGTTCTGAGAACAGACGCATCTGATATAGGGTTAGGTGCCACCCTGTTACAGAACAGGGATGGGCACATTTTTCCAGTCGCTTATGCAAGCAGGAAGCTTCTAGATAGGGAGAAGAGATATTCTGTGATGGAGAGAGAATGTCTCGGAATTGTTTGGGGTATAAAGAAATTTGCTTTGTATCTTTATAGTAAGCAGTTCACGCTTCAGACAGACCACTAACCCCTTGAATTCCTAAAGGTTTCTAAATTTGATAACCCTTGTATAATGTGTTGGTTATTGGCTCTGCAGAGTTTTGTTTTTAGAGTAGAACACATTAAAGGCAAAGATAATGTAGGAGCTGATTTTCTTAGCAGAGTTCCTGTGTAATATTTTGATTGCATTGTTAACATTGTTATGAGGCAGGCAGCTTCTGATATCTCTGTACTTATTGTAATATTGTGTTTTACCTTTTTCGAAGTAACACTTCTATTGTTTGTATTGCTAGTATTTTCCAGTTATACTAAACGTAAAGCATGACTGCCAGTATGCCCACATCAAGTAAAAGTTTCGTGATGTATCCATTTTATTGATGATACTTGTATCAAATGGAAAGCAGTATACAATGCTTTGGATGTGAGAATAAATTTTTAGGAAAAATTATTTTAAGAGGGGGATGTGTAACGCATTGTACTATAAGTTGATCTATTCATTTCCTCACCCTTTTTTGGTGCGTAACTTTTGGGTAGCGGATCGACTAGATCTGTGTACATAATCTTATTAAGTTGCATAATGTTTGTATTTCAAGCCTAAGAACTTAGTTTTGTTTATTGAACACGCCTGCACTTGTATGGTCAAGATTCTTCTGGAATCTCCAACTTAGTTCTAGCATAGTAATGATCTCGTCACCCCTTGTTTACCTTTGTTTTGATTGGTTGTTAATTGCTTATGACATTTACCAAGAATATTCTCTTACGATTAATGTAATTCCTTTTCTGGATGATTCAACGAGATTTTGCATAAATAAGAATCGAAATTATGTTTAGTCAGTCAACATCAAGTCTACAGTGAGTGATTGTCAAGTCTACCTACAGTGAGTGATTATTGAGTCAACCTACAGTGATTGTACAGTCAAGCTCTTGTGTTGGATCTAACAGTTTGCAATTTTTACTTGCAGACTTTGGACTTATTTTCTATGGACGAATCGTGTGATTGGCTGTAAATATTTTCAAACCCCTAGACAAACAGAGCCTAACAGAACACCCCCATCATAAATCTGTTACATATAGTGGACACAGAAAAATGTATTATCAGTATATCTCACTTCAGTTTCATATCAATATCCATACAAGTCTTGCCATATAAGGCCATCTTAACATTGACTATTTTTTTGCTTTTGGCTCCATTACCAATGCAGCCAAACATAAAAAACAGAACATCTTACAAAGAGACTCAATTGACTGATCATAGACAGATCTATATCAACATCAATCAACATTATCACCATGCAAAGCAATGAAAGCAAATCAGTTAAAGGTGAGTTTTATACACTTTTTTTAGACACATCTGATAAAAACAAAAACCCTGGCAGATGTCAACAGAATGGACTTCTTGGTGACCTATACAATATATCAGGTAGAATCACCCCATTCTTCCTAACTGATTCTTAAAAAAGTTTAAAAGAAACCTCCAACCTGTATCTCATCTGTTGGTATGTATTCTTCCTTGAATTTTTGGCCCTGGAGCCTGTAAAAAAGAGCTGTCTTTCCAACATTTTTATCACCCCTGATGACAATTTTCACTGAAACAAAACATAAACATAAAAATTTATGAAAAGGATAGTCTTTTTTACCTCAAATGTAAGTCAAGTAATGAAAAAAAAGTACTTATCAGACAAATAAATAAAAGCATTTAAATGGTTTAAAATAGGTGCTAGTAAATATCAAATAGTCCTTTTTTTTTCTTACGATACAACCTACTTGAACAAAATCACGCATAAGCGAAGTAGATTCATGGTCATAAAATCAATAATAACCTGTGATTGGTAAAATAATGCACTTTCAAACCATTCTAGATGTAACCAATGCACTAATTAAAACAAAACAAATAAAAAAACAACAAAATGTTTAAACTTACAAGACTTGATTACTCTAGATTTTGTTTTAAGTATGAGACACACGTTGTGGCAATCCGCTAAATCTTGTTATTGTATTTTATATCTCATCAAAATTATCTACCCGTTCTCTATCGATATTTTTTTGTAACTGAAAGAGAAACAAGTTGAAAAGAGTAATTTTATGCATAAATCTCTTTGAGTAGTTGAACCATGTTGACCAGTTTAATGTAAAGCATTCAACAAAAGCCACGGAGCTCTACGTAAACCACTTCATCAATGATTAGTTGAGCCAGCAAAGATTGAACAATCGTTTTATGATTGAAGTCAAGCTCAACAGGTTTTTCTTCTTCAAACAACCTTTTGTCCTTTTTTTAAAAAAAAAAAACACCAAATATGACTTTAGACTAGAATTCCAGGTCAAATTTTATCATTTTATATATTTCAATCCTGCTCTTACATTACAGAAAAAAAAATTCAATGTTTTGAAGCATGTGGTAGCCTTCCAGAACTGGCCTAATATGTAGTGTGTCGACTAGCTTAAAGGTGTGGAACTTGTAATACTAAAACCAAGATTTAAACCTTCAACAGCAGCCACTGAGCATATGGAAATAAGAACTTCATAGATAATCTAAAAGACCAAATCAAATGACCTGAGCCCCTAAGATAAAGACTTTTTTTTTTCAATCTCTATTTTTCACCTTATTTAAGTTCTTTAAAAAAAAAAAAATAACAAAACCTAGAAATATTGTCCACACATACACGATGAAAACAGTACAATAATTATCTTTGATAAAATGTCTTGTTTGAACACATTACTAATCAAAAGACTGAGCATTACATGAAAATATACAAGTCTAAAATAATTTGGATCCCAAAATATTCATATTCTTGGCTAATTTGAAGCCAACTGATTTTACTTAATATTTACTTCTTTAAAGAAATTAAGCAACTATTGGTTCAAGTTTAGATTCAAATCTGACAAAAAGATCAGATTAATTCAAAGTCACCAAATCTTAATGAATATTTTGTTAATGCTTACAGAAAAAAAGTACTGCGCTGCTCTGAGCTGAACTTTTGAAATCCAAAATTATAAAAAAAATTTTTTTACACGCTTTCCCTTTGTGTTATGATAATTCAAGTTTTGGTTAGTTTAATAAAGTTTACTTTGTATCCCAAAGACTTTCTCAGAAAAAAAATGCCAAAAAATTTGAGATCAGAAAGAGCATTAAGTTGATATAACACTTCTTATTACAGAGTTTAGTGTCAAGTGTTTTAACTTCCTGGTTTGTTACCATGTCCCTCCTCCTAAGCACTTTTATAGAAAAAAAATTCCATCACAATGCCCAAAAGTTAAAACTTACTGTTGTACTGAACTCCCTTGGCAAACCTGCGTTGCAGCTGAGCACCCATAGTCTGCATCCCTGCCGGGGGAGTGCTTGGTGATTTGGCATCTTCACTTTTGTTAAGGAGACGCTTGAACAAAGACATCTTCTATCTTCTTGTTTGAGACTTCAATGCCTTTTTTTTTTTGAGAGAGTGAGAGAGAGAGAGAGAGAGAGAGAGAGAGAGAGAGAGAGAGAGAGAGAGAGAGAGAGAGAGAGAGAGAGAGAGAGAGAGAGAGAGAGAGAAATATTGTTAATTATCATAGATCACTAGTGCTAACTAAGAGATTATTTAAGTTTTGCTTTGAATTAGGGTCTAAATTATTTCAGAAACCTAGATTGTAAGTACAACAAACTCAAGCTTCTCTTGTGATGTATTCTTAGAAACATTCCTTTCAGTTTTTGGCATAACAAATTAAAATAAAAACAACAATATTTTTTTCCACCTAAGACAACAATAAGGAACTGAATTAACTTATGTGACTGAGATGAAGGGTCGTACATTAATAATAATAATAATAATAATAATAATAATAATAATAATAATAATAATAATAATAATAATAATAATAATAATATTACTTGGCTGATATAAGGAAAATTTAAGAAATGTTGAGCAATAAAGTTATTTTTGTTACAAGAGATTTAAAAAGGATTCATGTAATGATGTATGATTTGGGTTGCTTGCTTGGTTTTCTATTTATCTCTAATTCATTGTCAGCAATCATGACCAAAAAAATAAATCTGTTTCAATTCACTTGAGACGGATCATGCAAATGTTACTTTCTTGAAGTCACTACGTAAACGAAGGATCATGCAACCTCTGCGTGACCAACTTTGGAATTTTTTTCTAGCTCTATAAATAACAAAACCTTTCCATGAAGCATTGCTCTTTGTTTCGTTTTGTACAGGGCATAGTTTTTTTTGTTGCATCGAGTCTTGTGAGAGTATCCCAGCCAAGTCAAAACATCCGTTATGACAGATTGTTAGCCACGATGGCTGGCAAATCTCCTAATCATCTCGATCTAGATCTCTAAAATTCAGATAAAGATCCCGAATTTGTTCCAGAAACTAAAGAAATAGTAAGCCCACTAGTGTTGTAAAATCTAGACCTAAAAACAGGTCCTGGCAAAACATTTGTGAAAAATAAATGTTTGCTGTTGTGTCTTTGCTGCATGCTAAGCAAAACTGTGAGCAAATTGCATGGAAATCCATTTATTAGTTAAGTCTGTGTGATTTTTTTCAAAAAAAGGCCCAAAATCCCCAGTCCCCAAGAGTTGTTCAGCCTGAACAGGTATATGCTTACACTGTTGTATACATGCAAATAATTAGATTTATTCTGCATACAGTGGTTTGCAATAGAGAAATTTAAACTGTTTTACATTTCCTTAGTGTGTCTGATTTTATAGAGACAAAATCATGTCTAAAGAAAGAAAAAAGTTTAGAAGAAAAGCAAGATAAAATAAAAATATTAAATTGATCAGTTACACTTTTCTCTAAGTTTTTCTGGAAATTAATGTAGCAACAAGAGCTGGCCATTTGAGATTTAATCACTGCAAATAGGCTGATTTGCCTCCTTATCTGGATTGAACCTGATCATCAAACTAGACTCTTGCCAAGCCACCGATGTTTTTTGGCTCATTGGTCCCATTCAGGACACAAGGACACATGACCCTCATAAGCCCATAAGATATCACAGGGTATTTAGCCCCAGTCAGACCAAAAACAGATACAATCACACACAAACAAAAAACTATACCAATATAATTTGTCCCTTCTTATAAACAAAAGTTTACAAAGAAGATGAGAAAGAAAAATTAAGGAAAGAAGAGGAAGACAAAGGACAATATGTAGCTATTGAGATATGAAATTGAGTTCAATACAGCATATGGAGAAATAAGAATTATGATGTTTACTTAAGTAATGACATTTTATTAGAAAATCTGATCAGAGTGAGTTCCCTTGACTGGAAGCCAGCATTTAATGGTTTACAACATCATTTTTACTTAGTTTAAAAATTTCTTCCACAACTACTCTGAACCAATAACTGTCCAACTAGTGGACTTTTTTTCAAGTTCCTAAATTTGAGTTTTACTCTAAAGACTCTAAACTAATGATCTGTTCTGATGCTGTGTTGTTCATGGTGTCATTTACTTTAAAAAACTAGTAATAATATTTACAGTGAGAATTAGCTCTTTAAGGGACATGCCCAATCCACATTTGGAAGGAAGTTTTTAGAAGACTGAAATGAAGTGAAAATGCTGTTTAAAAGTTAATTTCTAAATTATAGGACACTCTCTGACCAAACTAACGTGAAAGTATCATAAAAAATCACAATACCAACTTTTGCACTCTTACTGTTTGCTATTTTACAAGGTTTATAAATCAATTATAAGGTATGTCTACCAGTATGCTCTGGTCATTTGTCATAATTTACTCTTATTCTGACCACGCATTGCGGCCACTTCAGCTTAAACAGTTGCCTTCACATTACTTTGTTTTTTTGTTTAACTGTCACGTGAGCCTAGAACTTCAATAAAATTAAAAAATAAAATGTAGAACTCTAATAACACTTCAGACTTTATGAAACAAACACAGATCAAAATCTGCTAAAGAGCGCCAAGTTCTAAAATTTTGATAATGAAAATTAGTGCTGACCATTAACACAGATTCTTATGATTAAAACATTTTCCTTCTCACAAAACGGGCTAATTTGGAGCCCATTGCACAAGCAAATGGGAAGGAAAGAATCTCTGCTATGTGTAGTACTCAGGTGTAAGTTGTCTCAAAAGTTGGGTTGCATCCATAATAGTTGCCTTTTGAGAAATTTGGAGTTGATTAAATAAGGTGATACCACTTTGGAGCAGTTAGTACCCATCTTGTTGGTAAATAATTCTATAGTATTAAGGAAAAAAAGGATCAAGTGGATGAGCTTAACAGCACCAATTGTCTCTAAATGTTGCCACGACGCTCCATCCTTACTATACTTTTATTTTTGATTAACTATTGTTATCAAAAATTGGCCATGCAAGTGACTCACCTAATTAGCTTGATTGCAATGGGTAATAAAACTTATCTAATTACATGGTCTGATGGAAGATAATCGATGTCATTGATGTGCAGGAGGCACTGCATGGACAAAAGCAGGGGGAATGTGTAAGGTGTGCAACTCACTAACGATCACAAGTTGGGATTATTGGAGTGAGACCCCTTGGGTCGCATTACACAGGGGTCCTTGTCGCTGGTGCATCTTTGACTCATACTCATAGGCATAGATGTTTGGGCGCACCTCTATTTATCTAAAGTTCTTTGTTGGTTTTGTTATTTTTTGTTTCCCTCCTTTTCTAGCAGAAATCTAGAAATTTCTAAATAGTACCTGTAACATTATGCTGTTGTTTTCATCTTTATACTTTCAAATAACGCAGTACCTCTTTACGTTTGTAGTTAATAATTTTCATTATATTTGGCTCTCTTTGTAAACCTGTATTCTATTTATCAGCTTGTCCGGTTGTAAATTACGAAGGATTTTATTTTAGTTGTATATGCATCTACTCTCTGTAATTAGGATCTCAACTAGTGCAAGAGGTTAATGTAGCTCATTCGTGAATCATCTGCAAGACAGCGGGTTTGGTTGGGTTTTATCTCCTTGGGTATTATTTCCCTGAGTTTTATTTCCTTTGTTACTTTCTTGGGTTTTATTTCCCTGCAAGTTTTATCTCCTTTGTTACTTTCTTGAGTTTTATCTCCTTGGATTTTATTCTGGATTTCTCATAAATTTGATAAGCTCGATCGTCGGTGCATAATTGTATTAGCCAGTTACACACTGAATCTTTCTGTTGGTTATCTTTAATAGTATTTTACTTAGATTGGTCTGTCTGAGCTGAACTTTAATAGTTTGCACTCTTTGATAATCGTGACGGAAATTGTATCCTGTGAAAGGGATTTAGATGTTTTGAAACATTCTTTATTTTCTATTTCTAAATTCAATTTTCTCCTTTTCATAAATTTTAGCTTTTGGTTAATTATCTTTGCATTTAGAACTAATGTCTACGTTGTTGTACTTTGTATTGTCTGCAGGATGCTTTGGTGCTGATCCCTTTTAGTCTAGGTTGAGGGAGGAAGTAACCCACCCTCACATAGAGAAATAAATAATGGTTCTTAATGGTTGCTTTTCAACATTTTGAAGTGATTTCCTTAAAATTTCGACATAGCTTCCACATTTTATAGACTTTCCCTCCTTTTTTTCAGATATAGCTAAAGTCTCGTCTACGTCCAAAATTTGCCATGAATACAGACTAATCTAGGCAAAAAATCAGACTAATTTTATACCTTCACATGAATATGGCTCCGGAACACGCATTTAAAATCACAATTCATAAGTTTCATGGTAACAGCTTGTAAAGTTTCTCCTTTTTTTAAATGGTTTAAAAAAAGTCACAATTATGATAGTAAACTGAAAAGCCAAAAATTTACTGAATGTTGCCTGCTTTCTAGAGCAAAAAATAACCGCACAAACATTATGAAGTGCTATGCCTGACAAGCTTCTAGTCTAGTTCTATTGAGATATAGATTCTCGCAGAGTCTATTCTGGTTGGGAATAGTAGAATTTGCTCATTCCCAACCAGTGTTGGGAATAGTCAGTGTGCTTATTCCGAACAGGTGTTATCTAGTCACGAAACCCATCTATATTCGATAAAACCGAACAATCTATTTTTAGGCATTGGAAACTGAAACTGACGTTTGGGGCAGGTTCCGTGCATATTTTGAAGTATTAACAAAGTATAGAGTTTTCGTGTTTTCTTGCTCACTTCAGTACATTATGAGGACACTTGATTTTCCGTATTTAAAAAAGTGGACTTAAGACAGTTACCTCCAAACAACTCCATCTGTCATTCCAAACTCCATACCCAGCGCTTATACTAATCTCCAACTCTTGATGCTAATCTAGAGTCTAGGTCTGCATTGATATCACGGCCACAAATTTCTTTTTAGCTAGGTTTAAATTCAGTCTAAAGAATTTGATTTTCAAATGCAATGAATAAAAAAAGACAGAAGTAAAATGAACTGTTTGTCTCTAATATATCACAGACTTAACACATAACAAGTTCCACCTATAGATTTCATTAAGATTATTGATAAATATAGTTGGAATTCTTCAATTGTTTTCAGAAATGGTTTCCTTTTATCTTTTTTATCTCTTGTATGTTGCAACTCAATTTTGAAATAAGCTTAAGTTTTCCAAATTTGTTTTGAATGCATGTTTCCTGTAAATATTGTTGCAATTGATTGAAGTCTAATGTGTTTGCTTTTCTTGTGATGTTCAATATTAAGCTGAATTAGATTAATATCCTTTTATTTAGACCCTAAATTTTACTTGACTCTCTCTCTCTCCCCCTCCCCCCTCTCTCTTATAAAAGGCCTTGGCATTTTTGTGTCAATATATTAATAGGTAAGCTGATTTTAGTTTGGTGTCTTTGTATTTTTTAGCCCTAAATAGTGCCTTACAAGGGCAGTTAGAGGTTAAAATTTAATCTTTTAGCATTGCATCTCTCACCACGCGCACACACAAACAGCCACACATCTATCATCATACACAAATCTCCCAGAGATTGTCGTCAGTGAAAAAAAAAACCATACTATCTAAATAACTTAATAAATGTAGACAGCACGTTTTGTTCAGAAAATTCAAAATTAGTTTAAATCAAGAAAACAATGATCAAGGCAATTTGCAAAGAAAGAGAAAGTGTATGTAACTTGATATAATCAGAACATCTATGAAGGAAAATCATAAAGACCAGATCAGGTCAAGTGTCATCCATGATCCATCAATAATAAAAGATGTAATTTACAACTCGTTTTTGTCGCAAGTAAACAATGGGTCAGACCTTAATGTAACGTGACTATTGGAAAACTATGGCATATTGAACATGTATGTCTAGTCTCTTTAGTGAGCTACCGGCTTTGGTTATCAAAGTAACGTTTTACAGCGCATAAACCTTGAAATGATAAATAAAATAAAATTCCCAATGATGATACATCAACACTATCTAATTGAAAGCCAAAAGATTTTGATTGACCATTGCAATACAGAAATCTAAATTCAACACCTGTTAGGAATAGATAATTTGTACTATTCGCAACACTAGTTGGGAATAAGCATTTGTACTATTCACAAAACCGGTTGGGAATAAGCACAACCCTAGATTTATAGTGTTCTCACTATATATATATGACTAAATCTAGATCTAAGTAAACTAGTAAAATATACTCACCTTTGTGACTTCAACTTGTCTTGAAGTTGGTTGTCTTGGCTGTGGCAGGAGCAGTGGGAATCATACGTCCACTGCCTGCCAAGATCCAAAACCAACTCTCTGTTCCCAGGATTTGCAGCCTCCTTACCTCCTCTCTTGCTCTTGCCACTCCCAGCCAGACATTGTCCTGATCAGATAACCTTTTCACACTTCAGTTTCCCCTCCCTAGATGTTGCTGCCCTCCTGCCTTAGTCTATACTTAGATGTTGTCAATACCACATTCACTACACTCTTCCCCCCCTTAATGGCATTAGCACCCTTTCTTGAAAGTTGTATGAGGCATGTGATACACATTTCTCTTTCTGAATATCTTAAAGGTACTGAATGATACAGGTTGCTTACCCCTCTCCTTGCCTTACCAAACACCTAGGGTTGTGTTTTTATAATGGGTCAATCCCTCAGTGCCGAGATCCTGCACCGTGGAGTCTTCAGATGTCATATGTTCCTGTCCAATGACAGTATATATATCTGTAATATTGTTCATATTGACTAGCTGCGTTGCACGTGCAGTGTTGCACCACCCACTCGCTGTCTAGCAGCCAGATTCACGTGCAGTGTTGCACCACCCACTTGCTGCCTTGCAGCCAGATTTACGTGCAGTATTGCACCACCCATTTGCTGCCTGGCAGCCAGATTCATGTGCAGTGTTGCACCACCCACTTGCTGCCTTGCAGCCAGATTCATGTGTGATGTTGCACCTCCCACCTGCCTCCAAGCCTTGAAACTGTTCAAAGATTACTGTCAATTTCCATGTCGAAGAGGTGACCATGATTTGTCATGATGCCTGACTGACAGGGGAATTAATGCAGTTTTAATAACATAATCTTGACTAAGGATATGAAATTTTCTTCTTTCCCACGGAGGGTCCTTTTTCTTGCCTCTTTTAGAGCAAGAAGGTGTATTTAGGACTGGGTATAGGAACTCTTGCCCAGTCCTGTCTAGTTTAAAGGTTTGCTGTCGTTGAACGTTACATGATTTTCTACATGAGGACAATTCATTTGTTTATGTCCCATCTCCCCACAGTTAAACAACCTTTTGGTGATGCTGACCTTGATCTTGAAATGCTAGAAGCTCTCCCCGATGATGAACTTTGTTCGTGTGAGCACTCCCTGCATAGTTCCTCTAACCCAACCCTATTCACCTCAGTTGCTGTGTGAAGTTCCCCTATTTCTTTCTTCACTCCCCCAATCTCTATGACAAGCTGCTTTATTCTTGACATTATTTTCTCGACTGAATCAGCCACTAAATTCTGCAGCTCACCCAATCGTTGTTCGATGAGTTGAACAGTATCAGTTTTGTTTCCTTCTGCTTGGACACACACTTGAGGTGGAGTGTGTTTACAATTATTTGCCTCTCTCTCACATCCTGTGTCCTCTCTAATACTGCCATAAGTTTCAACGGTCCTATTTTGATGCCCATATCCCATTTGATAAACTTTGGGGTTTGGCTCCCATTGTCCATACAATTCTGGATCTCTCCAATACTCTCTATCAGCATATCCTTGCCCTGTTTTGGATGCTTCAACAATGTGTTGTAACCATTCTATTTGTTCTATTGCCTTCCCCAAAGTTTCAGGTGGTCCCTGTTCATATACTTTCACCCAAGTTTTTCTATCCCTACATCCTAGACCAAAACGCATTACCACCATTATATTCAGTACTTGTGGTGAGCCTTGCCCAGATATCACTGCCTTACTTGCTATATCACACAGACTATCTACCCATTCATATAAGGTCTCTTCCCTCTCCTGCACTGCATTCTGCAGCCTTAGGTATGCTATTTCACATCTAATTTCTGCCCCGAACCTAACTTTCATTTGCTGCATCAGCTCTCTAAAACTTATGCCTGGATTTGACTCCTCCATACTCACTGCATAATTCAGTGCTCTTCCCCTTAAACTAAAGTGTAGAAAAGCAATCTTTTGCAATCCTGTGGGCCCAAGTCCATATTCTCAATATATCTTTCCCATTCCCCTTGAATGACCTCTTCACCACTAAAATAAAGCTGCTTGGGTATGTGTGATCTACAATGACTTGTCCCACTACTAGTGCCATAATTATGGGATGGCTTTGTCACCCCACTCTGTCTTCCCAAACCTCTCACTCCATCCTCTCTCCCTACACCATTCAGTCCATGTGACTGTGCACCACCAAGAAACTGCACCCCTCCCAGACCAAAGTTATCATCCACCATATCTGCCTCTCTCTCTCCCACTGGTACCACCCTGATACTATTCACTGGGTCTTTGCTACTATCAGAATTGTGTCTATTTGTGGGGAGACACACTTTGTGAGACCCAAAAAAATCTAACAAACACTGAGACATCAGAATATGCAAATCACCCTCCTCTATCAATTTACCACTCCTATGTGGGGAAAGAGAAGCTGTCCTTTGTTCACCTCTCTGATTCTCCCTTGGTAAAGAAGCCAAGTTATCTGCCCCTGAAATCTGAGAATCCTCCCACCCAGTACCTGAGCAGGCTCACTGATTAATGACCTGTCAGTTCCACTCTCCACAACTTCCCTGCCTGAGAGGCCACCCCTGCTTGACTGCCTGGTATTGTGTCTATGCATCACTGCACTAGGGACACAGGGTGTAAGTTCATATGTCAATCAGCTAAGATTTCTATCAGGACTCTGGGGGAAATGGAGACTTAAAAATGTGTTAGATGAATGCACAAAAGCAATGCTAGACCATACGTACTGAGGAATGAAAGGATTGGAACTTGGGGCAAAGAAAACTGAGCATCTGAAACTTTAAAAAAAAAAAAAGGAATGGGGGTGGAAAGGTGGGGAAATCTATCCACGTGGAAAGCCACAAGAGAGAGTAAAAAAAACTAGTTTAACTATTTTTTTTTTGTTGTTTAATGTCAACAAATTAAATAAAATGAAATGACATTGTAGTTACACCTGCCGCTAGATTGAGCAAGGAAAGAGTTGCACTAATAAGGAGACTAAAAAAATTTCTGGTGAGGCAAATGTAAATTAATTAAATATCTAAGTATTCAAGAGAATGCAAAACCAAGCAACTCGTATCATCACTGGAGCCATTAAATCAACACCCATTCAAGAACTAGAGACCACAACTGGGCTGCAATCAATAGAAACAAGAAGGGACACCAAAATTCTATGTCAAGCTGCAAAGTATAGAAGGCTCCCAAATCAACCAATGCATGAACGCATAAACAAAAGGAACAAAAAACGACTGAAGCGATGTAGTTTTACACACCAAACAATATTGCTTGAAAAGGAAGACGCAGAACTAGAGAGACAAGAGCCAATCCCCATTCCAGTCACCCTAGAAAAGCCAGTACGGAGAGGGCACCATAAGCCAACAATCCGCTGTACAATCCCAGGCATTCTTTACAAAGAAGACCAAAGTGGACCTGTAATGAAAGCGCTCACTCTGGAATATATACAAGAGCACTTCCCAAGAGATACCTGGACTCGTGTATACACTGATGGATCTGCCGACAAAGCTTTAAGAAATGGAGGGGCAGGAGTCTACATACAATACCCTGAAGGTGAAGAAGAACAAATCTCAACACCAACTGGACACTTCTCCTCCAATTACAACGCTGAGGTAATGGCACTCCAAGGCGCTAAACGTGTACTGGAAAGCCCACACACAGCTTCAAAAGTAGTTTTCCTAAGTGACGCCAAATCAGTGCTACAAGCAGTCCATGCAAATAAAGACAAGGAACTGGACTACCTCTTTGGCACATTCTACACACATGAAACACATGAGACAGTTCTCCAATGGATACCGGCTCATTGTGGCATAGTGGGAAATGAAACGGCAGACAAGCTGGCTAAAGAAGGCTCCAAAAAAGACCAACAGAGCAGCTCAACGACATATAAAGAAGCCAAACACATCATCAAACAATATCAACAAAGAAAGTGGGCAGACCAACACCCTACCTACAATAAATGTGACCCTTACTATGAATTAGACAGATCAGAACAGGTACTTATCTTCCGCCTAAGAACTGGTCACAACAGAATGAACCACCACATGTACACAAAATTCAAAATTGGCAGTACAGACCAGTGCCCATGCGCAGCTGGAGCAATGACAGCAGAACACCTTCTGCAAACATGTCCACTGTACAAAGTCCTGAGAAAACGCTTCTGGAGCCAGCCCACATCCCTGCAGAATAAGCTCTTTGGATGCCTGGATGATCTGCGCAGAACGGCCACCTTTGCGAGAGAGACCCAAGCTACCATCTGAATAATCGACAACAACAACAACAAGAGAATGGAACACTTGAAAAAAAAAAAATTGACGCTGAAACAAGTACCTAGATTCTTACTAACACTAGTACAGTAAAATTCAATGACAAATATTTATATGGCGGAGTGTAACTGAACTGGATTTCTGAGTCTACTGTATAAGTTTTTAAAACAATGGCTCAATACAGAGCCTGAATGCCAGAACTTCTAGATCTGTTGACTAATCTAGATCTAGATCTAAATTCCAAGTAGGAATGAGCTCTGCACTTCTGACACCATTTATAGTGTTCTCACTATATATATATGACTAAATCTAGATCTAAGTAAACTAGTAAAATATACTCACCTTTGTGACTTCAACTTGTCTTGAAGTTGGTTGTCTTGGCTGTGGCAGGAGCAGTGGGAATCATACGTCCACTGCCTGCCAAGGTCCAAAACCAACTCTCTGTTCCCAGGATTTGCAGCCTCCTTACCTCCTCTCTTGCTCTTGCCACTCCCAGCCAGACATTGTCCTGATCAGATAACCTTTTCACACTTCAGTTTCCCCTCCCTAGATGTTGCTGCCCTCCTGCCTTAGTCTATACTTAGATGTTGCCAATACCACATTCACTACAGATTCTTGGGAAAAAATCAATGTTCACAAAAATATCGGACAGCAAAAACTGTACATAGAGTGCCTGTGCCCACTCTCGCGCACACCTACTTCTCGGGCATCCGCGTGGTTTTCCGGCACCTGCCACGAATCGAGGCTCTTTTGTTCTTCCTAGATGCTACACACGTGTGTAGTAATCTCTTATCTTTGTTTTACAACCGTTGGCAGGATCCCTCACTTTTGTGTTTTGTTTTCAGTACAGATTTTCTATTTGAATCGAGAGGTAAGTGCATGGCGTCCGCCATTTTTAATTTTTGCTAACGAAACTTGTGGGTGATCCTAAGGCTATAGAATTATGGGTATTGAGCCAAATATAGATTGAACACTCAAAACAGTTCGGGAAACTCCTCTATTTTAAGATATGGACAGGGATACGCCGTGTGTGCACGTTAAGTCGTCCAATTTGGCTGACCGAGGAGGGGTGTAAGATTTTCTAGTGGTGTGTCAGTTCTCGCGCAGCATCAAACCCGCGCATAGTCAGATGGGTATAGCATCATAAGATGATATTTTAATGGTGAATTAATTGTTACTTTGGTTTCCAATAAGAGAGGGAGATATGTATAATTTTATATATATATATATATATATATATATATATAGAGAGAGAGAGAGAGAGAGAGAGAGAGAGAGAGAGAGAGAGAGAGAGAGAGAGAGAGAGAGAGAGAGAGAGAGAGAGAGAGAGAGAGAGAGAGAGAGAGAGAGAGAGAGAGAGAGTGAGAGACAAGACACACACAACGTATTTTTCACCCTCTTACAAGTACCATCATATATCCTTCTACATGTACTGCAGTATGAATGTGACTACTTCTGCAGTTTCTTCTCGGAATTTCGTCAATGCCATGCCCACAAAAAGAGAAGAGAATAAGGGAAGTACAGAGGAAGAGGAAGAGAAGAAAAAACGAACAAACAAAAAAAGGAACAATAAGGAAAGAAGAAGAGATAGAAAAATAAAAAGAAAAGGCACTGAAGAAAAAAAATAACAAAGATAAAAGCAAAAAAGCATGTAGACAAGGACAACACTAGTGACAATGCTATTTGACATCTTCCAAATGTGTTGAGGACCTTGACATAGACATTGCTAAAATTGATGACAATGTGTGCGTTGTGTGTGTGCTGGTGAGCAAGATGATCTTATTGATTGGGTTGGATGTGAGAAATGTTTGAAATGGTACCATAGTACTGGAGGATGAAAGTTTATGAGAGAAGAGCATGAATACGATTTTAAAAAATGACATTATTGTGGCCTCTGTAAAAATAAATTATTCCATCTTCCATGCATTTTTTTTTCACTCACCTCAGAAATGCAAAGAAATGTATACATGTAATTACTCACCTCTAGTGTGTAGGCCTAAAGACGAAAATTTATTCTATCATAATTATGTGTTAACCATATGACCAACTTACCTCTGTTTTATTTATATAATGTAATAAAAATGATAAATCTTTCACAACTTGATTGTGTTACTCAAGCTTATAAATTCAAACAGTGTGTGGCTGTTATTGTTGTCAATGTAAACGTGTGAGATTAAGCATTCTATATAAACTATAGTCAATTCTGGTGAAAATTAAGCTACAGGAGGCAGAAACTAATGAGCTTACAAATTATGGAGTATAAAAATAAACCATTCAAGGTGTTTTTGAGACTGAGTGCTTGCTGGAGCACACTTTGCGTGACTGTAGGCGCACCCCATCTTAACGCGCGAGAGGGGATACACACGAGGTGACTGCGCGGAAGCTAGTTGTGTGCAGCAGTGAATAAACTTATTGGTTTAGTTACACCACATTTCGATCAAGGAAAGATAACTCTCAACATGGTATCAAAAGATTGTTGGGCAAATAACAAGAGGCTAAGTTACAAGAGTGACTTGTCCTTCCTTATCCTTAATGGGCGAGAGCTAACTAGTGCGGGCACTCTAGATAATGGTCGCTATGCAAAAAAACAAAAAAACAAAAAAACAGTACCAAAACAGTCAACGAGTGCTCTGAAGGTAGATCTAGGTGTTGAACTTGAAATGCAATAGATCTCTAGCTAGAAGTAGAATCTAATCTAGAATTTAGATCTAGAGATTCTAAAATCTAGATCTAGATCTAGATCTACGATAAGTGCGACTTACACCCGGACAATTCTAAATCTAGATTATATGCCTCTTCTTAAACAGCTCTAATATACCTCCGCCAAGGGTTGTTGAGATGTAAATGAATCCTTAATAGATCTAGAATCAGATCTTCTCTAGTCAATCCAAACATTGCAGTTGCTCTAGAACTAAGTGTACGTTGTTGACACCATCTTGGATGACAACAGGAAGTCTCGCCAAATTGTAAATGAGCAAACGAACAGAGAACGAAACAAGAAAGCTAATGTAGGCTAGCAGCAAAAAGAAAATGTTTAGAAAATGATTGAAGGCGGCTAATGGCTAAGAAAATGATAGACATCGGGAAATTAAGCCCAGGTGACATGACCAGATCTGTAACCGATACTTAAATAACACTGACTACAATAGAAACCTGCTGAAAGGGAGTCAAGGGATGAAGAACAAGAAAAATATGATCCTTTTTTAATTATCAAGGCAACAGTACTCATTCACTGACAGTTAAGAATTAGACCGCCTCAATAATAACTTTGAGAAAACATGCACAAGTCGAAAAAGAGTTATCGGCTTCTCTTTTTGTTAATTTCAACAATAAAACCCAAGTCTGCGAGGAATCAGACTAAAAGCAAGTTAATTATTTTACTGGCGCACTGGAGCCTTTCCCTACAAAAGATGTCCTTAAGTCTTGGAGAGGCTGCGCGAAATACTGTAAAAGCTCTTGTGGGAAGGGCGGGGATGGCCCGGTGACTTTCAATGATCAACGACAGAGCTTAGGGTTCTTATTTTGGATGGTTACGTGTTCTTTCACTCTTTCTATCTTCTCATCTCTCAAAGAATGAAGGCAGGAGGCAGTGTCTATAGCTTTATTCATTCATTAAAGGCAAATGCTCAAGAAGGCACAGGAAGGCTCCCCCAGCATCGACTGCCTCTGGATGTTGGTCAAACTGACGGTCGTTCGTTAGATGGTCGAATGTAAAGTTAGTTTGAGAGATACCCCTTTTTATGTAATTTACGGACGGCCTACTACGTGTTGAACTCCATTCTAAAATTAGTATATGATGCACAATTTAATTGCGGGCGTCATTGGTGACTCATATGGAAGGATGGGAACTTGGGACCAATTCTGGCATTGTCTTCAGGTGAGTACGATCCTCCTACTGATGTATCTAATGCGTAACTGAGCTGATTCATTCGGTTTTGACTTCAGGGATTTTCCAAGCGTTTCCGCTCCCACTCTTGCACACGTTGACTCATGATTGCTGGGGATCATTGAGTACAACTTTATACCTTTACCTCAAGTTAACGGAGGAATAAAGCGATTAATAAAACTATTAACTATGAAATTCTATTATCATTGTTATATCAATAAACCAAAGGTACTTATGCCACAACTGCACAATGTATTAAGCTACGTGGAATAATTATGAAAACTAGTGAACAATAGATACGTGTAGCTGGAAGAAGATATTTTCAGAGGCATTTCGAGGGACTTGCTCAATGATCAGATTCGAAATGCCTTAATCGGTTTCGACCAACAGACCTATCCAATGAAGAAGAGAAAAATGCGTAACAAACCCTTACAAAATATCTAATTGAAAATGAGAAACATGTTAAAACATCTCTGTACATAGGGGAAGCATTTTCATGTATAAAGTTTTAGGTTGCTTGAAGTATTGCACATTAGACCTGAGACGTCAAGCAGAGGGCCAAATCAGATAATTTTGGCGTTGAATGGTTGACCTTGACAAGCGCATTTATCTTTGCGCAATGGGGTTCCTCCTATCGTTCTTTCTTTTCACCTAATGAGTCTAATTCAATAGTGAGTGAGAAATTAAGAACGAAAGAGACTGGAAATAAAAGACATAGAAAGAAAGAGGAGGTGAAAGAAAACCGATGAATTACAAAATAGATACGCCAGAGTGATTGAGAGAGAGACAGAGAGAGAGAGAGAGAGAGAGAGAGAGAGAGAGAGAGAGAGAGAGAGAGAGAGAGAGAGAGAGAGAGAGAGAGAGAGAGAGAGAGAGAGAGAGAGAGAGAGACAGAGAGAGAGAGAGAGAGAGAGAGAGAGAGAGGGTGGTGGAATGGGTGGGAGCAAAACATTACATGTATGTGGGTTGAGTGAAAGTAGACAGAGAGATAATCAACACGATTACAGTGTGTCATACAGGCCTAGGTCACAACTTTTATTATTATTGTGTATAAGACACTTATCTATCAATGTATGGCAATTTATGTGCAAAGAGAAAATTGGGAAAACAATAAGATTTTGCAATCACTGTGATCCCCCAATGCATAAGCTTTTTCTATACTACTCTCTCTCTCTCTCTCTCTCTCTCTCATCTTTCTATCTATCTCTCTCTCAAAGAAGAATTGATTTGCACCATCGATTTAATACATCTAATGCAAAAAAAAAAAAAAAAAAAAAACAATACAAAAAACAACAACAACTGGCAATAGTGATGGAAATGAAACCAAACGGAAAGACTTTTCTACATTTAAAAAAAAAAAAAAAAAAAAAAAAAAAACCAAAACAAAAAAACACAACAACAACAGGAGCTTAAATTCGATATAGATATACCCAAATAAAAAGGGCCAGGCTCGGTGCACCCTTCTTTTAAAGAAAAGAAGTTCAATGTGAGGATTGCGGAGCTCAACAATCAACAAATCATAGAAGCATACACTGATACAGGCTCAGGCGCCAACTGGAGAAAGAGAAATGTGCATTAAACACGTTACACCGTGACAAACCACTGGTCTCCTCAACACTGACCCCATCAGAGAAATAACGGCTGGTCAAAAAAATTCTCAGGGGGAGGGGGAAGGCATCGATAGATTCCTTATTCCCCAAAGATAAAACTACGAAAAATAGCAGCGCTGTAGCACTGCACATGATAGCAGGCGCATCAGATCAGAGACATTGATAGGTAATAGCGATTAGGACAACAGGATTAGTTCACGTATAAGAGTACGTATAGTGACGGAAATAATTATAATAAAGCTAGAAAAGGCAGAGGGTGTTTCTTTTATTTATCATATGTACACTCTTGATATAACATATTTGGTCTATTACAGTAGTAAAGGCACAGAAACTTGACACCAAGAGAAGTAAGAGTTAGAAAAAAAAATACCTACATTTGGTACCATTCACGAGCATTACGTGTGTTTCATTCATTTTCATCATCATCTCAAAACATTACATTGGCGACGAGGATAAAAGAGTAAGATAAACTAATCATAGATTTAGATCTAAATCTAAAACTGCAATGAATCTACCGCCGTATGTATTCGATTGCCCTTCTGAGGCCGCCGCCGTACGGTGACCAAGGTGGATCAGGCGTTCTAAACATTATTTTCGATGAATACGAGAAAACAGTCAAAACATCGTCATGCTTTGACTCTAACATATGGTGGGCCAGATCTCCATGATATTGTAGAGTCCCTTTTAACCACCAACCAACCAGACAAAGCAAATAGTGAGGTTCAGTGCAAGGCCTCATACAAGCCCTAAATGAGCATTTTAACCCTCAATCAAACAATGAGTTTTTCAAATATCAATTTAGATAACGAATGCAGGCGCCAGGTACCAAAATGGTTTACTTTCATGCTGAGTTAAGACAACTTGAAACTCAATGCAAATTTGCTAATCCGGGTGAAGAGATCAAAAGTCAGCTTATTTCAGGATGCCTGTCTAAGTTTAGTAAGAAAGTCAGAGATGAAGGCTTCACTACACCACTAGATCTAACCAATCTTATGCAGGATGCAAAAACACTGGATATGACAGAGGTGTATGCGAAACTGCTTGCTCCTGACAATATTCAAATAAACAACACACATCTTCAGTCAAATCCACGATATAGCTTGAGACAAACACCACAAAGCAGATGTACCTCACAGCGGTGCAGAAATTGTGGAGGCAAAAAGCCTCATGTTAGAGGCCAAAGCAAATGTTCAGCATTAAACAAGACTTGTCACAATTGTTCAAAATTACATCATTTTCATCAGTTTGCAAATCGGCAGCGGGTCCAAAGCCAGAAACCCATCAGTTGAGATCTATAAATCAAATATTTAGAAATCAAACCAAATTTGTTCGACACATCCTGTAACTTCGGCAAGAACCGTAATCAGATGAAAATGAAACACACTGGTCTTGAACTATGATGACAAGAAGCTTCCTCATGTTACTATTCATTTTTAACTCAACCTCAATTAAGTACTAGGTGACTGCGGAATATCCACTAACATATATTATTCTCTCTCGATGATTTTGACAAGAGTCAACTAATTCCGAGACTGTAACAAATTGCCTGCAAAATATATTCTTATGCATCGTCACAGCCACTTGAAACAATTGAGTCTTTTGACGCACTCATTGATGCAAGAAATGGAATGTCATATAAATAGAGAGAGATTGTTATAAAGCAGAAGGATGGCCAGCGAGCAGAGGTCTGATCATCTTGACAACTATGATCATCTATGAACAATCTGACGTCACCAACTGTTTCAGCCCTTCATATTGTTAAACAATACCCCGAAGTGTTTTCAGACAACATAGCAAAGCTGAAAGGTGAATAGGTTTCATTACACATAGATAAAATAGTATAAACCAGTAGCGCGGCCACACAGAGGAATTTCATTTGAGCTCCGGACGAAAGTGGAGCGAGAGCTGAAACGGCTTGAAGACTTAAGGCATCATCAGAAAGGCTCAAGCTTCACCCCCCGTTGTCGTTCCTAATTTCAATGACAAAATCAGGAGCCGAATTGATAATCCATGTGCTAATTAAACTATTCAGAGAAAAAAAAAAATCACAACAACGCTTAATAGTTTAGTCAGTGAACTGAATGGAGCAATGGTCTTTAGCAAAATAAACATGACAAATGGATACTATCAACCTGAAATTAGCGGAGAGTCTAAGTAGATAACAACGTTTAGCACACATGCTAGAATCTCCAAATCAATCGCCTTCATTTTGGAATCAACAGCGCATCAGAAATTTTTCAGAACCAAATATCAGATTTTATACAAGGCATTCAAAAAATATTCCACGGATGACATCATCATCTATTAAAAATCTGATCCTGGAAATTTAGAACAGGCGACAAAAGGTCATGATCAAAATTTCAAGAAACTATCAGACCACCCTAAAGAAAACAACATCACTGCCAATTTCGAAAACTGTAACTTTTTACAAAAATAAAGAAGAAAAAAAAGCATTTAAAATTTCAAGCATAGATGCATCTTTTCTAAGGATGGAAAATACAAGCCCTAAGAGATATGAAAGCCCTAGAAAAGGCTAAAGTAATATACAGCTTCCTGGGGATGACAAATAATGTTTCAAGATATTCATCCCAAACTTTTCCACGGTGTCAGAGCTACTGAGAGTCCTCACACGCAAGACTATGCATGGCGTAGGAATGAAAAAAAAAAAGGCAGTTTCATATGCCAACATTATAAAGAAGCTCACAGAAAGTGTTGCGTAAAACAATACTGCTCTATCAACAGAACTTGTTCATGATGCAATCCCAGTAGGATTGGGTGGCTTGCTTAAAAAAAGAGATTCAGACAACAAAATCAAGCCGACGCAAGTCATCAATTGACTGACTCTGGTGGAACAACGCTACAGTTAAACTAAACGAGACACCTTAGCCATCATCTGGTACATTTCCATTTTTATCTTTGATGAACAAGTTTTTACCATAATCACAGACCATAGGGTACTAGAGGCAATCTTTTAAGACCCAAAAGCAGCCCACCAGCGAGGATTGAGCGATGGCTGATAAGGATGCAACCATAATCGTTCATTGTCATGTATAGAACAGGTCAAGCCAACCCGTCGACTGTATCACGACACCCAATTGCAGTAGGGTCATTATTTAACAAGTAACGAAAAATTGAAGCTATTCAAGTTATAATTCAATAGTTTGTCTAAAAAATCTCTTACTGAGTCTGAAGTTCAATCTGAGACACTGAAAGACCCAACAGTTCAAATTGTCATTAGTTATCTTCAAAAAGATAAATGGTAACATTAACAGTCAACAGACACAAATGAGATTTATTAGAGGTATCTGTCAGTCACTCGAGAGAGTAAAAGCTAGCCTCTAATCTGACAAAAAAATGGTAACATTTTACTGAGGAAGAACCAGCTAGTTGTACCGAAAAGCTTACAAAACAAATGTACTAAACTACTCATGAAGGGCATCTCGGCACCATAAAGTCAAAACAACTGATGAAACAAAAAATCTGGTCTCCAGGGATTGATGCTCTGGTTGAAGAGACATTAAAAATTGCGTACTTTGTCAAAGTTGTTTTTAAATACACAAGAACCACTGCATGCAGATGCCACCATGCCCTGATGGCCCATGGTTAGAAATGTTTGGCGCTGAGTCAAAAGGTGATTACCTTCTTTTTATCATCGGTGACTTTTCAAGGTTCCCGGTTGTTGAGTATGCATGATTGCATCAGGAACCATAGCAATAACTACCATTCCCATATTGAACGAAGTATTTTCTGAATACCCCCTCCTTCCCCCCACTTCCACTCAACAGCCATGAGGCTTTAATGCTTTTGTTGAAAATTTAAATTTTCACGTCACAAAATCACTACGGTACCGACTTCCACCACCCCCTGTGACAGACAAAATCAGTAAAAAAAGAGATTCATGCGAAACATTTGCAGTTCTTAAAACGTGTTACATAGAAAACGCAAACTGAAGAAAAGAACTTCACGTCTTTTAGAAGATCTATCGCCGTATGTTACGCTCCACTACTAACCTACTAACTTCCGTTATCGACGTTTGGGCGACAAAATGTCTAGATTTCCAACAATTTCCAAACCGTTCTCATATGTATGTGACTTACAAACCCTCTAGAAAGCCACCAAGAAAAACGATGTTCAAAAGAGACTAAAGATGAAAGATTGCGTAGACAGCACGAACAGTCGAATTCCTTGATTCGACATTGCTGACATTCGTATTAGCAAGCAAAACAAAACCAACAAGCTCCAGCTTATGACCCAAACCCATATAGAGTGAAAAACAACAACTGTTCAAAATGATTACAGCTACATGTAGTAGAGGAAACTCAGCCAAAACAAGAAACTCTTGTCACTTCAAAAAAGTTTCCCCAGTTTTCTAGCGCATGAAAGATTTAAAGAAGAAGAAGAAGAAGAAGAAGAAGAAGAAGAAGAAGAAGAAGAAGAAGAAGAAGAAGAAGAAGAAGAAGAAGAAGAAGAAGAAGAAGAAGAAGAAGGAGGAGGAGGAGGAGGAGGAGGAGGAGGAAGGAGGAGGAGGAGGAGGAGGAGGAGGAGGAGGAGGAGGAAGAAGAAGAAGAAGAAGAAGAAGAAGAAGAAGAAGAAGAAGAAGAAGAAGAAGAAGAAGAAGAAGAAGAAGAAGAAGAAGAAGAAGAAGAAGAAGAAGAAGAAGGAGGAGGAGGAGGAGGAGGAGGAGGAGGAGGAGGAGGAGGAGAAGAAGAAGAAGAAGAAGAAGAAGAAGAAGAAGAAGAAGAAGAAGAAGAAGAAGAAGAAGAAGAAGAAGAAGACACTGAACCTGACCTTGATTTGCAGCTTGATAACCATTCTATAGTGGATTTGCCAATACTTGTAGTTCGTTGAACCAGAGGACGGGTCTGAGATTAGTTCGTTTGATGCAAAGTATTTTAAGAAAGTGAAAGACCGAAAAAAAAAACCCAACAAAACCGGAGATTTTACTCTGTTGAATGCAAGGTGTTCTTTGAAACCGAGTTCGTTGGTTTCGAGGTGTACAGTATAACATCGTGGAGAAGGAAGGAGCAAAATGATAGGATAACACTAGTCATTGAGTTGAAAGTGATAAAACTGGCATTAAATGATATCAAGACTTTAATTCTTTCTATTATTTTTCATCCAGAACAACTGAAAAATTCTTCTGCTTTGGATACAGATCTTCATTAACAAAAAACCGAGACATTCCACAGCCGCTTTGCTTGTCAATATAGTGCTATACAATTACACGAGCTCACCCTTAAGGTCTGAGCTAACAGTGCGAGGTTGTGCGATGGCACAAAACACCTTTCCAAGTAAATTTTATCAAGTGTATTATTTAAACATGCATAGTTTTCAGCGAGAATAGCAGAGTATCTCGGCGATTACGTGCAAGTTATCTTTTTCAAAAACTGTACCGGTATCTTTATTCGCTACAAAATTGATAACTTTGGTTTTTTTTACGCATGGACTTTGCTATGTATTTCGTGGACGCTGATTTAAAAAAATGTGGATGTGCGATCAATACTTGTGGTACTTTGAAGTTGTCAGGAGCCTATCCCTCTTGTGCTTCCTGTGGTGTCACTTGACATTGATGCAAACAAAAAATCAAACAGACGAACTTTTTGGTTCACCCGTTCATAATTATATCGGTTTTAGTTCTACATGTATGTTACCAAGAAACTCTCATAGAGTTAAAGGTCTAGATCGAGCTGTAAGCCTGTAGAACCAACAAGTTCGTTTGCTTTATTTCCTGGTATCGTGCAGGCCTGTTGTGACACCACGGGAAGCACAAGCGGGGTAGAGGCTCCTTACTACTTGAAATTACCGCAAGGCCAATTTTATTGCTTCCTTTATGAAAACAATTATTTTTTAAGCACATTATATAGACACATACATATTCACTCAAAGAAAACCCGCAAAACAGAAAATACATGTTTTGTACTTGTAGGGCTCTAGGTTCATTACATGCATACATTGCAGCAGGACGCAAGACTCTAGCCATCTACGCCTAGACCAAAGATCATAAATAAAACTAGACTAGACTCGTCCCATTTTCACTGAATCAGCTTTATTCATTAGAATATTATATATTATGTATTGAAATTTCATAAAAATAAAACTTACCCTATCAACCATTTCACTTTCATACAATAGGCCAATGTACTTGAATTGAAAATGGCTTTGTGGTTCTCGAGTTTATCGAAATTTATTGGTCGCATAAATGTTTATAAATGGAAAGTTAAAATAAAAGAAACATATAGTGCAACAGACTGATGAAAGAAACAGCACACACACACATATACATAATATATATATATATATATATATATATATATATATATATATATATATATATATATACCCACAGAGAGTGAGAGAGAGAAAAAGAGAGAGAGGGAGAGAGAGAGAGAGAGAGAGAGAGAGAGAGAGAGAGAGAGAGAGAGAGAGAGAGAGAGAGAGAGAGAGAGAGAGAGAGAGAGAGAGAGAGAGAGAGAGAGAGAGAGAGAGAGATCAAAGCCGAGTTGATTTTGTCAAAGCATTTAATTCTGAAGCGGATAAAGATACAATTTTGAAAAAGATAAATATATTGCGCATCATCGTCAAGGCACTCTGCCATTCTCACTGAATGCAATAGAAATAATGCAAATGTCGGCAAAATTCAATTGGAAGGGTGAACTGCGCCGTCGCTACAACCTCTAAATCTTGAGAGCAAAGTTCTGTACCGCACAGGCTCTATGGCAGTTCCTGAATAGAGCATCTGGTAACAAAGATGATCACAACGATTTTTATAATAATTTAGCTCTTTTGCTCGATGCAGCTTATTCTTTAACTAAGTGTATTTATTGTGTGAACGAAAAGATCTTCTATCACACGGAAACTATTCGAGTGGAACCAAATCAAATGTTCAATGCATGTCAAAGAGGAAAAAAGGGCAAAAAATCAACTTAACCTTTTTTGTGGTTGATAGTTATTTCAAAACCAGTTAATGTATATTATTTTATTTGGGGTGTTTTTATAATTACTTATGGTGACAGACCATACCGTGGTTATTTCTTTTTAACTTTTCCGATAGATCGAATTGGTACACCCCTCCTCATTGAATTTCTTCTGGCGCACTTTTTAATTTAAATATATATTTTTTAGACTTTTGAGCGAATTCCCGTCAAACATACATTGTAACATTTGTAAATGCTACTTTTTTCCATCTTTTCTTCACATGGGCAAATTAATAGTTCACCAATGACGCCATTTGCTTAAGCAGTGTTATTTATTATACTTGATTGTACTTAAACAATATTTGCTGAAATTAATAAAGATTTAGAAAGCATTCTAGGTTTGTTTCAGATGTCCTCTTTTATTTTACAATAGCGAAAAATATATTTGCCTATAGTTTGATTAGTCGAGTCCACCAATTTTAAAAAAGCTGCATGTGTTTTGAAGAATTCATTGTTGACTATTCGCTGTTAATAGAGAGATAGTTTACAAATAGTCATAAAATATGTTTCCAATTTTATACACAGTAGGGCCTACTAACATAATATTTTATCTTTTTTTTTTCATCTCGACAGCAGCTGTGTTGTATTAGCTTCTATTATGTGATGCGCTTCCTGCTTGGAAGAAATTGAAACTTATTAAAATATATATATATATATATATATATATATATATATATATATATATATATTTTTTTTTTTTTTTGAACACCTCTTTTCTATTCTAGAGATGTGGTGCAATTTCAAGGAACTCCGACTCGAATGGAACATTCTCCGGTTTCTCTGAATCAGGCAGTTTAATCCTGTCAAACAGTGAAGATAAATATGGTGATTTACTTCTTTTACATGGCTACAAGATATCATACTCAAAACAGCCGCTCAAAATGTAAGTTTCGAATATAATGATTTCATAGGGTAAAAGCAAAGAACACTTGATAGTAGTTGATTATTTATTATCTCTTTTTAAAGAATTAAATAACAATATAAATCCTGTCAAATCTCTAACTTTAATGAATTTCTTCTTTTGTGAAGCTTACGGACTTATCCAATTTATTGAAAAGGCATATATGTAAGAGAGGCCATATATCAAGAAAGAAAATTTGCAATAGATGTAAAGTACATACGTATGTTGTATGCAGAAGTGTTTTTTTTTTTTAAATTATTTTAAATCTAATTTAGCGACGAGTGCTGCTAAAAATGCAGGTCAACGTCCTAAACATACAGTGTTGACTGCTACACTAGTGCTAGACAGCCAAGACGATTAAAAAAAATTGTTTGCTATTAATAGTACATTGTATGACTTTACTAATAAAAAGCAAGCTTTTGGATCAAATAGTGAGTAAGAATCTCACCTTACTGGCCGTATCAGTCATACTCTATGTCTTGGTGGTGTATAATTCAAAGGAAATACACAAGGTAATCTTGTAGTTGTAGATGTAGTGGGCATGTTGTAGAGAAACAGCCGAACAAGAAATAAAAGAACGTAAGAAGTGATTGCTACATACCGGTATTTATAACGAAGTTTCAATTGTATCATTTGCATGTGAACAATGTTGCAATGTAACTTACCTGCATGATCTCTTTTGCTATATGGAACAGAAATCTAACACGTACATGTGGTATAAACAACAATCAATATTGTCATGGCTGGTTTTCATTATTAGATTTTATACTGGGTGGGGTTAATGAAAAAAAAAAAAGAAAAAGAATTATTCTAGATTTATTTTGCTAATAAATTATTACCGGTTGTTTATTCAAAGCAATGGTATTAAGCATCTTACTTAGAAGGAAAGTGTATGAGTTACATCATACTTGTAGTACAGTAGCCAGGAAGTGACTTTTATATAGTTGCATGAGGTGATTTAAAGTTCCCTCCCTACTGTTATGATGAAAGTTTACCACTAATCAATCACAATGAAAATGATGCCACTGTTTGTCGCCTATTGCTCCTGTCTTAATATTCAATAGAGGTGGTTATGGAATTTCCAAAAGCTGTTATCCAAATTACATGTATTTCAACCAAATGTAAAACCTGAGTGAAGAAAACACTTTTAAACTACCAATGAAAGCCTAAGGAAAAGTAGGGTGACTTTTTAATTTTTTTTTTTTTTTTTTTTTAGGGAATTGAACAAACGCTACCTTGTTAAGTATACATACATGTACATGTATTAGTATATGGATTCATTTTTTTCTGTTGTCTATCCCCGATATCATATAAAGAACTTTTGTTTTATGGGGATCAATCATCATTGAACACAACCAGGTAAATGAGGATCGTGCAAATAACATTAAGGGGGAAATGAAGGGGAAGTAAGTCTATTTCCGGACTACACACACCCATATCTATATATCTATCTATATATATATATATATATATATATATATATATATATATATATATATATATATATATATATATATATATATTGATTTCCATTTTAATCTTAGTTATGGTGTCAAACGTCAGACTAATCTGGTTTGGTTTTCCTGTTCCCAAATAAGAAATCCAAAGAAAGTTCACACATCAAAATAATAAAAAAAAAGCTTGACTCTATCTTTTGAACCGTACCACTCTGTATGAGCTACAAAAATGATCTCAAAATTAGTCTTACCAACCACTGGTACTGTCGACGTTGTAATATTGACATGCAAAGAAATTTTTAAAAAGTCTAGGTAACCTCTGCCAGTTCACGTGACACAAAAGCAAATGAAACATTACTGACTAAGTCAGTTACACTTACAGCTCGAAACAATGCTGTTGGCGAAAGAAAAAAAAATGACAGGCAAGGCAAATTTGATAGCATTTTATTACTCACTGAAATGGGAACATGCCAATATAAGACACATTGTTGATTGCAAATGAGCTGAAGAGTAAGTCATTTTAAACATTGATAGAAGAAAATATTTGGAACCTAACAAATCTGTTAAATTTGAATGAATAGAAATATGAAAAAGAGACCCGAGGTCGAAAGGTGCCCTGAAAATGAAATATGATGCTCTCTTTGAGCACAATTATATTGAAAACTACATGTATTGCACCAAATAATCCAGTTTAATTTTTTATAACCATATAAAGTTCTACTTTAGCCACAGAAATTTTTGTCGACGTTTTTTTTTTTTTCCAACAATGGTCATAAGATTTTATCTCAAAATGTCTAATGTATTATCAAGCAATTTAAACAAATTCTTGAAAAGAATAGGGGCCAACCCTCAGCATTGAAGTATAAGAAAGTGTGGGCTATTTTAATTTATAGACCTCTTAAAAAGCTTACATATCACATGTGAGGTTTAACTAGTCCTTTAAAATCGATAAAATGAAGCAGCATCTTTATATGCAGAAATATATTGTAATGCATATAAATTATGATAATTTCAAACAATTTAAACCTCCATTTTACACCAACTTGTATATAGGTCTAATTTACTTTTGAGGTCTTGTTATCAAAAATCAAATGCACAGACTTTTGAGCGATATTTTTATTTCGTTGATGTGGGATAACACTTTTTTAAAGAGGTTTTTCGAAAAGGACGAAAACTTAGTCACTTCCCTTGAATCAAGAAGGATAGTTTTGAGATGAAATGTTACATCATACATATGAACAAAATATGTTCGTCACATTGAATTTTTTTATGATGGAGCTGGAATTTTAAGATTTGGAATATTATTTTTTAATGACCAAATAATTTGTTTGGTCCAAAATAAAGTAAGATTGCATGACCCGATTGTACATGAAGTCAATTGGGACAAGTGATTTTTATGAATAAGGCACGTTTTAATGAAGAGCAAAATTTTATTTCTACTGAGGGATAAAACAAATCTTCTCAGTTCATGATAACGTAATTAAAATCTTAGTTTACTTGTTATGGTATACTGTATTCACAATAGGGAATTGTATTTCGCTTGTGACAATAAGGTAGTGACATTACAATGATCGTGTCATGATTATTGAGGTCACAAGTTAATTTTCTAGAACGATATTAAACTTAAAAGTAAAAACAAATTATTATATTAAATGGATTACTGTTTAAAACGGAATAGAATCATTTGAAAAAAATAGTTATAACTTTAACAAAGAGTATCTTAAAATAAAGCCGCCCAAAACATGTGACTAGCGAGTGGCAGAATACATGTACTACATCACTTTTGTTGACATGAGTTATCAAATTCAGTAAAATCCTAATTTCTAATAATCTAATAATTCAGCTTTATATACTTGCAGAAAAACTGAAAAAATTTTGAAATTTAAATACATACATTGAGCTTTAAAAATGCCTACTTTCTGATTGACCGAAGGCCCTGATTCACTATTTGCATTTTCCTTGTGACATCGCTATAATTTTGATTTATGTTTACTCCTGTGCTGGATTAAATTATAATATAAATGTAATTTATATACTGAAAGCATTTCAAATGCATAATTTAAGCTCCAGAAGAAATGCCTTCCTATTCATGTGGCCAAAAGTATGTGAGCAATGTCAGGTGAAACACAGCTTTAATTGTATAAGTTATATTTAAATGAAGTGAATATCTCATGGTCCATTTAATCCCATAAATATGTCTACATGCATTATTTAAATATTGAAAAAAGGTAAAAAAAAAAAAAAGATACAAACTAATATTTATATCATTGTGTTTAAAAATTAAAATAAAAGTAATATTTTTGTATTAGGAATATACATTGTGAAAAAAAAAAAAAAAAAAATTCTTTTCACTTACAACAGTTGAGGGAATGACAAATATTAGCAAGTATTAGAAGTGGTCACAGGGTTGACAAAAAAAAAAAAAAAGTTCATGTCCATCTTACTAGTCTTAGTCTCACACCAACAGAGCCATTGCCAGGTCTTCTTTGCCGTCTGCCACCACTACCGGACCATCCCAGCTGCCTACCGCAAAGCTATATCATCCCAGCTGCCTATCACATCCACTAAATCATCCCCGCTGCCTATCACAACAACCAATTCATCCCAGCTGCCTACCACAAGTGCTAAATCATCCCAGCTGCCTATCACAACTGTTGGACCATCCCAGCTGCCTACCACAAGTGCTAAATCATCCCAGCTGCCTATCACAAGTGCTAAATCATCCCAGCTGCCTATCACAAGTGCTAAATCATCCCAGCCGCCTATCACAAGTGCTAAATCATCCCAGCTGCCTATCACAAGTGCTAAATCATCCCAGCTGCCTATCACAAGTGCTAAATCATCCCAGCTGCCTATCACAAGTGTTAAATCATCCCAGCTGCCTATCACAAGTGCTAAATCATCCCAGCTGCCTATCACAACTGTTGGACCATCCCAGCTGCCTACCACAAGTGCTAAATCATCCCAGCTGCCTACCACAAGTGCTAAATCATCCCAGCTGCCTATCACAACTGTTGGACCATCCCAGCTGCCTACCACAAGTGCTAAATCATCCCAGCTGCCTATCACAAGTGCTAAATCATCCCAGCTGCCTATCACAACTGTTGGACCATCCCAGCTGCCTACCACAAGTGCTAAATCATCCCAGCTGCCTATCACAAGTGCTAAATCATCCCAGCTGCCTATCACAAGTGCTAAATCATCCCAGCTGCCTATCACAAGTGTTAAATCATCCCAGCTGCCTATCACAAGTGCTAAATCATCCCAGCTGCCTATCACAACTGTTGGACCATCCCAGCTGCCTACCACAAGTGCTAAATCATCCCAGCTGCCTATCACAAGTGCTAAATCATCCCAGCTGCCTATCACAAGTGCTAAATCATCCCAGCTGCCTATCACAAGTGCTAAATCATCCCAGCTGCCTACCACAAGTGCTAAATCATCCCAGCTGCCTATCACAACTGTTGGACCATCCCAGCTGCCTACCACAAGTGCTAAATCATCCCAGCTGCCTATCACAAGTGCTAAATCATCCCAGCTGCCTATCACAAGTGCTAAATCATCCCAGCTGCCTATCACAACTGTTGGACCATCCCAGCTGCCTACCACAAGTGCTAAATCATCCCAGCTGCCTATCACAACTGTTGGACCATCCCAGCTGCCTACCACAAGTGCTAAATCATCCCAGCTGCCTATCACAACTGTTGGACCATCCCAGCTGCCTACCACAAGTGCTAAATCATCCCAGCTGCCTATCACAAGTGCTAAATCATCCCAGCTGCCTATCACAAGTGCTAAATCATCCCAGCTGCCTATCACAAGTGCTAAATCATCCCCGCTGCCTATCACAACAACCAATTCATCCCAGCTGCCTACCACAACTGTTGGACCATCCCAGCTGCCTACCATAACTGCCGGACCATCCCAGCTGCCTATTACAAGTGCTATATCATCCCAGCTGCCTATCACAAGTGATAAATCATCCCAGCTGCCTATCACAACTGTTGGACCATCCCAGCTGCCTATCACAAGAGCTAAATCATCCCAGCTGCCTACCACAAGTGCTAAATCATCCCAGCTGCCTATCACAAGTGCTAAATCATCCCAGCTGCCTACCAGAAATGCTAAATCATCCCAGCTGCCTATCACATCTACTAAATCATCCCCGCTGCCTATCACATCCACTAAATCATCCCAGCTGCCTATCACAACAACCAATTCATCCCAGCTGCCTATCACATCCACTAAATCATCCCAGCTGCCTATCACATCCACTAAATCATCCCAGCTGCCTATCACAACAACCAATTCATCCCAGCTGCCTATCACATCCACTAAATCATCCCAGCTGCCTATCACATCCACTAAATCATCCCAGCTGCCTACCACAAGTGCTAAATCATCCCAGTTGCCTATCACATCCACTAAATCATCCCAGCTGCCTATCACAAGTGCTAAATCATCCCAGCTGCGTACCACAAAGGCTAAATCATCCCAGTTGCCTATCACATCCACTAAATCATCCCAGCTGCCTATCACAAGTGCTAAATCATCCCAGCTGCGTACCACAAGTGCTAAATCATCCCAGTTGCCTATCACATCCACTAAATCATCCCCGCTGCCTATCACAACAACCAATTCATCCCAGCTGCCTACCACAAGTGCTAAATCATCCCAGCTGCCTATCACAACTGTTGGACCATCCCAGCTGCCTACCACAAGTGCTAAATCATCCCAGCTGCCTATCACAACTGCTAAATCATCCCAGCTGCCTACCACAACTGCTAAATCATCCCAGCTGCCTATCACAACTGTTGAACCATCCCAGCTGCCTATCACAACTGCTAAATCATCCCAGCTGCCTACCACAACTGCTAAATCATCCTAGCTGCTTACCACAACTGTTGGCCCATCCCAGCTGGCTACCACAACTGCTAAATCTTCCCAGCTGCATACCACAACTGCTAAATCATCCACACTCCATACCACAACTGCTAAATCATCCCAACTGCCTACCACAACTGCATGACCATCCCAGCTGCCTACCACAACTGCCGGGCCATCCCAGCTGCTACCGCAACTGCCGGACCATCCCAGATGCCTACCACAATTACTAAATCATCTCAGCTGCCTACCGCAACTGCCGGACCATCCCAGATGCCTACCACAATAGCCGGACCATCCCAGCTGCCTACCACAACTACTAAATCATCCCAACTGCCTACCATAACTGCCGGACCATCCCAGCTACCTACCACAACTGCCGGACCATCCCAACTGCCTACCACAACTGCCGGACCATCCCAGCTGCCTACCACAACTGCCGGACCATCCCAGATGCCTACCACAACTGCCTGACCATCCCAGATGCCTACCACAACTGCCGGACCATCCCAGATGCCTACCACAACTGCCGGACCATCCCAGATGCCTACCACAACTGCCGGACCATCCCAGATGCCTACCACAACTGCCGGACCATCCCAGATGCCTACCACAACTACTAAATCATCCCAACTGCCTACCACAACTGCCGGGCCATCCCAGCTGCCTACCACAACTGCCGGACCATCCCAGCTGCCTACCATAACTGCCGGACCATCCCTGATGCCTACCATAACTGCCGGACCATCCCAGATGCCTACCACAACTACTAATTATCCCAACTGCCTACCAAAACTGCCGGACCATCCCAGATGCCTACCACAACTACTAAATCATCCCAACTGCCTACCACAACTGCCGGACCATCCCAGATGCCTACCACAACTACTAAATCATCCCAACTGCCTACCACAACTGCCGGACCATCCCAGATGCCTACCACAACTACTAAATCATCCCAACTGCCTACCATAACTGCCGGACCATCCCAGATGCCTACCACAACTGCCGGACCATCCCAGATGCCTACCACAACTGCTAAATCATCCCAACTGCCTACCACAACTGCCGAACCATCCCAGATGCCTACCACAACTGCCGGACCATCCCAGCTGCCAACCATAACTGCCGGACCATTCCAGCTGCCTACCATAACTGCCGGACCATCCCAGATGCCTACCATAACTGCTGGACTATCCCAGCTGCCTACCACAACTGCTAAATCATCCCAACTGCCTACCACAACTGCCGGACCATCCCAGCTGCCTACCATAACTGCCGGACCATCCCAGATGCTTACCGCAACTGCCGGACCATCCCAGATGCCTACCACAACTGCCGGACCATCCCAGCTGCCTACCACAACTGCCGGACCATCCCAGATGCCTACCACAACTGCCGGACCACCCCAGCTGCCTACCACAACTGCCGGACCATCCCAGATGCCTACCGCAACTGCTAAATCATCCCAACTGCCTACCACATCTGCCGGACCATCCCAGATGCCTACCGCAACTGCTAAATCATCCCAGATGCCTACCACAACTGCCGGACCATCCCAGATGCCTACCACAACTGCCGGACCATCCCAGCTGCGTATCACAACTGCTAAGTCATCCCAACTGCCTACCACAACTGCCGGACCATCCCAGCTGCCTACCACAACTGCCGGACCATCCCAGATGCCTACCACAACTGCCGGACCATCCCAGATGCCTACCACAACTGCTAAATCATCCCAGCTGCCTACCACAACTGCCGGACCATCCCAGATGCCTACCACAACTGCCGGACCATCCCAGCTGCCTACCACAACTGCCGGACCATCCCAGATGCCTACCACAACTGCTAAACCATCCCAGCTGCCTACCATAACTGCCGGACCATCGCAGCTGCCAACCATAACTGCCGGACCATCCCAGCTGCCTACCATAACTGCCGGACCATCCCAGATGCCTACCATAACTGCCGGACCATCCCAGATGCCTAACACAACTGCCGGACCATCCCAGCTGTCTACCACAACTGCCGGACCATCCCAACTGCCTACCACAACTGCCGGACCATCCCAGCTGCCTACCATAACTGCCGGACCATCCCAGATGCTTACCGCAACTGCCGGACTATCCCAGCTGCCTACCACAACTGCCGGAACATCCCAGCTGCCTACCACAACTGCCGGACCATCCCAGATGCCTACCACAACTGCCGGACCATCCCAGCTGCCTACCATAACTGCCGGACCATCCCAGATGCTTACCGCAACTGCCGGACTATCCCAGCTGCCTACCACAACTGCCGGAACATCCCAGCTGCCTACCACAACTGCCGGACCATCCCAGATGCCAACCACAACTGCCGGACCATCCCAGCTATCTACCGCAACTGCCGGACCATCCCAGATGCCTACCACAACTGCCGGACCATCCCAGCTGCCTACCATAACTGCCGGACCATCCCAGATGCCTACCACAACTGCCGGACCATCCCAGATGCCTACCACAACTGCCGGACCATCCCAGCTGCCTACCACAACTGCCGGACCATCCCAGATGCCTACCACAACTGCCGGACCATCCCAGCTGCCTACCATAACTGCCGGACCATCCCAGATGCTTACCGCAACTGCCGGACTATCCCAGCTGCCTACCACAACTGCCGGAACATCCCAGCTGCCTACCACAACTGCCGGACCATCCCAGATGCCTACCACAACTGCCGGACCATCCCAGCTGCCTACCACAACTGCCGGACCATCCCAGATGCCTACCACAACTGCCGGACCATCCCAGCTGCCTACCATAACTGCCGGACCATCCCAGATGCCTACCACAACTGCCGGACCATCCCAGCTGCCTACCACAACTGCCGGACCATCCAAGATGCCTACCGCAACTGCTAAATCATCCCAACTGCCTACCACAACTGCCGGACCATCCCAGATGCCTACCGCAACTGCTAAATCATCCCAACTGCCTACCACATCTGCCGGACCATCCCAGATGCCTACCGCAACTGCTAAATCATCCCAGATGCCTACCACAACTGCCGGACCATCCCAGATGCCTACCACAACTGCCGGACCATCCCAACTGCCTATCACAACTGCTAAGTCATCCCAACTGCCTACCACAACTGCCGGACCATCCCAGCTGCCTACCACAACTGCCGGACCATCCCAGATGCCTACCGCAACTGCCGGACCATCCCAGCTGCCTACCACAACTGCCGGACCATTTCAGCTGCACGAAAATTAATTATTTTTTGAACATTTTTTATTTTTAAATATTAGCCGAGGCCTAAATCTATTACAAATTCAGATTCAGCGCATTAAAATTTGTGAAAATGCTCGCATGTAACAATTTTAAATCATTGTTTGAAAGATAATCTTTAATTTTAGTAAACACTACCTTCCTCTTCCTCTCTCTGTCTCTGTCTGTCTATCTATTTGTCTGTATCTCTCTCTTTCTATTTATCAGTTCTCTCTCTGTCCCTCTTTCTCTGTCTGTCTGTCTGTCTGTCTGTCTGTCTGTCTCTGTCTCTCTCTCTCTCTCTCTCTTTCTCTCTCTGTGTTGAAATGTAGGCATAGCCGAAGTTCTTTCAAAATACAATGTATTTAAAAGGGTATACCGTGTTCTTTTCAAAAGCCATTTTCGGACCAAATATATGATTTTTTTATTTCATCTCTTTTTTTTTTTAAACAGAGGCAAGTATGGAGATGACAGAAAAAAAAAAAAAAAGAAAAACCAAGATCTTCTAAAAATGAGTCCTGCTAGATCATCCCAGCTACCTACCACAACTGAGGTGCCATCCCATATGCCTGCAGCAACTGCCGGACCATCCAAGCTGCCTACCTACTAGTACTACCAGTGCTGGACCATCCCAGCCGCATGCCGTCAATGCCGGACTATCCCAGCTCTATAATATCAATGCAGCTGCTAATAAGAAGGGCTTTCCTGTTCACTCCCCTTCAGCTAAGACAGGACATGAAAGCTCTTTTATCCCCTCCTCTGTTTCCCCAATACCTCATGTAGAGAGAAAAGAAAGCAAGATTGACAGGAGGAAAAGAAAGAGAGAAATTCTCACTGACAGCCCGGTCAAAAACATGAACGTGAACATCATTATTTCTAGAATAATAAAGACTTTTCTTAAGGAAAGAAAATAAAATACATGAATGTTTCAAAGGAACTACGATAAAACATTATCTTTTCATTGATTTAAATGTTAAAATACAAACATGTATGTGCTGATCACAAAATTTATATGTTCATTTTTTAAACTTGCGCCATATGCACAAATTTTGACCTCTGGTCATAGTATCAGAATTTTCAGATAGCCATAAAAACCAATAGTACACTGTACTTGATTCAATGTTAAGTTTGAACTTTGGAAAAAAAATGGGACAAAATTCTTTGAATTATCATACCTTTGATAGGTAAGGCAATGTACATTAGAATAAAATATAAATATATAAAAGGTAACCTGAAATTTTAAAATGCCAAAGTGAATAAACAAAATTTAGTACATAATCTGTCAATGACATAAAAACCTTTGCATGGTACATTCTTTGCCTTTATTCAATAACTTGATCATATAATTAAAAAAAAAGTCACCATCTCCTTCAATTGACCATTGTTCCGCTAAAGCACTATATAGAGTTAATGTCAAACCCCAGACCTCTATTGCTCACAGGGAATTCTCTAAAAGACTGATGATCTCGTTTGGGGTTTTCCACGAAAACCATAGGGCAAATTCATGTGCACATACTTTATTTGCTGCAACATATTATTATATTGCAAGGGTGTTCTGCACAATTCTTAAAACATGGCTCAATGTAAAAGAAACCGACAATTGGAATTTAAAAAAAAAATGTTGATGAGAGCCAATAAGTAAGTGGGTACGTGAAAATTTCATGTTAACTTCATAGGGATACTTAAGGTTACTTGCTACTTCTTAGAGCCCCCACCTCATTTCCTGTTCAAAGAGACCTAACTGACTAAGGGTTGTCGGCCTAATGCGAAAAAAAAAAAAAAAACCAGTTTACAGAATTGTTTTCAGAACCAGGTATTGAGTTTTTGTTTCCTAACAATCTTGTTCACAAATAATAAACATATTTTAACAAAGTAAATCTACACTTTTCCTTGTGCATGTATAGGCTGGACACTTTATAGCATAGATAAAGATAATAAATTTACGTTACTCTAATCATTTAACAGAAAAAGAACGGCCGACCACCACTTGTGCCGCAGTCCTTTCTTGAGCTAAAACAATGCGGTGCTAATACTAGATATGGGTCAGGATTGACCTCCCCAGCGCGCCATACGATCACAGGGCCTCCACTGCAGCCGCGACATGTGTTCGCATCATAACTTTCAAACATAGTTGCTATACCACCACTATCCAGATTGTTGACCAGTTTCCCTACTGTGATTTTCTTAGGCTGGCCATGAGGATGTGAGATAATTATGCAAGCATTAATATTATTGGGCGGAGTTGCTGCATGTGTACGTAAAGCCTTCCACATGTCCCTTTTCTCTGCTTGAAAAGTGCTTAGTTCGTTGAGAATTGATTTCTCATGTGTGACACACATAATTGTACTGAGGTCTCTCTTGATGTTGGCATCTGATACCCTGATGCCATACAATTTTAATACTTTAGGCTTCTCACTATCTTTTAAAGTTAAATCTCCATCATAAAATAAATCAATCTCAGTATTCTGTGCTTCTTCTGTGTCATATACAACATGCAGCGCTGTGTGCACTTTAACTGTACAGTATCCGATCTTAGGATCTGGTTTGTCAGCACATTTCTGACAAAAGCAGAGCCCATCATAGTATGATACATCATTGATCCAGCCAGAGCCCCAATGTGGGCGTTTCTCTCCACGACTGGCAGCAAAGGTATAACCAGGTGGCCTCCCCCAGCTGACATATCCCACTTTCAGCCTCACAGTCCTTTTTGAGATATACCTCACGTAATGCAAATGAAGATCCATCTTAAAGCCCTCTGGCATGTGGTCCATGTTAAACTGCGGAGCTGGAATGAAGCTCGCATGACCAAAATGTTTTTCACAATTTTCCCAGGTATTTTTAGATTCTGCCTCCACAGGTCCATTGCCAAATACTTCACACTCATACTCTCCTTGTAAAAGGGTGCATGGGAAAAAAACAGAAAAAAAATCATGTATGAATTTGTAGTTATGCATTCAATATACATTTAGGATTAAGATAAAATGAAAATGGTGTGATATTTAGAATTTATGTACCTGTCAGAAAAAGTGCCATACAATTTGTCAAATGCGTAAGTTTTGCCTTCTCCTGTCGAATTTACAAGAGTGAAAAAACACTATATTTTAATTTTATGTCGCTTTATACTTCAATGAGCTCCTTGCATTATTGTACTATACTTAAACAACAAACTCTTCTACATTCTTTGAATCTCACCAAATACTAATAGTGCCATTGTTTTAAGATGAACAAAGCACACCAAACCATCAATTCAAGCATTAGCTGTAATGCGAATGGGCAACCTTAACCCTTTCATTGCTGCGGCTCATTACATAATTCTATCAGTAATGTACCATTAAAAACCTATGTAAATACACTTTATAAAAGCCTGAAATCAAACTGAGTGTATTAAAATGAATTTAAAAGTGTAACGTACTGATTTTATGAATATGCCACATTCCATGAAATATATCTAGGATGTAATTTCTTCCTTTCTCTCACTAAATGGTAGACTCCTATCAACCTCCTTTCTGATTCATTGATTTATTTACTTTTCATTTTACCTTGGATGATACAACGTAATGACACCTGTATAAATGTATATATACATTGCTGTCTGTTGGGAAACGCGTGTAGGAGTCCAAAAAAAACATTCTTTCGATATTGGTGGTGACTGAATGGGGGGTTGAAGTAGATGATGTTTCTTTTTCTTGTTTCTTTCTTTTGTTTCGTCTCTTTCTTCATTGAGTGGCGTTTTTATTTCTCCATTAGCATAGTTGCGGTTTGTTTTGACAGCTTTTCCTTGTGGATTTTTGTTTTCCATGTTTTTTTTTTTTTATTTTTGTTTATGCCCGTTTTCTCTTAGTGTGGTGTTGTATGGCTTTGCTGCCTTGTTGAAAATATTAACATTAGCGGACTTGTTTGAGAGTAATTCTATACCTTTCGACAAGTTTTTAATGATGAGACGTGGATGGTTGCTATCCCGGTAGATGTAGTTGATCGTGCTGTCTGTTTTTTATATGGTTAATATAGTCCTGCATTCAGATTGAGGGTGACATCTAGGAAGTAGTCAACCACCTTTTTACTCGCATCCACAACAAAACAGTCCTTGAATCTACAAAGATTAAAGAAAAACAAGGAAAAACTTGCAACTGCAGGGAATAAAAGTCCTGCCCGCTCAAAGGCCAGTGCCTTCAAAAGGGACTGGTATACAAGGCATCACAAATCCTCGAAGAAAAAAAACAACCCAGGAATAACAGAAAATGAGTTCAAAACCAGATACAACCAGCAAACAATCGAGCTTTAGACTTAACCACAAAAAACAACAAAATAAAAAACCACGAAAAACAGCCACAATTTTAAGCGAACTCGTATGGAAACTAAAGGAATCAAAAAGTGAATACCACTTATCATGGGGCATAATCGAAAGGGCGCAGCCATATTCAGCACCAACAAACAAATGCAACCTATGCATAGCAGTAGAAGGTCGGAATGGCAACTAAACACACCTCAGTCATACCCGAAGAGAGCGTAGTACAAGCGACACTCTTGTCCTCCGCTTGAAACACGAGTGTCATATGAAGAAAATTTAGGATAAGATCTTCTATATATATACACGACATCGGAGCCCAAGAGCTACCCTATCATGTATCACACATCTCCAATGAACACTTCCTGGCATGTTCCTGCAGAATGATATTCATAGGCTTGCCATGAGATGCAACTTGATACAAGTATGGATACCCTGGTGCCTGCTGTATCATCCCTTAAAGCCCTATACACCCCTGAGTCCCCTCCCTGAAAGCTGCTCCTAATGCATAACCCAAATCATTCTACGGAGCTATCTCTTGGTTTTGACAAATGATGCTTCTTTCACAATCGTATCAATATGGTAGGCTTCTCATCCTGTTTAGAGAACAGGTCAACTTCTATAATGTTCTCTCTGGATTATGACCGCTTCAATGACCAAGATATTGTGTGAATGTGGGACTCTACACCTCGGGAAGTCAGCAAAGAAAACACCGATCAGGCCTATCCCAACTAGCCTTTTGAATTCATAGTCTTTATAGTTCACATATAGCAGATGACAACCTGTCTTGAAACATTTTGGAAAAGTATTCAAGGCAAATAAAAAAATTCCTTATGGTCCTAATTTTTCTTACACTCTTTTTATAAACAGCCTGTGTTTTGTTCTCCAGTTCAGGCTTTAACACCTCACACTAGTGATTCCCTATAAGTCAAGAATAAGATTTTTTTATAAAAAGATCAGCAAAACTTACCACATTAAAAAACACTTCTTTTTCTCTGTATAAGAAAGTAGGTAAAATATGCTGAGTGATTGTTAATAGCCAAACCAAAAATTGCCACCCACGACTTCAAAGTATGAGTACAGTGTAAATGTGCCAAAATGCAGTTCTTAGTTTTTATTCTATCACACTATTTTGCCTCATTATAGTCCCTCAGTAATTTGGAGATAAAGACAGGTTGCAGCATTTCTGGGGGGGTTTGTGTATTTTTTTTCCTTTTTTTTTTTTGGGGGGGGGGGGAGGTCTTAATTCTTTAAATGTGTCTTATTTTCTTTCAATTATGGAAGCAGCATTCAAAGGATGCATAAGTTTTATTGAAATACCAGAATAGCTTAGGCAAAAAGCGCTAGCATCAAAATTAAAATGATGAACAAGATTTGGTACATGTCGTATGCTGGACATGCTTAAGAAAACTTAAGGTTGTTTTGGAAAAAATTCATGTTTGTGAATCCAGTAAAAAAACATCTGAATCATAGTACTATCTGGAAAAATATGCAAATATGCCATACACAAATACATGTATAAAACATATAAAGAATACAAACAACCAAACAATACTAAGCTAAACGCTGAAGGCAGGGTGGCCTTATCACTCACAGAGAGTGGGTACAGTTTGTAAAGGGTCAAAACTGTATCTTTTTCTGCCGTTAGCCGTTAAAAGCTAAAATTTGTGCAAGACTTGCAACCTTATAGTTAAGTTATACATGTATTTCCACACCCACACCCACAGGCAATGACTGAGTATAATGTCATTGCAACTTCTGCAGTTGAGAGACTTAAAGGTTCGTGTCGAGCCAGGTTTGATGAAATCCAACCGCATTATACTTCAACTATCTAGTTAGGGTTTTATTGTCGTACATCTGCACTGTAAACCCAAAGCCCTGCCAAATAATTTATTAAACATCATAGATGAGAATAGATGCGTTACAAAATGGATGGTAAAATAACCAGCGTATAGATAGAATCTCTCTGAAAAAACTGAAGTCGCTTTCAAAGCCATTTATTTAAACAGGCTAGAGAAAATTTCAAAATTCTCATGAGAGTGAAATAGCAAAACATTTGAGTGTCCCAATCTTCAGTTCATTATGAAAAATGCTGCATCAAGTCATTTTGGGTATTTGGTTAGTTAAGGAATATAATTTTATGATTTTCTTGTAAGTTATGGGCAAGTAAAATGCTTATTTCATGATGTAATGTAAAACTTTCTTCTGGCTTAAATGTCCATTGATCAGAATGAGTGAAAATTATAAAATCTTACATTCCAAGATAGATATCCCTCTTTAAATAAGATCTGGTAGGCTCTCAAAATTCAAAATTTATTATTTTTTTTTTAATTTTTGGTTAGTTTAGATGAGCTCACGGAACTGGAAATGATGAAAAATCAATTCAAAAAGTTATAACTCTTCAAATCCAGCCACTTGGGGTCTATTCTTAATGTTCTTGGTAAAATCAACAAAGAAGTTTTTGCGTGATGAATAAGCTATGAGCTATTAGTGTTTGAACTAACTTCTCTGTTGATTTAGTAGTAGTAGTAGTAGTAGTAGTAGTAGTAGTAGTAGTAGTAGTAGTAGTAGTAGTAGTACAGTAGTCTCCGGATAAACGCACGGTCCTCGGGAGGCTTCAATAGCGTGCGTTTAGGAGATGCGTGTCTTTATAAAAAGTAATGAAAAAAATTTTGGTTACTTCCCTTATTGTACTGCAAAATGCAGAATTATTTCCCTTGATTTACACACATTTGGAAAGGGAGCTTATTAAACCTTTGAGTTCAGCTTAGTTTTGGTTTCTTTTATTTTTTTTTTTTAATTGAATTATTCTTTGGTTTTATTAAACAACATGGAAATAACGAAATTCGTGAGAGGGAACAACATTGATCATTGAAGTTTCATGAACAAAATGTCTAGTTTGTTTCCAACGTTAATGTCATGTGAGTAGACATTAGGCATCGTATCGATCATGTCGATGAAAATAATAGACTAGACTCTGAGAGAGAAGACTGCACAACTCTACTGACGGATGAAATCGCAATGAGTGAATGACCAATCTTGACTATGACTAGACTTATTTTACACACATGCTGCCTGACAGTGATACACCACGCGCGAACCTCAGAGTGAGACAACCGTGCAACGCAAAAAGCGAGGGAGGAGAGGAGAGGATACTAGCCGTAATGGATAGATCTGACCAGGCAGACACAAAGCAGCGAAAATTGCATCACCTTGCCTGTGCTCCACTCCAACCCTCCCCTCCCTACCCTTCCAAGCTTGCGGCCGATCCCATGGCCCAGGTAGAGGGCATTGTGTGTTTATACGACGATACTGATGTACAGCCTTTGTCCCCCACCCCTTCCCTTTCGTGTACCGGTATGATGTGCTAGCACAGTTTCCTGGCTGCCATGTGCCGTAATAGCGTGGATATTTCGTCCACATTACTACCGGGTACAGTAAGCAATGCCGATTTAATAATTTCAAAGCGTGCGTTTAGGCGATGTAGCGTGCGTTTAAAGTATACCGATTACATAGTAAAAAATCGGTCAGACCGCTTCAGCGTGTATTTAACCGAAGCGTGCTTTTAACTGGCGTGCTTTTATCCGGAGACTACTGTAGTAGTAACAGCAGCAGCAGCAGCAGCAGCAGTAGTAGTAATAGTAGTAGTAGTAGTAGTAGTAGTAGTAGTAGTAGTAGTAGTAGTAGTAGTAGTAGTAGTACACAATTACAAGTCGGGATTATTGGAGAGAGACACCTTTTGGTCGCCTTGCACAGGGGTCGACGTGCACATTGGTCCTTGTCGACGGTGCATCGTTGACTCATAGGTGCAGGTATTTGGGCGCACCTCTAGTTTTCTAAAGTTCTTTATTAATTTTGTTATTTTTAGTTCCCTTTTTTTCTAGCTGAAATCTAGAAACTTCTAAATAGTACCTGTAACATTACGCTGTTATTTTCATCATTATGCTTTCGAATAACGCATTATCTCTATACGTCTATAGTTAATAATTTTAATTATATTTGGTTCTCTTTGTAGTCCTATATTCTATTTATCAGCTTGTCCGGTTGTGAATTATGCAGGATCTTATTTTGGTTGTGTATGTCTCTGCTCGCTCTAGTTAGGACCCAAACTAGAGCACGCGGTAAAATTTAGCGCACGTTCTCGTCACTCTCATTCCAGCCACCAAAGTGACAAGACGAGTTTCTTACTGTGTTAAAGTTTAAGAAAGTCTAAGCCACGTGGGGACCAATGTTCCATTTCGATGTACCTTTATTAAAGAGAAGTTAACGTAGCTCATTCGTGAATCGTGTGCAAGGTAATACTTATTTTTTTCTCTTTATTATTATTATATGTCTTTTGTTAAAAAAAAAATGTTTAGAAATTAGACAAATTACTTTTTTTCTTAGAATTAACTCTAAAATAAATTGTAAAACAAAGTCGCTAGCTTAATATGTTAAATCATTTTCTTTTTCTTCCTACGTAATAGTTATCTTTTTGTTTTCAACTACGATTGTATTTTAATCTACTTTTTGCATGTCTACCTTACTTTTATATTCACTATAATCCAGGCTTGGTTAAAGACTTATAGTTTTACGGTTGTTATTTCCCTTGACATTATGATGACTGCTAGACAGTGATATGATAACTGGAGAGCGGGCGGCGCCTGGCAGACTTAGTGCAGAGACTGAGTACTATCTTCAAGTGAGCACGTGGTCGACTGCATGGCACCATTTTATTCTTCCTTCCATTCTTCTTCTTAGTCATCTTACTACTACTACTACTACTACTACTACTACTACTACTACTACTACTACTACTACTACTACTACTACTACTACTACTACTACCACTACCATTACTACCACTACCACTACTACCACTACTACTACTACCACTACTACTACTACCACCACTACCACTACTACCACTACCACTATTACCACTACTACCACTACCACCACTACCACTACTACTACTACTACTACTACCACTACTACTACTACTACTACTACTACTACTACTACTACTACTACTACTACTACCACTACAAATACTACAACTACTACTACTACTACTACTACTACTACTCCACTACTAACACTACTACCACTACCACTACTACCACTACTACCACTAGCACCACTACCACTACTACTACCACTACTACTACCACTACTACTACTACTACTACTACTACTACTACTACTACTACTACTACTACTACTACCACTACTACCACTACTACTACCACTAGCACCACTAGCACCACTACCACTACTACTACTACTACTACTACTACTAACTTGCTGTTGAGATTTCTGCCTAGTTATTGAAGTTAATTTAATGTTTCGACTGTTGTCGTTTGTTTTATGGTTGGGTGAGCATGCCGCTCAGTGAGATTGTGTGTGCGCTAGACTGAGAGTGCATAATCTACATTGTATGTTTTCTAGTTACGCTTGGCTCTCTGTAACAGTGGGCTAAAAGAAGGTTTAGTTAGAGGTATAATCATGACCCATGTTTGCATGGATGTTGATTTATTTTGTAAACTATAACTTGACTGCTCTTAATCTCTGCGACTGTGAATTAATATGTTGTAACTCTTTATTACAGACAGCGGGTCTGGTTGGGTTTTACTTTCACGTTTATTTTCTTAGTTGGGTTTTGTTTTTATTCCGTTTTGTTTTATTATTATTTCGTTTTATCTCTTGGATTTTATCTCCTTGGGTTTTATTTCTCTGAGTTTTGTTTCCTTGGTTTTCATTTTTCCAAATTCTGGATTACTGATAAGTTTGATAAGCTCGATTGTCGTTGCATAATTGTATTAGTCAGAGTTGTACACTATATCCTTCTGTTGGTTATCTTTAACAGTATTTGACTTAGATTGATCTATCTGAGCTGAATTTTATTGGTTTTATAATACTGACGGAAATTGTATCCTGTGAAAGGATTTTAGTTGTGAGACCTTCTTTATTTTCCTGTTTTCTAACATCACTTCCCTCTTTTTAATAAAATTTTAGCTTTACTTTATATAACTTGCACCTGAGTTGTGTTGTAGTTAGAACTAACGCTGTTGTACTTTGTATTGTCTGGGGTGCTTTGGTGCTGATCCCTACTAGACTAGGTTGAAGGAAGGAAGTAAACCCCCCTCACATAATTTTGGTGTCAGAAGTGGGATTTTAGGTGTAAGATTTTTTTTTTCTTTCTGTCTCCCTTCTCTTGAGTTGTGTCGAGCTTCCTACCCCTTTCTGAAGGTTTCATTTTCTAGTCATGATCGCTGTTTAGACTGAAAAAAAACCCAACCAGACCCAGGAGAGATGGCCGCGTCCACAAAAAAGAACATCCCGATCGTCGTTCTGGCACCATGAGAAGTGCCTATTGGAAAATTTTATGGAGACGGCGGTGCCAGGGACACACGGCGGTTTGTGGAAGAGGTGAAGGCGGCCTGGAGCGCTCAACGTTGTGAGACTGAGCAGGAGAAGCGTAGCATCCTCTGATCACATCAAGTCCGTCGGGAGTTGAATTGCCTGTTGGACGGGGACACTCGAAATCGCAGCTACTTAAGGGGAGAGGAGAAGCGTCTGGTGTGTGTAAGGCAACTTTCAATCGACCCGACAGCGCCACGGTGAGACGTGCAGGGCGTTCTCACATCGCCTTAGAGACGCGTTTGACAACTTGCTGGCTCGTCAGCACGACACAGACGTCACTATGTTGAGTGGACATCTGCTCCGCGACGATTTTGCTGATAGTCTCTTGGACTCGATCCTCCACCGCCAGCTTCGGGAAAGGATCGCTAACACTACCGATGTTAGTTTTCTGGAGCCCAGGTAGCAGGCCATCCGATGGGCAGACGACCTTGATGGGGACAGGACAAGAGAGGCGGTCGCCAGGAGAGGCGGTCGCCAGTCACTATGTGTCAACAGGTGGCAAGGACGAGACGCTAGCAGCCATCCAACAGCTGTCGGAGCAAGTGGCGAAGCTGACGACATTGTTGGGAAACTCCCAGGCGCCAGCTACGAATGTCAGGCGCCTGTTCCTATGTTATCGCTGCGGCAAAGAAGGGCATGTCGCTAGATTCTGCCCTGAGCGACAGCGAGAGCAGCCGGCGGGAAACGGAAAGCCGCTGCGGAAGTGAGTGCGGCTGCAGCGCGCCGGGAGGACTCGTTGCTGGCAAGGACGGTGGGGCAGTGTCCGATCACGGAGTTGGAGGTGCTGGGGGTGAAGATTCCAGCCCTTGTGGATTCAGGCTCTCAGGTGAGCACCATCACGGAGAGCTTCTTCAGAAGACACCTCCAGCCCCGAAGACAGGCTCTGCAGCGCGACCTCCATATCCGACTATCTGCTGCCAATGGTCTGGACATTCCCTACAGTGGATACCTCCTCGTGGACTTCACCATCGCAGGGAGGACAATACGTGATAGTGTTTTCTTAATCAGCCGAGATCCACCTGAAGGGTTTCGGCAACATTGTCTTCTCGGTATGAACGTCCTTGGAGAAATGGATGACTGGGGAAGAGGGGCAGATAGGCGGCACCTGGAAGTAATGAAGAAGAGAATTTCAAAGGTTGGAAAACTTGTACGGCTTGCGGAGAGCGTCAACACCCCTTCCTCTTCGATTGTGACGGTGGCAGCTACGGGCTGTGATCCAGCTTATGAAGGCAAGTTGGTGGTAGAACCAGTGGAGTGCTCTTTGCCACGTGGAGTGATAGCGGTACCATCATGGCGAGAGTAGGAAGGTTCACCATCACGCTTGTTAACGCAGGAGAAGAGTCGGTGGTGCCAAAGCAACGGACTGTGGTGCGAGCGATTTGAGAGGCCAACGTTATTTCTCCTACCATAAATCTACAGTACACCTCCTGCGGGGTCGAAGTATGTGCGGGATCACCACCAATAGCTGAAAAATCGGACCTTAGCCGATATAAAGATATGCTACAGGATGGCTTACCTGGCGACCAGAGGCGGGCTCTCCTCCAACTTCTGGCCAAAAACTCTGACGTTTTTGCATGGACTGATTTTGGAATTGGGTTATACGGAGGCAGTAAAACATCGTATCCCAGTAACATCGGAAGTACCCATTGCACAGCCTTATCGGCGGATACCGCCAAGTCAGTTTGAAGACGTCAGACAGCACATTCAGGAGCTGGCGGACAAGGGAGTCAACCGGCCGAGTTCAAGCCCCTACGCCTCACCGATTTTGATTGTAAGGAAGAAGGACGGTAGCATTCGGCTATGTGTGGATTATCGGACGTTGAATGCCATCACCCGGAGAGATGCCTTCCCCTTGCCTCGAATAGATGAGACTCTTGACGCGATTGGTGGTACCAGTTTCTTTTTTACACTGGATCTGGCCAGTGGCTACCACCAAGTCGCGATGGACAAAGATGATCAAGAAAAGACGACACCTTGCGACCTATGGGAATTCACGAGGATGCCTTTTGGGATACCTGGCGCACCCGCCACCTCCAAGCGGCTAATACAGTCTTCGATGAACGACCTGGTACTGAGGATACTCCTAGTCATCTCGACGATGTGTTGGTGTTTTCACGCGATTTTAAAGAACACCTGAGACGCCTAGAGACCGTGTGCACACGTTTGAGACAGTTAGGCCTTAAACTCAACCCAGAGAAATGTCGACTCTGTGCAAGGAATGTACATTACTTAGGGCATGTTATCTCGGAGGAGGGTATTGCCACAGACCCAGATAAGAGTTCTGCTGTAAATGACTGGCCGAATCCAAAGACGACACGTGAGGTTCGTTCTTTCCTCGGACTGGCCAGTTACTACCTTAGGTTTGTGTTAAAGTTTGCGGACATCGCAAGACCCCTCCACCAGATAATAGCCAAAGCCAACGCAGACCACGGTTACAGCAAGAAGAAGCCCGTATCTATAGCCAGCTATTGGAATCGTGAGTGTCAGCTAGCCTTCAACGCTCTCAAGTCAGCACTAACGACTACGCCTGTGCTGGGCACCGCTGATTTCTCTCTCCCATTTCAGCTGGAGGTAGTCGCGAGCTTCAATGGACTTGATGCAATACTCAGCCAAGATTAGCCGCAGTCTTCGCCCTAACGAGCGAAACATGAATAATCACAGCTCATTCAAGCTAGAACTCCTTGGTTTGAAACGGGTTGTAATCGAAAAGTTTTGCGGATATTTGCTGGGGGCACAGTGCACTGTTGTGACGGACAACAATCACCTTAATCATCTGCTGTCAGGAAAGCTAGGAGCTATTGAGCAGAGATGGGCTGCTGAACTAGCTCTGTTCGACTTGATCATCAAATACCGCCCAGGGAAACAAAACGCAAACGCCGATGTACTGTCTCGCCACCCAGTCCACGAGCCAAGCGGGCCAGAAGAAATAGAGGTGGCGTGTTGTCAACTGGAGGTGGTTCTACAGGAGGCGAGTGTCAGTACAGTCCCTCAAGATCTTGGCACTGCAGGAACATCAGGCACCAACTCCAGCCCTACATGTGTCCAACCTGAGGTTGTATCCCTGACCACAGCAGAAGTCAGCCGCAGCCAAGCGTTGCATAAGCACATTGCACCAATCATGACATTTGTCAACGCCCTGGTGCCAAAGAAACAGAATACTTGTCCCACACCAGCAGGCTACTTCTGCGCCAATGGCGGAAACTGAGCATAAGAGATGGATTTCTTTTTCGCACCGACCTAGTACCAGGTGGACAGCTGTGGGAACAATTAGTTCTACCCAAGGAGCTGGTGCCTGTTGTATTAAAGTTTGCGCACGATGGGGCTGGACAACAGGGTACAGAGAGAATACTTCAGCTTCTATGTCGACGATGTTACTGGTCCCAAATGGCAGATGGCATCCTACGATATTGTGACCACGGTCATCGCTGTCAAACAGCCAAGAAACCAAGTGTAGGCGTCCATCAACCGCCGGGACATCTCCTCGCTACAACGCCTCTAGAGGTGGTGGCCATGGACTTTACTAAGTTAGAAGTCTCAGGAGATGGTAAAAAAGACGTTCTGGTCTTCACGAAATGGACAGTGGCTATCGCCACGAAGGACCAAGCATCCATGTCGGTTGTGAAGGTCCTGCTTAAAGAGCATATCACATAATCGTTTGATTTGAAATTAAAAGAATCATGCATAGACTGCTGTGTTTCAAATACTTCAAAGACACAAAATACTAAAAATTAAAATGGTAAGAAGCAAAACCTACATGTTAAAAATAAATTAGACGTTATATAAATAATTGATAAAATAAAACAAATGACAATGAATTGCAATATTTTGAACACAGAGTCCAAGCCCAAAAAAAAAAAAAAGAAGAAAATTAAATCAAATTTCCTCTTACCTTGGTCTGCTAGCATCCTTTTAACCTCCTCTTTCTCATCTGTAAAAAAAGGTAAAAAAAAAAGGTGGCCCACAGAATCTCATTGAGCTACACTATTTGCACGGGGGAAAGTCAAAACAGGTTAAATCATGTAAAGTATGATCTAGAAAAATATTTACCGATACTCTAACAAGGGTTTAATTAAATCAACAATTTCATTTGTAAAAGTTTCAGTAATGGAGACTACATTTAGAATCTCTCACACTCAAAGTTTATTTTATCTAATTAAATAAAAAATAACATTGCATGGACTGATTTTGGAATTGGGTTATACGGAGGCAGTAAAACATCGTATCCCAGTAACATCGGAAGTACCCATTGCACAGCCTTATCGGCGGATACCGCCAAGTCAGTTTGAAGACGTCAGACAGCACATTCAGGAGCTGGCGGACAAGGGAGTCAACCGGCCGAGTTCAAGCCCCTACGCCTCACCGATTTTGATTGTAAGGAAGAAGGACGGTAGCATTCGGCTATGTGTGGATTATCGGACGTTGAATGCCATCACCCGGAGAGATGCCTTCCCCTTGCCTCGAATAGATGAGACTCTTGACGCGATTGGTGGTACCAGTTTCTTTTTTACACTGGATCTGGCCAGTGGCTACCACCAAGTCGCGATGGACAAAGATGATCAAGAAAAGACGACACCTTGCGACCTATGGGAATTCACGAGGATGCCTTTTGGGATACCTGGCGCACCCGCCACCTCCAAGCGGCTAATACAGTCTTCGATGAACGACCTGGTACTGAGGATACTCCTAGTCATCTCGACGATGTGTTGGTGTTTTCACGCGATTTTAAAGAACACCTGAGACGCCTAGAGACCATGTGCACACGTTTGAGACAGTTAAGCCTTAAACTCAACCCAGAGAAATGTCGACTCTGTGCAAGGAATGTACATTACTTAGGGCATGTTATCTCGGAGGAGGGTATTGCCACAGACCCAGATAAGAGTTCTGCTGTAAATGACTGGCCGAATCCAAAGACGACACGTGAGGTTCGTTCTTTCCTCGGACTGGCCAGTTACTACCTTAGGTTTGTGTTAAAGTTTGCGGACATCGCAAGACCCCTCCACCAGATAATAGCCAAAGCCAACGCAGACCACGGTTACAGCAAGAAGAAGCCCGTATCTATAGCCAGCTATTGGAATCGTGAGTGTCAGCTAGCCTTCAACGCTCTCAAGTCAGCACTAACGACTACGCCTGTGCTGGGCACCGCTGATTTCTCTCTCCCATTTCAGCTGGAGGTAGTCGCGAGCTTCAATGGACTTGATGCAATACTCAGCCAAGATTAGCCGCAGTCTTCGCCCTAACGAGCGAAACATGAATAATCACAGCTCATTCAAGCTAGAACTCCTTGGTTTGAAACGGGCTGTAATCGAAAAGTTTTGCGGATATTTGCTGGGGGCACAGTGCACTGTTGTGACGGACAACAATCACCTTAATCATCTGCTGTCAGGAAAGCTAGGAGCTATTGAGCAGAGATGGGCTGCTGAACTAGCTCTGTTCGACTTGATCATCAAATACCGCCCAGGGAAACAAAACGCAAACGCCGATGTACTGTCTCGCCACCCAGTCCACGAGCCAAGCGGGCCAGAAGAAATAGAGGTGGCGTGTTGTCAACTGGAGGTGGTTCTACAGGAGGCGAGTGTCAGTACAGTCCCTCAAGATCTTGGCACTGCAGGAACATCAGGCACCAACTCCAGCCCTACATGTGTCCAACCTGAGGTTGTATCCCTGACCACAGCAGAAGTCAGCCGCAGCCAAGCGTTGCATAAGCACATTGCACCAATCATGACATTTGTCAACGCCCTGGTGCCAAAGAAACAGAATACTTGTCCCACACCAGCAGGCTACTTCTGCGCCAATGGCGGAAACTGAGCATAAGAGATGGATTTCTTTTTCGCACCAACCTAGTACCAGGTGGACAGCTGTGGGAACAATTAGTTCTATCCAAGGAGCTGGTGCCTGTTGTATTAAAGTTTGCGCACGATGGGGCTGGACAACAGGGTACAGAGAGAATACTTCAGCTTCTATGTCGACGATGTTACTGGCCCCAAATGGCAGATGGCATCCTACGATTTTGTGACCACGGTCATCGCTGTCAAACAGCCAAGAAACCAAGTGTAGGCGTCCATCAACCGCCGGGACATCTCCTCGCTACAACGCCTCTAGAGGTGGTGGCCATGGACTTTACTAAGTTAGAAGTCTCAGGAGATGGTAAAAAAGACGTTCTGGTCTTCACGAAATGGACAGTGGCTATCGCCACGAAGGACCAAGCATCCATGTCGGTTGTGAAGGTCCTGCTTAAAGAGCATATCACATAATCGGTTGATTTGAAATTAAAAGAATCATGCATAGACTGCTGTGTTTCAAATACTTCAAAGACACAAAATACTAAAAATTAAAATGGTAAGAAGCAAAACCTACATGTTAAAAATAAATTAGACGTTATATAAATAATTGATAAAATAAAACAAATGACAATGAATTGCAATATTTTGAACACAGAGTCCAAGCCAAAAAAATAAAAAAAGAAGAAAATTAAATCAAATTTCCTCTTACCTTGGTCTGCTAGCATCCTTTTAACCTCCTCTTTCTCATCTGTAAAAAAAAGGTAAAAAAAAGGTGGCCAATAGAATCTCATTGAGCTACACTATTTGCACGGGGGAAAGTCAAAACAGGTTAAATCATGTAAAGTATGATCTAGAAAAATATTTACCGATACTCTAACAAGGGTTTAATTAAATCAACAATTTCATTTGTAAAAGTTTCAGTAATGGAGACTACATTTAGAATCTCTCACACTCAAAGTTTATTTTATCTAATTAAATAAAAAATAACATTGCACACAACTTGTAATGCGTGTGTAAGGGGTGCAACTCGCCAACCATCACAAGTCGGGAATATTGGAGAGAGACACCTTTTGATCGCCTTGCACAGGGGTCGACGTGCACATTGGTCCTTGTCGACGGTGCATCGTTTACTCATAGGTGCAGGTATTTAGGCGCACCTCTAATTTTCTAAAGTTCTTTGTTGGTTTTGTTATTTTTAGTTTCCCTTTTTTTCTAGCAAAAATCTAGAAGCTTCTTAATAGTACCTGTGACATTACGCTGTTATTTTCATCATTAAGCTTTCGAATAACGCATTATCTCTATACCGGTACCTATAGTTGATAACTTTAATTATATTTGGCTCTCTTTGTAAACCTATATTCTATTTATCAGCTTGTCCGGTTGTGAATTATGAAGGATCTTATTTTGGTTGTGTATGTCTCTGCTCGCTCTAGTTAGGACCCAAACTAGCGCACGAGGTAAAATTTAGCGCACGTTCTCGACACTCTCGTTCCAGCACTCAAAGTGACAGGACGCGTTTTCTTTGTTGTGTTAAAGTTTTAAGGAGATCTAAACCACGTGGGGACCAATGCTCCATTTTATGTTCCCTAATTAAAGAGAAGTTAATGTAGCTCATTCGTGAATCGTGTGCAAGGTAACAATTTTTTTTTTCTTTCTTATTCTTGTTATTATATGACTTCTATTACAAAAAAGATTTTTAGAAATTAGACGAAATTATTTCTTAGAATTAACTCAAAAAAAATTGAAAAACAATTTCATAAGCTTAATGTGTTAAATCGTTTTATTTGTCCTCCTACGTAATAGTTATCTTTTTTGTTATCATGTAAGATTGTATATAAAATCTTTTTTTTTTTTTGCATGTCTACCTTTACTTTTATATTCGCTATAATCCGGGCTCGGTTAAAGACTGATAGTTTTACGGTTCTTTTTTCCCTTGACACTGTAATGACTGCTAGGCAGTGATATGATAATTGGAGAGGCGGGCGGCGCCCAGCAGACTAGAAGTTAGAGTATTGAGCCTGTTGTTCTATATTGTGTGCTCTGTACGATGTGCGAGGGAAAAATTGAAATTGGTCCAGAGACTGAGTGTACTCATCGAGGGAGCAGGTGGTCGACTGCTTGGCGCCATTTTATTCTTCCTCCCATTCTTCTTCTCAGTCATCACTACTGCTACGAATACTACTACTACTACTACTACTTCTACTACTGCTGCTGCTGCTGCTGCTGCTGCTGCTACTACTACTACTACTACTACTACTACTACTACTACTACCACTACTACTAACTTGCTGTTGAGATTTCTGTCTAGCTATAGAAGTTAATTTAATGTTTCGACCGTCGTTTATTGTAAGGTTGGGTGATCATGCCGATCAGTGAGATTGTGTGTGCGCTTGACTGAGAGGGCATAATCTACATTGTATGGCTCTCTGTGACAGTGGGCTGAAAGAAGGTTTAGTTACAGGTATAATTACGACCCATGATTGTTAATTTATTGGTAAATTTTAACTTTACTGTTCTTAATTTCTGCGACTGTAAATTAATATGTTGTATTTCTTTATTACAGACAGCGGATCTGGTTGGGTTTTGTTTTTATTCGGTTTTATTTTTATTTCCTTTTTATCTCCTTGGGTTTTATTTCCCTGAGTTTTTATTTCCTTTGTTACTTTCTTAGGATTTATTATCCCGAGTTTTATGTCCTTGGTTTTTTATTTTTCCGAATCCTGGATGACTGATAAGTTTGATAAGCTCGATTGTCGCTGCATAACTGTTAAAGCCAGAGCTATACACTGTATCCTTCTGTTGGTTATCTTAGATTGATCTGTCTGAGCTGAACTCTATTGATTTTATAATCCTGACGGAGATTGTATCCTGTGAAAGGGATTTAGATTTTGTGAGACCTTTATTTTCTGTTTTCTAACATCACTTTCCTCTTTTCAACAAAATTTTAGCTTTAATTTATATAAATTGCACCTGAAATGTGTTATAGTTAGAACTGACGTCTACGCTGTTGTACTTTGTATTGTCTGGGGCGCTTTGGTTCTGATCCCTACTACTGTACTAGTCTATGCTGAGGAAGGAAGTAAGCCCCCCCCACACACACACACACACACACATGGTTTAGGCAAATGAAATTTTCAGATGCCAAAAAATACCGCATTTTATGTCAGTTGCTTGAAGAAATCAGGGTTCATCCAGCTTAGTTAAGTTTCATACATGTACAGATTTTATCAGTGATTAGATTAAATTCCACCTGAACACCATGGCTATTTTTGGTTTAAAAAATTTGTTACAGGTTAGTCTCGTATGAAGGTCTAGATAGATAAATATTGTAGCTGATAGGCTCAATGAACTCATGTGTTCTGGCAGTCTTTTTGTCGCACACCAGCTGCCATATTAAGCAAGGTGAAAGGTGTAGTAGTACCTTTTTCTTTTGCTCAACAATCCATTCACTGGCTAGTTACTAAGTTACTCAGCATATTTGGCAAGTGTGTAAGTGAAAAAAAATCTCTTTGAATAGCCTGTGCATTGCAAGGCTTTTTATCAATAACACAATGCCCTATGTCTCTAAAAAAATTCAGTATCTTCTATTGATTATGGCACTCAAGAAGCTGTGTTAAGCTATCTATCACAATAGATCAGTCATGTCCATAGGTACAACAACTCAGTTCAAATATTGCATAGTTTCTTGGCAGGTGTCACAATAATCTTTGTTTCTATGAAAATTCATGCAAGCTTTGTCCACCTTCTGGCCAAAGAGTCAGTCACAGCTATTGTTTATTGCATTATCTCATCTTCGTTGTGGAACAAGTATATATATTTCCAAACCTAATTTGTTTGTTCATTTTACTTTCCTGTTGATGTTATAGGTCTTCCTGGTTCACTCCTTCAGAACATACTTGATGGCCTTTCAAAAAATAAAAAAAATCATTAAGTTTACTCTGGTTTCCTGTACCTTCTTTGCTCAAGTTGGATAAGCAATTTAAGAATTTAATTTCAGCTTACTGGTCCAGTAAGCGTTTCTTTGAGACTAGGCTAATTTTCCATTGTCAACTTTTTTGGAAATTAACAAAATATTAAAAATTGATATACATCAGGAATACATTTTTTTTTTCAAATTATTGTTTCATGATGTGTCTAAAGGCAGTGAGTCGTTTCAGGTCATAACCAATAAAGCATCTAATGTGTGAGTTTGCCGGGTAGCGGTTTTAGGGAAATAAATTTATGATCTTATAAGGTTATTTTTTTTTAATTATTCTTATTGGTTGGAAGTTGACACCACTTAAGTCGACACTGCTTACGTGGATTTTCACTCAAGTTGATCTTTTTGTGCGTCCATACACCTTCTAACAGTATTTAAGCTGTTGCACATAACTCGATTTTCAGATAGGTCGATCTTTTTTGGGGGTGGTGGAAAGAAAATTGTCATTGCCTACCTGTCTCTCAACAATCATCATCATCAAAAAATGAAACAAAATGCACAAATTATAATATGTGTATGTGATTTTTTTATTTATTTATTTTTTTTTTTTTTGGTGTGGGGGGGGGGGGGGGGGGGGTGTGTGAAGATTATGAAGAACTCAAGGAGTATTGGCCAGAGCTAGGCTAGAGACGCTGTGCGTTGTGTGTAGGCTAGATATGTCTCCTATGTGATTGGTCCATATCCCACTGCTATACGGATAGGCCGAGGAATAGCGCAATTCCTTCTTACATTTTGCATGCATAGTCTTTGTGTGGGATATGTACCTTTGGGCTATTGATAAAACAATGATAATAGTATTTCATAGTTAGTAGTTTTATTAATCGCTTTATTCCTCCGTTATTATCATTGTTTTATCAATAGCCCAAAGGTACATATCCCACATTTGTAATGGCAGCTAGACGTGTCCCCTCTGGGATTGTTAGATTGAACACTGCTCATGCTTTCTATCTCTCCTCGGCTGTAAAGCTAAGCTTAGCTAAATCGATGTTATTGATCTGATCTACATTTACCATACATTACAATTGTAGCTGTAATTGGTTGATTGAACACTGTTCTCCCATCCCATCTTTCCTCTGCTGTAGGGCTACGCCTAAAACAATTGGCACTCTTAACTTAGATTTACATTTTGCTTGAATTGTGTTTCTAGGCTAGACCTGCTTCTTCCTTGAATTGTGATAGATTGATTGAACACAGCTCACCCATTCCATCTCTCCCGGGCTGTAGGGCTAGGACAAGGACAATCGGCTTTATTGTTGAGAAACATAATTACCGAGTGCTGAGTTCTATGAAATCTTAAGCCAGAATACTTCGTCGGAATCTAACAGCAAAATAGGTCTATCATGAGAACCACATTGATTTCTCACTATTAGTTCCCTATTCAAAATGAAATGAACTAAAAAAAAAGTCGATACCGTTGGTAGACAAAAAACATATATATATATATATGTTGGCCTGGTTGTGTGGGGGTGTTTTTTGTGTGGTGTTATAGATAGATAGAGAGATAGATATGATGTTATTGTGCTGTGAATATGATGATTTGATAGCGTCAACTGATAACTGTGATTATCAAGGCACGAGGTTCGTTTCCAGAGTATACTTTATTGGATAACTAGAAAATCCAAGAAAAAAAAAATAAAAAAATTTGCGAGCAACGGATCAAGAAAAAAAAATAACTAAGAAAAACCCTCAAGAAAAACCATAAGAAAGAGTATAAAGAAAAACCAACAGAAAAACTATAAAGAGAAAAAAAAACCAAAAAAAAAACCATAGGCTACGAAGAACACAGCCAGAAAGGGTACAACTGTCTGGGGAAAATTAGGAAAATGCAACGTGTCATAACACAGGTCATAATAATCTATACATTCATTCCTTATAAATAGTTACAACACTTATCATAGCGAAAAAGAGTATTACTATAACTCTGCCAATGTTCGTAACAGTGTTTTGAAACAACTAGTAAAATCGTTTTGCTTGGATAACCTTATCGCTATAATAATGATTTCTTTTCTCAAAGAAAACGATTGGAGGCCGTGACCAGTCGGCTGCCTTTCTCTGCTCACCCAGGTGAGTGAAAGGTTAAGCAGAGGGCAGTCTCCGAGCTTGTGCGCCTGACTTATGAGACTCAAATATCGAGAGGCTAGCGTGGTTAAAGCCTGCCTGAGATGCACAAACATTAAAACACAATTTTATTGAAATAAACATTATCCGCAACAGGCTTCCGTCAGCCTTTACACACAGTGCTTGGCATCATGATTGTACTTTATCTCTTACACTCATGACAAACTTAAGGTGAAAGAAATTGAATTCTGCACAACCAAAGCGCTTTGTGAACAATGGGACCTTATTGTTGTACACATCTATCATCCAAATAGTCATTTAATTCATGTACAAAAATCTTAATAAAACTCTCTATCTTCAAAGACTCTCCAATATGACAATATAACCCGCCTGGAAAATTGTAAAGCCAATTTACATAGGACGACAAATGTTTCGAATATAAACTTAATTTGAACAATATGTTGATGAAGATAATGTAGTACGCCTACAATACAGATTACTATAAGTCCACTATAGTATGATAAATGCACCAGTAAGTTTATGCATAAGTAAATAAGAATTTAGCACTGGGCATTACACCAACATATAAGAATAGGTTTCTTTGCAATTGGTAGCATGGACAGCTACATTATCCTGTTCTAGGTCAAACAATTACAATCTTAGTGTATTTAAAAACACTAAGAGATTATATTAACAAAAGTTTAACATTACACAAAATTTAGGCAAGTATGAGCAAGTCCAATAATTCTGGTGAACAACATAAAATTGAATAATATCAAATTGAATTACAAAGTGAAAGAAACTCATTCAACTTACCCAAAAGAGTAAAGAAATCGCGGACGTCAATCCAAATAAGAAACTACAGATCAGAGCTTTTAGTTAGACTTTTACAGCCCTACCACGCCAGTATCTGGTGAGGAAAACTGGAAGTAGGAACTTTTCTAGACAAATCCTAACCTGCTTACTTCAGGGACTCGAGGAGGAATGAATCGAGTCCCGCTAACTCGATATTATGTTCTTACATGAGGAGCGTCCTTACTCAATCAAAATGCACTATTCAACACAAAGAAAAATCTTTGTCGCGTCTTTGTGTCCCAGACGACTAGGACCACCCTCTGGTTACGATCCGCCCCAAAGGATCACATTCGCCACCCTAGACAGATAAATCTTCCATCCCCAAACGGCCCGGCTAGTACATGACGTGCCCAGGTGAAACCCTAGATGCATCTTGCTCCTGCACACACTGGCGCCAAACATCCTTACGCAAGACATGTTAGCATCAAAATCATAACGTAGGAAAAATTAAAATTCAGAAAATACAGTTCGCAGCAAAGGATAAACTAGTTTTGAATTTCCATCCATTTCAAATTAAAACAAGAATAAAAAATTAAAATCTTTACATTGTTGGTACACATACAAACACTCAAATGTTAACATAAGACGCACATTTAGCTCTTGAATAAAGTGAAGAAAAATGTCTTCGTTCTGTCGTCCGCTTACATCCGCCCCTCCTAATTTTTGGTCATTTCCACATGACCAGCTGACCGTATCACAGAGAATGTCAAAGTCCATGTAACTAAATAAACTAAATAAAACGACAACTGTCCTTTAGCTTTATTCCGGACAATCTTGATCTTGGACGGCGCTCACGCGGAGGTAACACTCGATGGGTCAGGTGATCATCGGCTGTGACAGTCAACTCGGGTCGTGGCTCGGCACTCAAATGTATGGCCTGTCTCTGGTAGCGTCGGATCTCTGATGCTGCCACAAACTTCTGCGAGCCGGTGAGGGAGTTCTCCACTAGGTAAATATCAGGACCACATCGGTCTTGAATTTTATTACGCTCAGCTGGACGATTGCGTATCAAAACTTGATCACCAGGTTTAAACTGAGTTGAGCGCAGTTGAGGGGTTTTATAACTTTGACACTGATCAATACGATCCTGTATGAGACGATGTAGCTTACCCAGTCGCTGGCGATGCGAACGTAGGTAATCCTCAGCCGTTGATGAAGGTGTATGATCCCGCCCGGATTCCACGAAGTCATCAATAGGCAACCGAGGTTCTCTTCCAAAGAGCAGCAGATGTGGTGAGTGACCTGTGGTTGAATGGGCTGTCGTGTTATACCAGAAGACAAGTTCCAGTAACAATCGTGGCCAATGTTTCTTCTCAGCTGAGGTAAGTGTACGAAGCAACCCAAACATCGTTTTGTTGTAGCGCTCCGTCTGTCCGTTTCCTGCTGGGTGGTAGACGGTGGTTCTCGTCTTCCTGACACCATAATGATCACATAGATCCTGCACAAAGGCAGCCTCAAACGAGCGGCCTTGATCTGAATGGAGTTGGTGAGGGGTTCCATATCGATTAATCCACTCATGGATCAAAACTTTGACGAGTCTTAGTAGTCTGATCTGAAAGCGGCACTGCTACAGTCCACTTTGTGAAAACATCAGTCAATACTAAAACATGTTCTCTGCCGTCAGCTGCCCTTTCTAGTTGGTTAAAGTCCATCGCTACAATTTCTAAAGGAAAACGCGCACGGAGGTGTTGTAATGGTTGATGCGTTTTTACGGCTGGAGCTTTGGCGAATTGACAACGCTGGCATGAAACACAGTATTCGAGAACATCCCTGGTCATGCCGACCCAGTAACACCGCTTGCGCAGTATCTCAGTTCGCTCCGGTCCCTGGTGTCCTGATTTATCACGAGCCAACTCCATGGCTTGGAGGCGTTTTTCTACAGGCAACACAACTTGGTGTAGCTTCTCTACTATCCTCAGTCTTTTGCTTTCCCTAAGCAGTTGTAAAGTACTCTTCGGCAAACGTCTGCGTTCCTGTGGGGTTAGGGGTCTTGTTCCCGTCATATATTCAATTACTTTGGTTATTTCCACACAATTCTTCTGTGCGTCTTTCAAGTTTGCTCTTTGAAATAGATTTGCTTCCATAGCACGACACTATAAAGGTCTCCCATGTGAGTGTGACTCACGGTCCGCGTCAGATCGTTCCAATTCACAAGGCAGCTCAGGTAAAGGGCTGGTCCTGGTGTAATTAAGATAGGAGCCAGCGTCCTCTGTCGGTATCTGGCTTACAGCAGTCCATGGCTCCTCTATTGTGGCCGGGTCAAAGGGGTACCGGCTCAAAGCATCTGCGTTGCTGTTTTGTTTTCCCGACTTGTAACAAACGTCGAAATCAAAGACCGCCAATTCTCCAGCTCATCTCTGTTCCAAAGCTCCTAACTTCGCTCTCTTTAAGTGGCTCAAGGGGTTATTGTCTGTGTACACAGTGAATTTTGTACCCAGCAAGTAACTTCTGAATTTATCCACAACTGCCCATTTTAGTGCTAACATCTCCAGCTTCATGGAACAATAATTTTTTATATTCCTCTCCGTTTTTCTCAATCCCCTACTGGCATACGCTATGACTCTCGGTCGGCCGTCTTGTGTTTGAGACAGGACAGCGCCGAGGCCACTATGAGTGACATCAACTTCAAGAATGAACAGTTTATGGAAGTCAGCGTAACCTAAGAGAGGAGCAGTGGTCAGCGCTGATTTAATGTTATCAAAACTCTCTTGACACTCAGCTGTCCAGCTAACTTTTGGGTTGCGATTCCGTTTATATGGTGTTACATGAAGGTGGTGCAAGGGCTTCACTAGACTCGCAAAGTTTTTCACAAATCTCCGGTAGTAGCCGGCGAGTCCTAGGAATGCTCTCACAACACGTACTGTGGTGGGTTGTGGAAAATTCTTGACCGCTGAAATCTTTTCCGGGTCATTTTTTAGTCCATCGCGATTGAGCACATGTCCCAGAAAGGACACCGAAGAACGGCCTAGGAAACATTTATCAGGATTAAGCTTTAAGTTAATTTCTCTTAGGCGGTCAAATACTTTTTGTAATCTATGTAGATGTTCCTCAAAAGTAGGTGAGAAAACTAGCAGATCGTCCAGGTGCACGAGGAGGGTTTGAAACAAGCGGTCAGACATCACTTTCTGCATGAGTCTGGAAAAGTGAGCTAGGGCGTTGACTAACCCAAAAGGCAGACGATTCCACTCATATAACCCGAACGGAGTGGTAAAAGCTGTCTTTTCTTTGTCTTCTCCTGTCATTTCAACCTGATGGTAACCGGATGCCAAATCCAATGTAGAAAAATATTTTGATCCTTCAAGAGCATCGATGCATTCCTCCATGCGAGGTATCGGAAATGCATCCTTTCTGGTTATTTCATTTAATCAGCACATTCTAAGTTCTCCGGACTTCTTGCGGACTAGCACGATTGGGGCTGCATACGGGCTCGTGCTTGGGGAGATTATCTCCTGAGCTAGCAACTTGTCAAGATGACTACATGCTTCTTTGAGTTGAGACAGAGGAATGCGCCGGTAGGGCTGTGCAGTGGGTGTGTCTGTGGTTAGCACTAACCGATGTTTTAACAGTCCTGTGCACCCCATTTGGTCATCTGACCAGGCAAATACATCTGCATTCTTTTCTACTATTTTCCCTATGGCATCGGTCTCTTCTTTTGTTGCTAATGGATCTCTAAGTATACGAGTCAGGTCAACTTCGGTGACTCCGTCATAATTATTACCATTAAAGTCTATCTTACTTTCTATTAAATTCACAGAGGCGGGTCTTGCAGGAGATATCGGAGCCTCTGTCGCGGGTTAACCTGGATTACAGAGTCACTAATGTTGTAGGCTGTCAACACTATCCTGCCTCGTGAAGGCGCTACTAAAGCTCTTTGAATGATAAGCCCAGGAGGTAATGTGTGGGAGGGCTCAAACAACAGACTGGTGTTAGCTGTTTGCGGACCAGTCGCTTCTATCACTATTGATGCGCAATCGGTGGAACAATTCTACCTGCCTAAGCATAGCCCACAGATTCCTCGTGTGACGAACCAAGAAAATTCTTGAACATGGGTAGATGCTGTAAAACATTCATGCCTATCAAGATAGGTCGTGATCCTATTGGAATCTTCTTTACAACAAATAATATAGCTCTCTCTACTGTCTGATTCTGCACCTTGAGATCAGCAACAATAAAACCAGAATACGGAATATCAGTGCCGATAGCCGCACTCATCCTGAATAGAGTGGGACCCTCCCTGATCTTACACAATGCCTGAAGGTGACGGTAGTAAGATTCTTCCGAGACAGTGCTCACTTGAGAGCCAGTATCCAGCATAGCTCTGCTCTGAAAATTATTTATTGCCACTATCTCTGTCGGGCATGATGCTGTTGCCCTGTCTCTAAATGAGCCATTTGCCACTCCTCCAGCAGTTCGACTCGACTCCGCACTACTGAAGGTGCAAGTTTCCCGACTGGGGCTGCTGCGGTTGACGTGAGTTTTGCCAGGTCAGCCCTCCTCTTCTATGTTGATCACAGTAGGCTGCGAAATGGCCAGACTTCCCACAAGCAAAGCATAGATCATTGCGATTATTGCTTTGGATTTCAGTTGAGACATGTTGTTGGATCTGTTGTGGTCTCTACCGCTGTTGCTGTAGTTGTTTAATCGTGCTGGCCTTGTAGGTTTGAGATGTGAGATTTCTCTTTGAACCGCTACAAGTTTCTCGGTTATTTCTGTCCGAAAATGTTCATGTTCCTCTAAAGCACTAGTTACCTTTTTAAAAGTCTCTGCATGACATTTCAGCAGTTCATTTTGTGTTTTCAGAAGCTTCCCCTGTTCTACAATCACCGAACGTAATTTTGTTTCGGTATGAGACACGCTCTCTTCACATAACGGGTGTGGCTGTCGTGGTGGCCTATCTGGTCTGATAGGGTTAGTTAGTCTCCTCATAAATTTTGGGTTTCCAGGCAAGAACTGCTTTTCTCACCTCCTTGAAATTTGCTTGAGGTTGAGCCAAAATATATTGCTTCAAACTCACTTTCAAGTGTTCATCTCTCAGCACCTTCACAAATTATTCTTTCAAACAGGTCTCGTCCACCAAGGTGCTGTTGTGCCGCTGCAATTGTTTGCTGAGATCAGGAAAGGCGGTGTGAAGACGGGTTGAGAATTGACGTATGCCTTCATAGCCCTCTTGCCGAGTACTATGAAATGTCAGGGACAGACTGCTGACGGGTCTCTGATCTCCGTATGTGGTTTGTAGCGCCTCCAACAACTTAGCCTTGTCTTTGAAATCTATTCCTTGGCACGAAATCTCACTCTTCACTTCCTTGCCAAGGCGAGACCATACGAAGTTCGCTTTTTGAGTTTCGCTCAAGTCAGTCCGATGTGCCCATGAAGCGATCAGATCTTCACAGAACTGCTCAAACTCTTGGTGTCCACCGCGACCTGTGAAGTGCCGAACTGTCCTCTCCAGCTGGGGGATGAGGACAATCTGCTGCGGTGACACCATAGTTCCCTCTGTCTCTGTCATCCTAACTGGCTGGGTCCTTCTATTCTGCCTAGTTTTCATATACTAGTGAGGTGGTCTAGCACCAAAACACTAAAAGCCCTGCTAGAAACTTCCTCAAACACTGAAAACCCTGTTCAACTGTGCTCAAACCCTGCTAGAAACACTGCTCAAATATTGAAAATGCTGCTAAAAAAACTGAACACCCTGCTCGCAGCGCCAGGTGTTGGCCCGGTGGTGTGGGGGTGTTTTTGTGTGTGGTGTTATAGATAGATAGAGAGATAGATATGATGTTATTGTGCTGTGAATATGATGATTTAATAGCGTCAACTGATAACTGTGATTATCAAGGCACGAGGTTCGTTTCCAGAGTAAACTTTATTGGATAAATAGAAAATCTAAGAAAAAAAAATAGAAAAATTTGCGACATACGGATCAAGACAAAAAAATAACTAAGAAAAACCATACGAAAGACTATAAAGAAAAACCAACAGAAAAACTATAAAGAGAAAAACCAAAAAAAAAATAAAAAACCATACGAAGAACCCAGCCAGAAAGGGTACAACTCTCTGGGGAAAATAATGAAAATGCAACGTGTAAATACACAGGTCATAATAATCTATATATTCATTCCTTATAAATAGTTACAACACTTATCATAGCGAAAAAGAGTATTGCCAATGTTCGTAACAGTATTTTGAAACAACTAGTAAAATCGTTTTGCTTGGATAACCTATCGCTATAATAATGATTTCTTTTCCCAAAGAAAACGATTGGAGGCCGTGACCAGTCGGCTGCCTTTCTCTGCTCACCCAGGTGAGTGAAAGGTTAAGCAGAGGGCAGTCTCCGAGCTTGTGCGCCTGACTTATGAGACTCAAATATCGAGAGGCTAGCGTGGTTAAAGCCTGCCTGAGATGCACAAACATTAAAACACAATTTTATTGAAATAAACATTATCCGCAACAGGCTTCCGTCAGCCTTTACACACAGTGCTTGGCATCATGATTGTACTTTATCTCTTACACTCATGACAAACTTAAGGTGAAAGAAATTGAATTCTGCACAACCAAAGCGCTTTGTGAACAATGGGACCTTATTGTTGTACACATCTATCATCCAAATAGTCATTTAATTCATGTACAAAAATCTTAATAAAACTCTCTATCTTCAAAGACTCTCCAATATGACAATATAACCCGCCTGGAAAATTGTAAAGCCAATTTACATAGGACGACAAATGTTTCGAATATAAACTTAATTTGAACAATATGTTGATGAAGATAATGTAGTACGCCTACAATACAGATTACTATAAGTCTACTATAGTATGATAAATGCACCAGTAAATTTATGCATAAGTAAATAAGAATTTAGCACTGGGCATTACACCAACATATAAGAATAGGTTTCTTTGCAATTGGTAGCATGGACAGCTACATTATCCTGTTCTAGGTCAAACAATTACAATCTTAGTGTATTTAAAAACACTAAGAGATTATATTAACAAAAGTTTAACATTACACAAAATTTAGGCAAGTATGAGCAAGTCCAATAATTCTGGTGAACAACATAAAATTGAATGATATCAAATTGAATTACAAAGTGAAAGAAACTCATTCAACTTACCCAAAAGAGTAAAGAAATCGCAGACGTCAATCCAAATAAGAAACTACAGATCAGAGCTTTAATTTAGAGTTTTACAGCCCTACCACACCAGTATCTGGTGAGGAAAACTGGTTGTAGGAACTTTTCTAGACAAATCCTAACCTGCTTACTTCAGGGACTCGAGGTGGAATGAATCGAGTCCCGCTAACTCGATATTATGTTCTTACATGAGGAGCGTCCCTACCGCAGTCTAAATTAGTCTCTACTCAATCAAAATGCACTATTCAACACAAAGAAAAATCTTTCTCGCGTCTGGGTGTCCCAAACGATTAGGACCACCCTCTGGTTACGATCCGCCCCAAAAGATCACATTTGCCACCCTAGACGGATAAATCTTCCATCCCCAAACGGCCCGGCTAGTAAATAACGTGCCCAGGTGAAACCCTAGATGCATCTTGCTCCAGCACCCACGAACACTAGCACCAAACATCCTTATGCGAGACATGTTAGCATCAAAATCATAACGTAGGAAAAATTAAAATTCACAAAATACAGTTCACAGTAAAGGATAAACTAGTTTTGAATTTCCATCCATTTCAAATTAAAACAAGAATAAAAAATTAAAATCTATACATTGTTGGTACACATACAAACACTCAAATGTTAACATAAGACGCACATTCAGTTCTTGAATAAAGTGAAGAAGAATGTCTTCGTTCTGTCGTCCGCTTACATATACATATATATATATGTTTTACATGTACATGTAGTAATAACCTTAATGTTCAACCAGATACTTGAACTAACTGGACAATAATGAAGAGTAAAGGTCAATGCTTAAACAGGCTACAGTTTAAAACAATGGGAAACAAATTTTTTTTAATTAAACCTTACCAAACATAACAAAAGTCAAAACAAACACACAAAATTAAAAAATAATCTGCTTAAATAGTGGCATGGTACAAAATGACGATTTTTTTTTAATTTAAAGGCGATATAACTCCTTGATGAACTTAACTCATTTTTTCACATAAGCCACATCTTATTAGTTATGTCCCTGAAGATCAAGTAAAGCAGTATCAAATTTCTGACCAAAATCTGACTTTCCAACTTTGCTGGACACCATAATTTTAAATATTTAATTGTTCATCACAGTTCCCAGTTCCAACAACTTTAATGCATCCTTGTTTGAGTTACGACTTACAGTTTAACTCAATCTAGCAGCTTGTGTAGAGCTCTTTTTAAAGCAAGTATCCAGTTGTCTTGGGTTATCATTTCTGTACTTCATTTATCATCTCTTTCCTGCATGGATTTGCTTACCAGCACTTCATCCTCTTACTTTTGGTGTCCACCTAAAAGTGGTTTCCCTATAACTATAATTCTAAGACAGTGCAATAAGCCCATGAAGGCAGAAACAAGGGGAACCTAAGTTTAACCAATTTGATGGCAGATTTAGACTCACTTTGCAAAAAATGGACTCCACTGGATCGCACCACACTATAGCTCATTGAAAAGGAGAAAGCAGAGACTGGTCTTTACGATGTATTCTAACATGGCAAGACCACAAAGAAGGAGAGACCATTTAATCAAAACTTGTCAAATAATTATCATCACACTATGATCAGACCATAATTGAATAAACTACCATATATAAACCAGTTTGTTAAACTGACCCTGTTGTAGTGCTGCCATGATGCTTTGAACAAATTCTGCAGACTTGCCCCAATTTCAGCACATAAGCAGCCTGGAAGACCTGGCTCTGGAGGACAACTGCTTCATCTGATGACGGACCTATCCACTAAGGGAACACAAAAATGAAGAAAAAATGAAGATACAATTATCTTGTTAAGATATATGTGAATATCTAGAGAGAGAGAGTGTGTGTTTTTGTTTTGTTTTGTTTTGTTTTGTTTTTTTTTTTTTTTTTTTTGGGGGGGGGGGGGGATTTTTTCTTCAAAAAAGGTAAAGAAACAAGCATTGATGTAAAAATAAAATTCCATCTTGATTTAATAATGATCATATGTGGGGAATCAGCCTAATTATTTTGTCCATAACTTTGAGAGCTAAAATTTTGTTTATGAAATTTTCTATACTGGCGAAAAAATAGGATTATGATTGAAATGAATCAATATTTTTAATCGAACAGCTCAGAGAAATTTTGAACATGTCATGTTTAGCAACCAAATTTGCTACCGCGTTGCTGCTTGAGGACAAGGATCATGACAGTATGCATAATGATTCTGGAGGACAAAGCCATAGTGATTTGAAAAAATAGTCTAAATCCAAGATGGCCACTGTTTCCATGGCAAACAAATGTTAGACGTTGTAAAAGAGAGCATATGAACGTGCATTTTCCACTTCCTAGTATCAATAATTTCTGACTTAGGTCTCAGGTGCCATTCCCACATTCAAAGTTACAAGAAAATGTAAAATATTGGACAGATAACTCACTGGAGCTCCAGGCTGGCACAGGCAAGATTTATGACAGCCTCAGCACTGATAGTATCCTGATCCTGGTGGGCGTGTGAGCAGCCGTACTAATGCCTTTTGCCTAGTGAATTAAATGTAAGGTATTTAGCCACTGCCGTCTGGGCCTTGCCAGTGAGCAGGCTTTATCTAATACATAAATGAATTCATCATAATACTAATACAAGAGGTTTCCTAATCAATCAGATACAAAATATCTACCTTAAAGTCAATTCACAATAAAAGGAACAGTATTGTTTCTCCCATGTTATAGGTTGTATAGGTGATACAGTTAAAATGGATAAAAATAAGAACTAATGTTCAGAATGAATTTTCTGGTTAATACAGGGTTGTTGTTATTCTCGAATGTATACATTATAGAGAGAAAAAAAAGGGGAAGCAAATAAAAAAATCTCTATGGCAGTAATTGATAGTAATGATACTGATAACACTAGACTCCCTAATAAAGATAACTCTTGCTCAGTTTTTCACAAACTGACACAGTGTGATATTATAACAAACAAACAATGGTTTTGAGTGTCTGAATATGTACTTAAATTGTTGAAACAATGCTTTCCGCTCCTTTTTTGTTGGTTTTATATGCAATGTAAATCTGTCTAAAATTAGTTTTCAAAAATCTATTGACACTTGGAAGCTTTCCAGGCAATGAGCAACCTATGTATTCAACTTACAAGCAAAGCCACATACTATCAAAACATCTAAAACAGATACAGAATGCTGGAGGCCCATATTAAAGCCTTATTAACCACAACGATCCGAAGTTTTAAAATGACTGTGCCTTTACCAAAGAAAAATCTGATAACCAATTTCTATTAAGTCTTTTGGCATCAGAGGAATCTTTTCAGTGCCCAAATTTAGGGATGGAGTGTCGACTTGGTCATCTAAAAAAAAATCTAACAAACACTCTACCTGTTTTATTACAAAAGTAACAAAAACCACGGTTTTTCAATATTATAAATATCACTTTTTGAAAATTAAAATTTTAAAATATCCTTGTTTTTTTTTTTAAAACTTTCTCACTTAGACCTTATGCAATGGAGCAGGTATTGCCTATGGTAGCATAGCTGTAGGCTGGACTAGTTTAGTTTGCCACATCTTTTTTGAAAGTTGTGTTTTGAGACTTAGGCTCTCTAAAATTCAAATGTGAAGCATATATTATTAAGATCGTTCAGCGAAAAAAAATTAAGAATCCATGAGGAGGCCCCATTTGGATTTTTAGGGAATACTTTCAAGAGATTTCTTAAAGCAAACTTATATAAGTAAAATATAGGTCTCTATAAATAAATGAATTTTTCAGTTGGATGTCACTAGACTGATGTTGGCACAATTTTGTGACAACTGGATGTGATCTATTAACGATGAATAAAATCAAGCAAAAGGTTCCCCAATGATCAATCAATTAGGTGCAGTGATCTTTAGCGTAGGCAATTATGACTTTCCACGAATAATCTCTATCCCTCATAACTTTCAGTGCTTCTATCACTCTTCCTATTTTGAGCTAATTTTTTCGTCCATCCAGTTCAACTTTTCACGTTGTTTTCCCCTGCTGCGTTTTCCTTCCATCATTCTTAATGATCTTTACCCTTTCGAACTACAGACCAAGTTATAGCCGCTTTAGCTCTTCGATCCTGTATAATATTTTCCCCATGCATCAGCCTGCCCCCTTATCCCTCTCTTTTCATTATATATTCTCCCTGCATGTCAATACTTGGCTCTGCTCTACTCCTAGTATTACAGGCATTATATAGCTCAAAACTGGATGCCCTATATTTACACACCATCACAACTATATTTCTAAGTAACAAAGAATTGTATAGGGGGGTTTGGCAACACTTGTGGTTCGTTGAAACCTAGGATGGCTCTGAGATAAGTTTGTTTAATGCAAGATTTTTTATCAGAGTCAAGAAGGGAAAAAAGGGAATTTTCCTCTGTTTATTGAACACAAGGTGTTCTTTGAATCAGAGTTCGTTGGATCCGAGGTGTACTGTAGTCAGTAATTGAATTTACCAAGCCTTCAGTACCTCTAACAGCCACTCAACTCCTTGAAAGAAGTAAGAGAAAGGAAAAACTGTGTTGGATTAAGTCCCTACATCCCCTTTACATATCACTGGAGTAGCAACAATAATTGCCAGTGAAAGATAGGCCACATAAAATATAGGTAATGGTGCCATGCTGGGTGTTCTCAAAGAATGCATATGTGGCAGATCCTGAACTGGCATGGGGTTGAGTAGGGTAGGTTCAATGAACTTCAAGAAAAGCAGAAGCCCACTTAAGGGCCCCAGCCTTCCACCATGCCCCTTGCACTTGCTCATGTGTGCAACTTGAGCATGAATGGTACACTTGTTACGACCCTCTAATGAAAAAGGAGTTTTCTGATGAGCGTGAGTTGAACACTAGTTTAAGACAGTTGGAGCTTATTTGGCGTCATTTGACAATAATAATCTTGTCAGTTTCCATTAGACTTAGAAAAGTGTACCAACGGACTCATAGATTAATAGACCGCCATCCTCTAAAACAAGAGAGACCTCTTTATCTTCAATGCTTTTTGCTAGTTTATAACTAGATCTGCACCACTTTTTCCAATCCCATTCAGGTAAGCATGACTCTCTTTAACTTAAGCCTTACATATGACCCATTGCCAAATAAGGCATATCTGTATACGTCACTGCAGTACTTGAGCCATAACGTTATGTCTAAACTACGGTTCTATCTATAATATGGAACATTTATTAAGATGTAAATAATCCACATACATGCAAAATTTTATTTTGATTGATCAATTGGTTTTTATTTTACAGACTTCCAAATTATGAAATCGATACTAAAATCAACAGTGAAAATCTATCATGAAATAAACCTTACAAGAAACTGCACTCCTGAAATCATTTTAAGAAGGCTTCAAAGGTTACTTTTCTCTGCTGAGACATTGGAAGGAGTGTAGCCATGGGTTCCAATGCTTTTTTACAGAAAAAAAATTGTTGATTATGTCTTACGGGTGTTTTAAAAATTCCTAACTTAACATAAGATTTTCCCGTCAAATACACCTAGGTGTTTGAATCTACCAAAATCTAATAATGTCTAAGAAAATAGCTCTTTTTTATTTAAACCATGGCAAAGAATTCAGTTGGGTTGAAAAATAATCTTAAAGCCCCAAAAAATAAGTGGTTGGGGGTTGAGTCTAGTCTTATTATCGCCAAAGTGCATTTTCATGTAAAAAAACCGTGACGAAAGTTATGCGAAAAAATCAAAGCAGACAAAATATTAACAACCTCATTTTTTAAATTATAAATTCTCTGGATATTTCCTAATTTTAAGATTTCAAAGTTATTTAAAAAAGAGAAAAGTTGTTTTGAACGTCCGTTCGCCGTGTCGGATATTACTTTCCAAAAAAGATCTCGCGAGACACTATGACCTTTCGCATTTTTCGCGTCAAACTAAAAAAGGCTCATGAGTTAGTCCGACCAGTAGATCTACCCTGCATAACATCGCATTCAAAGTCTCTCAAATCTATCTTCACAGGTGAGTTCTGTTTAACGATAGTTTTTTATTTCACTAAGACTTCTTTTCTCTTTTCATAACATTAACTTGTTTTTGGATAACTTACTAAAGACTTAAAAGAGTCAAGGAATTGACTATACTGTCATGGCGTCTCACTCGTCATTTTTGTGTAAGTTACTTGGAAAATGTAGATCTAGATAATTCATCTCAAGAAAAAGTATCCATCAAGTTCTGCATAGTCGTATTCTTTATAACTTGGAAAGTATTAATATAAATTTTCGGTTTTTCTTGTTGTTCTCACAAATCTTAGGATCTTCTCTCACTTAACACGATTTGACAAGATTGTTTTCATGTCAAACCATATTTTTCGGAACAGTTATGAAAAGGTTCAGATTTGAAGAAAAGTCATGGCTTTTTTAAGAAGTGTAGACAATAAAGCTAGAACAGTTCTCCTAATCTTTTGAAATTTATATTTAGTTTTAGAGCCAACATGTTTGTGCATCTATTAGAGTTGTGAGATAACTTTTACAAAATTGAACAGGAATAACATCTTCATCAATTTGTGTAAGTTTGATAGATCTAGATCTAGATCTAGTTTTTGGAAAAGTGCAGGAAACCTGCATTTTTCATTTTGTTTTCTTTTGAAAAGTTCTATGAATGATACTATGTGGCTTTTATATCTACATATGTTACAGTAGTCAAAGGTTTAAAGAGAATATGCTGACAAACTTTCCCAGGATTGCTACGGGAAATTTTTTCTTTGAAACTGATTTGGCTAAATTACGCAAAATGAAAATTATAAATATCTAGATCTAGATCATAATGCAAAATCCATATATGAGTAAATTGTATCAGTTTATGACAGGAAAGAATTTGTTTTTAACTCATTCAAGGGTAAGATTGTGCAAAAAATATAAGGGGCAGGAAAATGTGCTTGTCTTTTTGTGTAAGTGAACCAATTCCAAGAATAGTAAATGAATTATTGAATTTTCTCTCCTGCTTAATTTTTATGAAGTGTGCCAAAACAGCATCTTAATTTTAATGTTTAAATATTGATAACTTAAACTAAAGAAGGTTTTCAACAATCTAGATCTAGATCTAGGTGCAAACTTTCAAAGGATTTAATCTATAGAGCACTGTTTTCATCATGTCAGATAGCCACCATTCCTGAAAGTAGTGCAAGTTCCTATTTCTGGAAATTAAGTTATTTTTTTCAAATATTATTTCTTAAAGTTTATTATAATTAGTTGTTGGAATGAAACAGTGAGAGATTTGTAATGTTTTAAGTACCGGTATTGGGAGATATTTCCTTAAGTTTTTGGAAAACTGGGAATAGTGGTCCAGTTGTAATGCTTGAATTTCCAGTCTGGTTTTGATTTCTATGGATAGAATAAAATGCTTTTTATAAATTTTATAAAAATCCACATGCCGGATACTATTTGTTGTTAACATTAAACCATTCACACTGTTTCACAAGATGAAATCTATGCAGCTACCTCTTAATTGGACAATATGTTTAATAATAATTGTTAATCACTCAGGACAACTTTTACCAAAGTAGAAGGAGAATTTGAACAATTTAAAAAAAATTTTTTTATTATCCAGATGACAGATGACATCAATCATGCAGCAGACAATAATACAAACCCTTTAAACTACTGAAAGCGGTTACCAGTGCTGGTAAGAATTTTATTCAAATTTTCCTCTTGAATAATCATTCAGCATTATTTTTTGTCTAGATATTATGAAGACTATTACATTTAACCTTTTGACAAAAAATTTTTTTTGTCTTTAGCAAAAGTAATCAAGAGGTCAAGGATTTTTTCACTTCCATCTATTCTTGTTAAGTGAAGCAGTTATTTCTGGTATTTGTTAGCATCATGTATGATAGTTATCCATTTTAGAAGTTTCACAATCAAAACGGCTCTACTCCACCTATAGTAAGAGCACCACAGAAAATTAAAAGGTCAATTTAATTACTATAAGATCCCTTCATGCACACAATTTTCCATTTCTTTTTTTATAACAAAAAAAAAAACCAAAAACCCCAAAGAAAAAAAAACATCACTTGGAGGAGAAATTGTATAGACTTGACTCCTTTTTTTGTTGTTGTTTCAGTTTCTACGCAAGTGTTATTAGTCAAGAGGCTAAAAAGGATCTAATCCTGATTTTCTTCTCTAGAATTGCTATTGCATGATTTTAGATTTGTCTTTAGAGTACAATTTAAGCCATTTAGAATGGTACCTTTCAATAGTCTCTTTTTTTTTCTTTTTTAGTGAACAGTTTTTCATGGATTTATGGCCAAAGAAAACATCCAAAAACCAAGCATCAGGCAGAATACCGTGCCAGGCTAAAGACAGATGCTGGGCAGCCTATAGCTTCAAGCAAAAATTAATGGTAAAGAATTATTGGGGCAACTTACAGGAGCAGGAGGAGGAGCAAAATATAAAAAGCAGTATGACTATAACTATAAGATACAAATTGAAAAAGTCAATGACTCTACTAAAGTGTGCCTGAGGCTGAAAATATTCAGCTTGAATATTACAAATCATTTACATTGTAGTTGTGAAGCTGAAATTTTAATTTTATTTGGTCGATTTTTCTTTAGTTGAATCTACAAAATATGTTTGTTGATATTGTTTACAGAAATGCATGGTATATATGATTCAAATTTAAGGTGGTTCCCTGATACCTGAAGAAAAACTCTTCTTCAGTTCTGTTAACACTTTTGAATTTTAAAGCATATGATTTGAAGTTTTTAAAATTGACTTATCATCAAATAGTAGTTGCTACAAGGCTTCTCATTTCATCTGGGATGCAAGACATATTACATGTGTAGGTGTCAATGAAAAGCCCAATTTAAACACAACATCAAGAATATTTCTCAATGCAAATTAGAATGATGAAAGGTCAGTTGAAATGCATTTGATGCTTTATGCCATGAATGAAATTTTATTCTTGGTGGATTGTGTGAAAAAATACTTATGTGACCAGTTTAGTGTATGCATAGTTCAATCTCATTTGATTTAAATAAATGTGTACTTCATAAAATCATATTTTAAATAGGAGTTGTAAATTTTCATGCTATAATCCTAGCAAATGTATATGTTTACAAAAAGGCCCATTCTTTGCAACTTTTTTAAATGAAGGGGAAATATCAAAAGTGATTATCATTATGATTTCTAGCATTTTATTTCTGTATGACATACATCTCCTCTTCTTTAAATTCTATGAATTTTATGTCCACTGTTTGAAAAGTACTAATGTGTGCAAAATGCTTGTTTTTAGATAAAAGAGCAATACTGTCTACAATAAAGTATACCAATAATTTATTTTAATTTTCATAATGCAACATAATTTCAATAAACTTTCTTTGCATAGTTCTTTATTTTTTTTTCATCTTTGACATGATCAGTGTCATGGAATTTGTTAAAGAATTGCAGTTCCTTGTTTGTTTATCAATTCTTTCCTTTGTTCGTTTTTGACCTGACAATTTTTCATGAAAATTAAAACTTAACAAAGATATTAACAAGAAAATAGAACCTCTTCCATTAATTTTTTTTTTATTCACTCACAAGTCTCATTCTTGAGTAGTTGAAATTATTAGTAGAGAGTGGCATGACTTCTTTACATTTTGTTTGTTTTTCTACATATATTTTTTGTGTTTATGTAGTTTCTTATAATGGTACAGTATAATGAATAGAAGGATACAAATAATTTTGAAAACACTCCCAAACAATATCCCTGATGGATAGGTAATTTTAGACTAAAGAAACATTACATGTAGAGCTTAATGATAAATGTATGAATCTGTGGAGTGCTTCCAAATAGTCCGGGGTCTGACATTTTTCATTTATACTCTTACAACATATAATCCTTAAAAAAGAAAAAAAATATTTGTTCAATTAAGAATGTTTTGATTAAAAGCGCTTGAAAAAGATGTTTTTTTCGTGTTATTTTACATATCCAGGGCAATTTCTGGCTAGAATGAAGAAAAAACATCTTATTTTAGCTTTTATCCTAAATTAAAACATTACTGCACCGTTTTTTCGCTTTAAGTGTATCCAAAATATGATTATTTTTAGAGTAAAATATCAATAACTCCCTTTAAATATTGCGTAATCAATCAAGGGCAATAACTCTGTCAATACTGAAGTACTTATATCAAAAAGTATATGATATCTTCAACAAAGGTCTATACTACAACTTTGCTTCTTTGAGTTGTATAGAAATGTCTATAACTTTCAAGATAAAGGCATGCCATATGGGCGTAAAATCATGATAGATCTAAGCTACCTGTATTTGGCAATGGGTCATATACATGTAGATCTATGTTTCGAGTGCATTCTGCTCGTTTTCTTCTTGCAGTAGTTTTTTGCTTAGCCAAGACAGAGGAACAACAACGTAGTCACAGTCATGACAATGCAAATAATCGAAGATCACTTGATAAATCTGAAAGTCTAGTCTATATCTATCAAATGGAGCTATAAATTAAAACTAACTGGAGACCGTCGTCACTACATGAAGCTGTTAGAGACTCGTGCTAACTAGAATAACCAAGATGGCGCGGGTTCTAGGGCAGCCTCATCAATCGCTACGCCACTGTGCGAGCGAGAAACACCTTTCACTTATCCTAGCCTTCACTAGAGATGTTTCTAGATCTAATCTATATTTTTGCAGAGAATTTTTAAGGAAAATGGAAAATAAATCATTATGCCTGAGTTTTTTTTTGTTTGTTCTTTTTTTTTAGCAGCAGCAGCAGCAGCAGTAGTAGTAGTAGTAGTAGTAGTAGTAGTAGTAGTAGTAGTAGTAGTAGTAGTAGTAGTAGTAGTAGTAGTAGTAGTAGTAGTAGTAGTAGTAGTAGTAGTAGTAGTAGTAGTAGTAGTAGTAGTAGTAGTAGTAGTAGTAGTAGTAGTAGTAGTAGTAGGATCACTTAAGATGTTTCTAGATCTAATCTAGATTTATGCAGAGTTTTTAAGGAAAACATAACATGTAAACTCTTGTGTCAGATTGCTTTTACAACAGAAAATAGAACAAATAGCAAAACCGAACTGTTGCAGTGAAGGAAAGCGACAATTATGAATGATCAAGTGAGTGAGACCGGCCCAGATGCCCTAGAAAAATGAAAAAAAGAATGTCGTGAAGGCTTCCCTACCTTTTCAGATCAATGTAACGTGACATGCACTCCTAGTTTTCTTAATACCTCCATTATCTATCTAAATCTAGACCTAGATTCATTACATAGAAATTTTAATTGCTCTTTAAACCTGAAAAAAACAACAGCTAACGTGCATTCTTTTAAAAAAGATGGGTCGCTATAATAATATTATACCAGATCTCTATTAACAAACTTGTAAGCTACAGTCTCATCTACGTGTCTTGTCTAAATGGCACCCAAAACATTTCTATTTATAGAATTCACGGAAGGACTACTTTTTTTTGCACAAGCTACTTTGAGACAACAGAGTACCCTTTTCTTGAAAAATCCTTCCGTGGAACCTGAAACATTATGACGTAAAGAAGAAAATATAACTCTTAATTTAAAAACTCAAAGTTTATCTCTTGTAAGTAAAGAGCATTTGTTTGACCACTGTTGCGACAGTAAACAGTTCGCTATAAACCATGGATAAATGAAAATGACACATAGTCTGTCAATCGCTTGAAAAAGCGGTAACATTGATATTGAAATGACAATGAAAGTCTAAAAAAGCAGATGTTTAAATATAGTACCATTAGGGATATCACTCCAACGTTGCATTTTTTAGCGGATCAGTGATATTAATTATAATCTAAAATGACAAGATCTATAGATAGGCCTATTATAGCATAATAAAGACTGAACAAAATGTCGGCAGGGCGAGATCTATCTCTAGATCTATGTTACAGTATGTTTTCAAGGAGTGCATCTCTTGTAAATCATTTCAATGCACCAAATAATTATTTTGAAACAGCACAGTTCTTTCCTCGCAACCTGAAAGAACATTAGTCTTTAGTTTTCAAAACCACATGCCAATTCACAATCAACTATAGCATTTGCCTGGATAGATCTAAATAAAGAGAGTGAAATTTTGTTAATGCAAATTATGTAATTGCAAGCACTAACCACATAAATCCTAAGCTAATCAGTGAAAATAATTATAGATCAAATGAAACCTTAGGAAATAGTGACGACTGTTGATATATGGTTTTGGATAGTTACTTGGGGCTGAGTAATTCAACCTAAAGTGATCATATTTTATTTATCTAGATTAGTAGATATAATCGAGTATAACTAGATCTAGTAGATTAGACATTTAGATGTAATTGGAACATAGTTCAAGGATCAAATTTGCATGTGTATTGCCAAAGGATTTTATTACTTCAGAACGTCCAAAATAAAGATCAAATATTCAAATTTAGACAATTTTGACCTACTCTAAAATGGATCTAGGTATAACTCTAGATCTAGGACTTAGTGCAAAATAAGCATGCAGGGCAGTTTCTTTTTTTTTTCCTTCAAACATTGAAAGCACTTCAAATAAAACTGAAACTAGATCTACAGTTTGAAATTTAAAAATAGAAGCATGGTATTTTTGTACTAAATCTAGCTCTTCCAAATGCACAGAGAGAAACCTCCAGCAGTGTTTGCAACTCAAATCTGCTTAATCTTTATACTGAAAATGTATATTTTGACAGATATAATTTTGTTCAGCTTTCACTTGTGTTAAAAAAAACGACAGCAAATAGCACTGGTAGACAAGGGAAATTAAATTTTGAAAGTATTTTCACAAATCAAGATGCATAGGCATTGTTTTATTCAGGTTTAATGTATGTCTTATTTGTATCAAACTTAAATTTTTGAATTGTACTACAAGTATTGTTTTTTTACGCTTTAAGTTTAATGATTAATAATTGAAGTTAGATGTAGATACACAGAATACTTGCTTGTTTATCTGTCATAAGGGATGGACATGAAGGGCATGGCATTTTTTACCCGTCGCAATTGTAAAACAGTTGGCTTTTTCATTTTAGATATTGATTATTAAATACTGTGTCCAGAACTGCAGACTCAATGGACTATAGGCTTTGCACTGCAAACCAAAATCCAAAGGAAACTAAATAGGAGCAACTTTTGAATAAAGCACCAACATTTCAATGAAGGTATAAGGCATATTTAATTTAAAAAATCTATGTACTTAGATCCAGAAAGATCTCCTAGTAGATCATTAAGATATATTGGGTTTTTGGTGTATTTCAATAAATTTTTTTTGAAAATCTGCAAGTGTAAGTACATTTAATGACATTTTGAACATAAAAGATAATAACTTGTAATGGTGACGCAGATCACATTAAAAAAATATTACAGGGTTATCTTAAATTGCATGTACCTACTAGGCTAAATTGTTACACAATCATGCGGTGTTGAAATCTAAATGATTAATTTTTATACCATTTTCTTTAATATTGCACGGAAAAATTCAATCCCGCCATTAATGATGAGATTTTTTTAAAGCTTTGAACCTTTTCAGACTGGTTTGGTGTAAAATTTATCTTCACCATCATCATGACTAACTTTGATTCCCAATTTATAATAAAAGAGATCAATACATCAATTACAGTAGAATCACTTTAAACCAGAAGCCGCTAAACGGAAAAATTCGATGAACCGGAAAAAATCGATAAATTGTGCGAATTTCCTCTTTGCCATTGTACCCTTTCCCGCTGTTGAGGTGTGGTTAGCTATAATTGCTAAAATGTCTTAGTGGGGGAATATAAAATAATATGATACAGGTGATATAAAGAGACAAAATTTAGATTATGTAATCTTGAGTACTAAAGAAAAACATATGTAGACATCTTATAGGATTCACGAGAGAGTAAGAGTAATCTCCCTTGAGTTTATTACAACTGAAACTAATGGGTATGGAAAAACAAAACATGTTGTGAAATAGTTCAAGATCATAAAGAGCGTTTAACACCCCCACTTGATCGAATAACAGTTTCACCCTTTTACTTAAAACTTATTGAATACAAAAGTTTTCAAAAATATATTCAGATATCCGAAAAGGTTTTCAATTTTGGTCATAAAGTAAAGGAAAATTTTATCTCCTTTCTTTCGATTGCAATACAAATTTATGGTTTGGATGTATAACACGTCAAATAAAACACAGTGATTACATAATTATAAGATATGCATGATGTCATAATAAAAAGAAATAAGATGCAAAGTAAAGCTACATCAGATATAGGAAACCTGAATGTAGGTACATATGTATTTGTCTCAATTGTATAGCTCTAATTTAATTGCTCTGATCAATTACAAAGAATAGAGACTTTACATCAGTCATTTCAACAAATAATGAAACATACGTAAGTTCCCTGATGGTAGTGAACTTATTCAGAATATTTCAGGCCCATGTAAGTATAAGCTCATGCCACTCATTATGATTTATCTTAATAACACGGAATAGAAAACAAATTATATAATGAAAATTAAACAGATTTATGATACCTTCACTGTAAGGTTGTATGCTTGTATAGTATACTATACAGGCCTTAATACTTCTGATAAAACTATAAGTAGCCTACTGTTTCAGTCTTCATAGGAAATAAACTGAATGATGACAATAAAGAAATCTACCTGCCAAAAAGGAGTGTTTTGAACTTGTTCAGTTGTTGTTTGGTTGCAGGCTTTGTCATGATATCTGCCAACATCTCCTCAGTTGGACAGTATTTGAGTTCGAACCCTTTGTTCACCTCAGATCGAATGAAATGATACCGCACATCAATATGTTTTGACCTTTGATGTTTGGTTGGGTTGTTTGCAAGAATAATTGTGCCTTGGTTGTCTTCATAGATTATTGGCAACTGATCATACGTGACCCCAATACTTTTCACAAGATGACTGAGGTACATAACCTCCTGAACTGCGGCAGTTAGGGCAATATATTCTGCCTCACATGTTGACAGTGCCACTATTTGCTGCCTCCTTGATTTCCAAGAAATCAAAGGACCATCTTCCACCAAACTGAAACAATACCCTGATGTGCTGCGCCTATCTTCCATGCTAGATGCCCAATCAGAATCAGTGTAACCAGTAATTCTCAGCCCTTTTTCACATTTTCTATAGCATAGATTATAATGTGCAGTTCCTTTCGGTATCGCAAGACATGTTTGAGTGTTATCCAATGACATTGAAGAGGTTTTGACAAAAATTGTGATAGTCTAGTTACAACCCATGATATATCAGGTCTAGTGCACATCATCAGATAAATCAGACTGCCCACAATCTCACGGTATCTCTTTGAGTCAAAAGGCTCACATTCAGTCCATTCAAGCTTCTGTTCACATGGTGTACCTCTAGGCTTACAATCTGACATCTCAAATTTTTCTAGTAGGTTTTGAATGTACCTTTGCTGGTGCATCCTAACAAAGTCTTGTCCTTGTTCAAAATCAATGCCCAGGAAATATGACAATTGTTCCATGTCCTTCATTTTAAAATTTTCCTTAAACAGTTGTTTTGTTTCACCCAATAGGTTCTCGTTCGATGCACCAACAATGACATCATCAACCCAAAAGAGAATAACAATCATTTCATTGTCAACATATTTGGTATATAGACAGTTATCACTGAGTGACTGTTCAAATTCATTGACGGTTAGGAATGAATGTAACATTTTATTCCAATTCCTGCCAGACTGTTTTAATCCGTACAATGATTTATTCAATCTGCAAAATAATTGCGCCCCATATTCAGTCTTGGCATCAAAACCCTCTGGTTGCTCTAGATATATTTCACAGTCAATGGGTGCGTTAAGGTATGCCGTTTTAACATCCATTTGGTGCAGCATAAGACCATTTTGTGCTGCAAGTTGCACCGTGACACACACACACACCACAGTTCCAGTTTTTACATCGTCGGCATTGAACATCGACACAGTGCTACTGATCAGTACATGTACTCTTATTTCTTATTCGCATTAGGCCTACAACTTGCGATAGTTTTCAACATTTAGCTTTATCCAACTCTAAGACGTCGAAAAGAAAGCACTCTGCTTACACATTGGAATTTAAACAGAAAATCTTATCCGAAGTGGATGAAAAGAACATATCGAAGACAGAGATCTGTAAAAAACATAGCATCCCAAACTCAACACTGTCTACAATTTTGAAAGACAGGGAGAAGTTACAGAAGGCTCGTGAAGATTCGAAATTTTGCCCGACTACCAAGAAAATGAAACTTTGCAGTCATGAAGAGCTGGAAGAAGCAGTGTTTCTCTGGTTTCGACAAGCCAGGGCAATGCATGTTCCATTTTCAGGCCCAGTTATTATTGGCAAGGCAACAGAAATAGCGGTTACTTCCCCTGAAAAATGACCGAAAACAAAACTAGCTTTGAACCAAAATGCTTCTAAACCGAAATGAATTCAAAGGGTCCCAAAATTTCAGTTTAAAGTGATTCTACTGTAATAATTCATTCATTTTTTATTAGATGACTGGATGGAAGATAATATTCAGGCAACATGAATGATCAAAACTTTTTTTTTTTCAAAGTAATTTTAACAACCTATTAAAAACTGTAATAAGACCTTAAAAAAAACAAACATCAGTATATATCAAAAGGATGAAATTATCACTTAAAAAACACAGACAAAAACTGAAAAAGAATGGAAAATGTAGTAATATTATATAAAAAAAAAGGTTTTATTTCATATCATCTTTAATTCATCAGAGAAACACTTTTGAAAATTGCTTGTTATAATTCCACAGAACATAACATTTTCCAAACAAGTAAAAGGAGTGTGATATGTAACGAGTATTTGTTTAATGATAAGAATTACAAGAAGTTATATATATATATATATATATATATATATATATATATATATATATATATATAAATGTGTAGATATAATACAATTCCAGTAAATACAACTAAATTTTAATTTAAAAAAGTTTGTCTAACAGACAGTATTTATTATTAGTATTAGTTAGGTGACTTAGTCAATTGCACTTTAGGAGATCCCTTGATAAAGTTTTCTTTCAATGAATGATTTATAATTATACCTTAATTGAAATATTACCCTACAATATCCATTATCAAAATCACAGGGATTGACATGTCAGCAGCCTTCGACACAATAGATAGACAAATTTTGCTTGACATAATAGAACGTATAGTTGAAGAAGATGAGCTGAGAATAATACGTTTTCTCTTAAGCGATAAAGTCATTAACACTAGGATCAATGGTGCAACAAAGGAAAGACCCTTTGTGAGCAACATAGGCACCCCGCAAGGAGACAGTCTTAGCCCCGTATTGTTTTCAGTATATTTAGAGAATGCCCTGAAAGAAGTAAGAACCATCTTGCCACGACCGACCAATGAACTGGAAAAGACTCTACCTACAGAGATTGCATACGCTGACGACGTAGATTTTGTTGGTCTGAATTTCGTCGATACGGAAGAAGTACAAAACACCTCACATAAATACAATCTACTGGTCAATATAGATAAGACAGAGTTTACAACGTTGTCAAGAGCTGGAACAGAGTATAAAAATACAAAAAAAAGTTGGAACTCTCATAGGCGACGAAGAAGACGTTGAGAGGAGGAAACGACTATCCAATGCAGCACTGACAAAGCTTCTAAATGTCTGGATCAAAGGAGATAAGATTAAAAGAAAGACCAAGCTGAAATTATACAGGTCGCTCGTAAAATCAATACTTGTCTACAACTGCGGCACCTGGGCACTGACAAAATCTGAAGAAGAAAAATTAAATGCATTTCATCGTAAACAGCTAAGGAAAGTTCTCAACATCAAATACCCCGTTAAAATCACAAATTCATCTCTTTACAACAAGTGCCAGGAACACCCCCTTTCTATTTATATACTTGAGAACAGGTGGCGCCTTTTCGGGCACATACTTAGAAGAAATATTGAAATACCTGCTAATAACTCAATGAACAGCTATTTCGCCACACACGGAAAAAAGTTTCGGGGCCGCCCTTTAACAACACTACCAGTCGTCCTCAACAAAGACCTATCAAGACTACAAGAAAACACACTACAACTCACAACTAGGGAAGACCTCGAACACCTAAGATGCATCGCCCAGAACAGACAGCAATGGAGAGAACTGTCGACGAGAATCCGAAAAGCTGCCGAAGCGCCCCCGTCGGACGACTGAGACGCGGAAGGCCCTAAGTCAAAAAAGTAAGTCATATCCATTAGTTCTTTTTTTCTTTTTAGTTTCATTCATCATCATCTATATAAAAAAAGAAACATTACTGGTACAGTGGAAACCTCATAATTCGAATTGTATCGGAATAGATTAAATCTTCGAATTAAGAGTATTACAAAAATGGGTTTAACAGAGTCTAAGACTCATTGAGTGAGTGTGTACTGAGCCTGCGACGAGCAACCCTCCCCTTCCCCCGGCCCACGTTGCTATCACTATCAGTATAGATTTGCTACTGGTACTTAATTGTTAATGCATTTGCTCCCTTCTTGATTTGTTAGCGCACTGATCAGCCTTTCTTGGGCAGTGATTGGTATTGCTTGCTGCTTGAGAGATGCATGTAGCACTTTTGTGATGCCTTATGAGGTGGTATCGACTTCGAGTTAAGAGAATCCAATCAGAAATAGTTCGAAATACGAGTCCGATTCTAACAAAGCCAAAGAGAAAAAAAACCTATCATCTCGCAAAATTCGGTTTATGAGAAATTCGAATAATCAGACTTCGGTTTTTGAAGTTTCCACTGTATATTTATCTTCTTGTTCATGTTATTAATGATGCAAAATGAATAATATGGACATGAAAATAAACTTTGAAATGTTATTTCGGTTCACCATAGCTTTTATTTAGGGATTCAAAAAATTCATTCTTACCTATACATCTTGGGTGTGCAAGTTCAGAGATATTAATTCTGTAATCTTAAGTTTCTGGTATTTAATGGAGCAGCGGTCAAACTGATAAATGGGCCTAAGACCACTTCATGGTGTCATAAGCTTTAAAAAATATTTGATTTTTAGCCCAGAAACAATTTAATAGCCACAGACTAGTCTTGTTAGTCTATGTACCAATAGCAGGCTTTTAAGGTGGCACTGCAATAGATTTCTAAACAGGCACCAGTTCCCTAAACTTTTTACTTTTAAGGACCAAAAGGTCTCAGCATCTTCCAGATGGGAAGGCTTTGCTTAAAAGTGAAATAATTTTTTACTTTAAGTGAACAAACAATCTTAAATCATTCAACTATCTGTCATACATGGGTAATATTAAAGAGAAATAATGGATTGAAATATGTGGCATTTTCTGGAAATACAAGATACTGATAATATAATTGGGTTTGGCAAGAAGTTATGACAGAATTTTTTAAGAAATAACACGTATTTAGATTAAAAACATTATATGGATATGCTCATGACATTTACATAAAAAACAACATATATGTCATTTATGAAAAGCATAGGCCTACCAGTTGAAAATGTCAGTGACGCATAGGGCATTGACTAGACAAAGCATCATTTATATTCTTGTTTTCCCTCCAAAATAATAGTTCCATATTGATAATGATATAGTTGCATACATGTATTCATATTTTTTTTTTTATTTGTAGGCAATTTAACCTGCATGGAAACATGTGAGGCAATGTATCTCCAAAATAAAAAAAAAGGAAAGCATTTTTGTGTGAAGTTTCTTGAGCCTAAACTAAAAGTTTATGCAATTTTATAAATGTCCATGAAAATATTTTAAAAAATACACCTTCATTCAGATCATGTTCATATGTTGAACAATAAAATAATGGATATGACAAATTCACAATTCAATTAAACATACCCATCACTATCAATGGCGAACATTTATATCAAATTCATTATCTGCACGGAAATAACAGATTTTTTTCACTCCTTCAACATGAAGATCACATATGTTATGAATCAAACATTGATATGCACGCTATGACACACCATTTATAAAAAAAAAATGACTCCACTTTCACCATTTTATTGAAAAGCACAAAAATACTGGTAAACACACTTTGAATAGTACCTGTAATTTCATACTCAGTTTCTTTTAATTTATTCTATTCATAGTAATAACTTTGAAAATTTAGATATTTTTTCTTTCCTTCTTTTCTTTTTTTTCTTCGCAGGAGGGGTGTTAGGGGTGGGCTCAGATTGAAAAGTTGAATTTTACATATTTGATCAGAAGTAAACTTCTGTCTCTTAACTTTCATCCCTTAGGCACTCTCTGTCTTATTACAGGTACATCCCATTGAATGTATATATTTTACAAGCCATGAAATATACCTGTTTAAATATTTCTATTGATTTGGCAATCAAATGATGTCTTGTTTTCCTCACTGCTTACATTTTTGTTATATCATTAGTATCAATGTAATAAGGTTTATAACTAGTGTCATTTTTTTTTCAACTTAACACTTAAAAATATTTAATGCCTCAATTTCTTTTCTGATATCGATATTCAATTATGTAAAGCATATTTCTTTAAAGTAAATGTGAACAATTCCATCTTCATTATATTCCCTTTTGTTCTGTATTATTTATTCAAACTAATGCTATTTTTTTCAATTCCTTTTAAAGTGCTACAAACAATGAAGACCCTTGTATGAGCTATTAAAAGATGCCTATCAATTATATAGAACATATCTACCATATCAGCCATAGATACATTACAGTAACATATAAATCTGTTTCACATCATTTTTTAGTTTATTTAATAATATATCCAACCCAATTAAATATATTCTGTTTGATATGGTCCATATAATAGGGATTGTTTATTGATATATCCACCATCAGTGAAGACACTCAAAGGAAGTCATACAGGGTTGTTTAATTAGTGGAATCATCACATATAATTTCAGAAACATGATTTAACACCAATTTTCTCTAGGATTTTCTTTTTTGTATGCACAATAAAAAATCATCAACTTCTATGCTTTTTATATTGCAGGTTGCAAAATTATGATGGAATTTTTTTTCTTCTTAGCCATTTTGTGTAATATCTGTTATATAATTATCATTAATACATAAAAAGCTGAAGTAGTAAAACTTTGATGATACTATTAGCAGTCTAGTACATTTAAGTTACATCATGCGTTGCAAGTCAGTCGTACAAGTTGCATAATAAAAGAAGTCATCTCAGATCATGTTGTTGTTAATTCTATATTATTATTAAATACACCCAAACATATAACAATATCTACACTTAAATTTTCATCCCTATGTTTGAGTTCTTTATAAATATTGCATTGTTTTATATCCTTCTGTATAATTAAATTGTCTCTGTCAATTTTTGCATTGTTTTATATCCTTCTGTTTAATTAAATTGTCTCTGTCAATTTTTGAAATTACATTTATGTTATTATATCCAATACCTTAGCTGGTTTTATGCCATGTGAAAGCTTTCAAGCAACATTATATCTTGTTTCTTCTGAATCGCTCAAGTGGACAAAATCAATTGAATGATCCATTGTGATCTAAACAGGAGTATATTGTTACGAATCACTTTTTTTTTTATAATATCACTATTGACTTTCAATAAAGAAGTGAAATGGTTATCTACTTTGCCATTGCTCTTGTTTTTTCTAGGCTTTTTAGGTTTTGAGCCTTCACTTTTTTCAGCTGGACTATTACATAATGATAAATAATATGGACAGCTTTGTTGCTTGTTGGTATTGCAGTTCTCATGCACACATATTCTTGCAAACATAATTTTTAAACTAAAATCTTTCAGATTCAAATTCCTCTTCATTCTTAAATGTTTTATGGCATATTGAAAACCCATTTGTTTACTGCACATGAAGACCTTAATTAGTCTGAGAAATTTGTCTTATTGTCAATGTCTTCTCTTATTTTCTTTGTACATGTAACTTATTTATTTTTTTTTTTCCTCTTCTGTTTGTTTGAATTGTTAATGGACTAGGTTTTAGACTATAGACTAGTGTCACTATGTTAAACTATGTTTGTAAATAGACTATTGTAAAGAGCTTCGAGCCTACAAGTAGGAAGAGGCGCTAGGAAATAACTTCATTATTATTATTATTATTATTATATTGTTGTTGATTTATTTTAGTTTTAATTTTAATGTTTCATAAATAATTAAAATAGAATATGAGCAAAGGGAGCTATAACAACATTTTCTCATTAGGTAATTTACTTTGTACTCACACTTTTCTTTGTTAGAGGTATGATTGGATAACATAAATTAATAAAGATGACTGCCCCACTAATTGAAAGGTTCCACATACACCCTGTCATCTGCATCCATACCAAGGAAGTTTAATATTCATGTTCTCTCCAATTCTCTCTTTCATGCTTTGAAAGTTATTGTTGCAAAAGTCCCAGACAACATTGAAGACTTTATTTTAAACTTGTCAGGATGGATCTGGTCCATGTGGCTGGTGAGCAGCCAGCCCTCAAAGTCTGCCCCAGTCCTGTCCTAAAAATCAGTCAGTAGTTAAATATCATGAGAATATTATTTCCAATCCAGGAAGGAGATGTTTTTTGTTCTTTTTTTTTTCAAATAATTTTGTCAGTTTCATGTGTTTGCGAGTTATGAGTCCATGTGATAGAAAATTTAACATTATGGGTAATTGTTTTGTCTTTATATGTAACTAGTGGCTGGTACAGAGTCCCAAAGACACGGATAAATAGCCATCTAAACTCATTCTTTCCAACATCTATCTCCTTATATTATGAGGAGGTTAAAAGAATAACTAAATCATAAATTATACATTTACCTTTGTTTTCCACTCTGATGTTGTAATTCTAGAAACACCAAAATGATAAGCTCCCCTTTTCTTTACTTACAAGTTTTTTTTATCACTTTTTTAATACCTCCTTATACATATAATGATATATAGATTTATATCTCCATAAATTTATGTCATCTGTATACTCATACTGTGATACTAGAAAATGTATGTAATTATTGTATTTATGTTCTGAGAGCATGCCATTTTTAATTTTGATTTGTTGAACTAATAAAGTTATTTTATCTTATGTCATGTTTAAACTATAACAAATATTTATGAGTACCTAACACTTCCTTTGTGGCAGTTTAATATATGCTAAATGTGGTTGTATTTAAATTGGTGTACAAGAAGTGAAATTTGTAAAAAAAAGTTAAGGTTAAATAATCCAATGATCCTTGTAGAAGAAATACAAAATACCTGTACAATATTTCTTGTGTTGAATTGGAAACAACTAAGTTTAATCATCAGTTCTCTTTTTACTTGCAGAACATTTATTTATTTTAAATGAAGTAAGGTTTTATTTATTTATTGATTACAAAGGAATGGCACAATTTAAAAATAATAATGTTTGCATCCAGGTGATAATCAAAAACACTTGGAAATTACAAGAGAGGTTGTATGTAGAAAGAGTAAAGAGTATAGGTTTATAGGTGCCTATAGTACATTTTGAAGCATAATAGAAAAAGAATAAATGTTTATATAATTATACTTACCATGAAGTTAGCTAGGTTTTCTAGGGCTGCCATGTTCTCAGGAGTGTCTTGGACCATCCACTCTTTCTCTTTCTGAATTTTGCCCTTTTCCTTGGTAATGCACTTCCTAATGAAAAAAAAAACAAAACAAAAAAACAGTCATAATTATAAATACATGTATGATGTGGAATTTTATTAACATGATTGTGTGATACCTTTATCAATGATTTCTCCACAATGTTAAGGCCAAAGAGTGCTCACAAATGGGTCTATAAAAATAGAGGAGTAGTCTATTATCAACATACTGCCAAAGCATATTTGATCTTTTAGTACATGTTTAAACTGTGCCGAGATGTCGAATAGATGCTTAAGAAAAAAAAAAATTGGATTCCTTCTCACTCTGTCACAATGTTTTTAGGTCATTTTGTAAATATTTTCACATATGAAAACAGATATCACTTAAATTCTTATTCATCAGCTGAATTTGCTTGTGTACATAACTCTGTCCAACTGTCTCAAAAGGAGGTGTGTCAAAGTGATCAAATTTTCACTCTTTACTTCCCATTTGAGTGAAATTTGAAGTGTACCAAATTAATAGAACCACAACAAAGGTTTATTTCCATAATTTATGTGTATCGATATAGCTCACTATCTCATGCCCCTAAGTTGAAGTTTTTGAAATTCACAACAATTAATACTGTACAATTCAGAGTGCCTGACATATTTGATATAACTTTTAATTAAAAACAGAAGCTTTTGCTATGGTCCGTAAGGTCTTTTTTTTTCTTTGGAATTGGGAAAGTTGATTCAATCATTCTTAATGTTGCATGAAATTTGGAAATGATTACTACTTTGCAAGATGGTCATTTGTTTACTCCACAGGAAAGTTGTGAAATTCAAACTTGATTGTAATGCCTGTAATAAAAGAAATATTGTCTAAATACTGAGAATTTTTTTTACCTCCACAACAGACCACCCCCTTTTTTTCTTTTTAAAATTTTGAATGCAAGCAGATTCTTCCCAGTTATGTACATAAAGATCATGTGTTTATTGGTTTAACTTAACAATCAAAGATGATTATAAAGTGAGATAAAAATTAAAACAACAAAAGAAAATTCAAAACTTGAATAAAATACCCTTCTTTTGGGCTGGGTTAAGCACACAGTTTAAAAAAAAAGTAGTGCCAAAAAAGCATTATTAGCACATTAAAAAAAAATGGGCCCATGTCAGTTTCTTTACATCTTTTATCAGGGTATGATTTTTTGTTTGTGGGTTATGAAAAAAAAAGAGATTGAAATAATGCAAAAATGTTTGAACTGGTTGAAAAAATAAAAATAAAAAATCTCGGCAGCAGTATCTTTAAATTAAAACTATTTAACATCTCCTATTCATACTATCGAGAGAAGAGTGGGACACTTTTCATGAATATATTAAGAATGCTAGCTGCTCTACTTTTATGTAGTTTATTCAATAATATGAAGAAACAAAAAAAAATCAGTCTCATCATTTATATCTTAAACTGTAAGCATGTTATTTGCTCTGCAGATTTCCCCAGGTCAGGCCATATAAATGTCTTATTTTTTACTCGCATTGAACTTGAAGTTCAGACCTGACATTGGTTTCAGTCGAAAAATATAAAGTGTAAAAATAAGGCATTTTGAACGTTTGAAGTAAATTATTATACAAGATGACGTTTGTTTGTTGGTTTTTATTCACAAAAAATACAGGTCCAAATTATTTTGTTCATCAAAAAAAAACAACAACAACAAAACAACATAAATTGAATGTCAAAATATGACTGAGTATCAATCAAGCATTATTTGAAAAGTGCTGAGTGACTAGTGAACATCCTATCCTTTGCAGAGTTTCAGATTATCTAATCTGAGCGTAACTGTTAGACAGCTTGCAGTAAATCATTTTCCTTAGTTTCTCAAAACTAAATTTATAAATGATAAATATGAACAAAGAATTTTAAAGCCATTCTAAGGACAAACAAATTCAAGCCTGAAATGTTAAAAAATCAATTTCTGCTTCTTATTCAGTAATTGTTATGTTTTATAGTTAAACAAAGGCAAAAAGTGTGGTATCTAGAGGTCTGAATTTCAAGATCTAGTCTGCAAAACTCTAGGTCGTGGCCAGAATTCAAACTCACCATTAATCTCACATTGTTTACCAAGAGTATTGTTCTCCTTCATTTTTGATCAAGAAGAATGTAGCGCAGGTGCTAGATCCAGCTACGGTTTTCTTGTCTTAATTCAATAAAGATATCTAATTCTAGGTCTGATTAATGATGCTCTACCCAAATTTAAAATAATTTAAAAGATCATTGACATTGTATAATTTTTTTTTATTTTTACATAGATCTGGTTCTAGATCTAGTATCCAGCTCTGTTGAGTCATAATGTGCATCTTACGGGTTAAATAGATTGAATTTATTTAACGGCTTTCTGTAATGTTATCTAGAAGTAGATGAAGATCTCCATAGACCAAATATTTAAACCATTGACAAAGAATAGAGCTATAGTGTACATCCTAGAAGTAGAACTGTATCAATCCATATTTCGGCGACAGGAATTGAGATCTATATTAGATCTGTGCATGGATTAATTGGATGATAAAAATCTCCTTTGCTTGCTGAATCCGCGAGGACTTAAGAATATATAAGGGTGGATAAAGCAAAGATTGAAATCGTCTGCTGATTTCTGAGTTGTTTACATTCACCGCTTCTGCGCCGGAAGCTACGCATGGTCAACAAATTAAATTAACGCTAAGAGGAGGTGACGTAGTTGGTATAAATAAAAAGGTTTCAGGTGCCATTTAGCCGCTCCCATCGGCTACGACGTGCTGCAAGTAACGTGGGGTTATTAGATCTAATAACTCGTATCTCCATTACAAGAATAAAAACAATTTTCTAATTTATCGCTTTTTTTTAGTACAATTATAAATTTATTCATAAAAGAATGAATGAAGTCAATTCCGTATCATGGGCATTTGGCACATGTTACAAAGTGAGTCACACATGCAGACAAAAATGCCTTACTGAATACATGTTTAAAGTAGCCTAATAGAGATCTGATAAGTATGCAATGGAAATCTTTTTTAAATTTTTTTTTATTTTAGTTTAAAAAAAAGTTTCTCCTTAAATAAATCTTTGTAGACAACAGATTGATATTTATGCATCATAAAACATAATAGCTTTTATTGCTAATACAGCTACCGGGTATATTTAATTTGGATTACAATGTTTGCAGTAATCAGCAAATTAATCAAAAGTATCTGCTGATGGCATCAAGACACCATGAAAGTAAATAATTATAACAGTCTCAAATGTAAGAAGGCATCGCTTTGAAAAAGAAATCTTTTATCGTCCAGTGACTCATTCTGGCATCTTGTGCAAACATTGGGTCCAATGTTCAATATTCTAAGCAGATTGTTTCAAATTAATAAACTTCGTATTCTTAGCGAATTAAGCTTAAAAATGCAACCTGCCTGCCCAATATTTTCTGAGTAAAACTTTCTGTATAGATCATACATCGCATTTACTTCTGAGACTAACTCCTGCTAAGCAATAGAAATGAGCCTCTGTTAAGACTCTGCTAAGAATACAAGTGGGAAGCAAAGAATAGGGTAATAAAATATTGGAGCAAACTATTATACCTTTCAAACGAAAGGTAGTAGTAGTTGCAGTAGTAATGATGGTGGTTGTGGTGGTAGTAGTAGTAGCAGCAGCAGTAGTAGTAGTAGTAGAAGCAGCAGCAGCATTAGTAGTAGTAGTAGTAGTAGTAGTAGTAGTAGTAGTAGTAGTAGTAGTAGTAGAAGCAGCAGCATTAGTAGTAGTAGTAGTAGTAGTAGTAGTAGTAGTAGTAGTAGTAGTAGTAGTAGAAGTAGTACTAGTAGTAGTAGTAGTAGTAGTAGTAGTAGTAGTAGTAGTAGTAGTAGTAGTATTAGTAGTAGAAGTAGTATAGTAGTAGTAGTAGTAGTAGTAGTAGTAGTAGTAGTAGTAGTAGTAGTAGTAGTAGTAGAAGTAGTAGTAGTAGAAGTAGTAGTAGTAGTAGTAGTAGTAGTAGTAGTAGTAGTAGTAGTAGTAGTAGTAGTAGTAAAATCAGTGTTTGCAAATGCTAAGAAACCTGTGCATTGGCTTCTTTTATGTTTATAAAAGGTGTATGTAAGAGAGAGAGAGAGAGAGAAGAAGAAGAAGAAGAAGAAGAAGAAGAAGAAGACCATAAATATAGCTTTCATCCTGAGACGCATTTTTCCTTTTTTTTCTTTTTTTGAAAGAACAATTAGTTTCAAACAGCAGTCCAGTTTTTAATCACATAAGAAACAACAATATCCAGTATCATCATAATATTGTGAACTGATTTACAATCGCCTTGCAATACTAACTCAATGTTACATGACTAAGAAGCTAATTAACATGGATCTCGGTTTCAAACTAAAGATCAGGGAGCAAAAGTTAGGAAATAATGCTCATCATTGACTCAATTGTCAAGAAGATAGAATTGTAATTCGACTTCGCGATGTGCATGGCATACTTAAAGTCAAATAAAGTTCGACCAATTGATTTTGGATAAGGAAATTCTACACTGTGTTCATTTCGCCCTGCCATTCAAAACTTTTCGCTGCTGATCAGAGCAAGCTTCTTGCCCACAACGAGTGCATGAAACACAAAATCGTGGGCGATCGCCAAATGATACTAGATCTGTTCATGAGACCAAGAGTTGTTTTTTTTAATGAACCAGAACGACGAAGAAAAAGAAGGAACTAAACAAAAGTAATTAAATTTACTTTGAAAATTAATGTACAGATTTTGCATGAATAAGAAAGAAACAAACTGTCTTAATTTAAAGAAACACGTTATTCAGTTAATGTCTCGTCGAAAAAAAATGTAATTAACAGAAAAAAATAGACTAATCCTTTAGATATATAATTGTTAATATTTTTACAATAACTTTGTGCTATGTAAACAAAATTGTATTTAAATGTTGACAGCCTAAAACTTAGATTGATAGAATTATAACCTTCTCTGTTTCCATCCAACTACTTTTCTTCTTTTTCAAAATCGACTCCTCCCCCCCCCCTTTTTTTTTTCTTTCCTTCTCTCTCTCTCTCTCTCTCTCTCTCTCTCTCTCTCTCTCTCTCTCTCTCTCTCTCTCTCTCTCTCTCTCTCTCCTTCCTTTTGTGTCAGTCTGTGCAGGTGTTTTTTTAAGAACAAAATCTTTTTTTTTTTTAATGATTGCGGAAAAATTCACAATATCGATTCTCTCTACCGATTTGATTGATAGATTGGATTATGTTTATCCCGATGACAACAAATGCAAAAATCGCACATAAAAATAGATAGGCTATAAATGCTGGCACAGAAAATAAAGAAAAAAAAAAAAAACGAAAAATATAATTTCATCTCTTATTCTCTCTTGTTTAATCTACTGAATTTATTAATTTGATGAACGACAGTAGATTTGTTAAGAAAAAAATTTTGCAACTGCCTTATCATAAATTGGATTGGGATGATAATATTGAATTTGCTGCTTTTGGGACAGCAGGAGGGAGAAGATGAAGACAAGAAGCAGATATCATTGTGAACATAAACATTTGGAAGCAAAAGAAAGGTGAGGAAGAAATTAAAAAAAAAATAAAAAGGTGATAGAGAAATGGGTTGAAAAAGATACCTGAATAAAAATCAATGAAGGAAGGAATGGACTAAGATATGACGTATCTGGAGACATTCAGGGCAACGTTTTAGCATGCAAAAGGCAAGCAGTAACAGTCATGGATTGGAGCTACAAGTGGCTACGATAAGGCTACGATCTATTAGATTGGACGAAAAGGTGTCGGTTTTGAGCTTCGCACTAATCGATCAGTTGGGTGACATGCAGGAAGCTGGACTCAAAAATATGTACATGCCCCAGAGCTCTAAGCTTGTGAAGCTAGGACACATCTTTCATAATTATTGTTCCGTCTCAGCTGGGAAGAAAATACTTAATCGCTGTCATTGCTGTTATACCTTAACAGTGTGGTGGTTAAATGAATTTTAATGAATGTGGAGATGGTGGGGAACAGGAGAACGAGAAAGATGAACAGACTAGAGGAGATATATATTGGTAAACGAGGATATGGAGAGAGGTCGAAAATTAAAAAAAAAAAAAAAAAAAAAAAAAAAAAAAAAGAAAGACCTGAGTGACCGGCGGATTGACGTTGATATGTAGTGGAAAGTGAGGGTAAGGAGGTAGAAAGGTAGACAAGCAGATATATACATAGGTAGATAGATAGATAAATGGATATTTAAATTCATAGACATATAAGATACGGTGAGCTGAGATAAAATAAGATAAGATAAATTTTATTCATCCCTTTTAGGGAAATTCAAAATTTAATGGCCATTAACATAAAAAAGACATAAATACTTGCACTAAGAAATACAGGTGTATATTTGGCAAAGGCTTATATTGCATTGAAATCGATAGATAGATGTATAGATAAATTAACAAAAATAGATCGATAGATCGATAAAGAGATAAAAAGGTAGCTGGATGGATAGGTAGTTAAATGAATATAAAGATAAATAGGTAGACATATTATGTTTCTCCACGAATTCAACACCTCGATGTATAGAGACCGACAGAGAAAAATAAAAAGCGAGGCACGGGAAATAGACAGAAAAAAAGGGATGAGGATGGAGAAGAGAACAGAGAGAGAGAGAGAGAGAGAGAGAGAGAGAGAGAGAGAGAGAGAGAGAGAGAGAGAGAGAGAGAGAGAGAGAGAGAGAGAGAGAGAGAGAGAGAGAGAGAGAGAGAGAGAGAAGTTTTAAAGTTAAAAAAGGGCCAAAGAGAAAAAAGAACTCAGGTCAAGATGTGGACAAAATAATTAATGACGCGGTACCTGATGACTTCACAGATCAAGAATCAGATGAGGAGGCGGATGGCCTGGTGTTTTCATCTCATCCTGATTAAAATACTTTTGAACGTATCAAGAGGGACCTCTGTACTTTGCGTTCTCTTTTTTTTTTTTTTTTCAAATTCCACAGTCAAAAGTTCTTATTACACGATTTTATCGTAGTTGTGTTAAGGAAGAGATGAAACGTGTATTTTTTAAGGACGTTCTGCTGTTAGTTTTCTAGCTGCTACCATCCATTTCAAACGGATCATGTCAGTTGCCTCTAAATGTATACGCTTGCGGATTCATTGAAATTTTTTAATTATTCTTAAATGAAAGTGTTCAAAACACATCGTAAAGTACGTGTGAGTGTGTGCAAAAAAAACCCCCAAACTATCGGTAGGCCTTAACAGCAACGGTTTTTTGTATACAAACATGAAAAGCTAAAAAAAAAATATAGTTGGCTTATCGATTTTCGAGACGCTTAGAATATGCAACAGTAAGAAACTTATCTGCCCTTTATGGCAAATTGGTTACCATTCCACGGACTTCAAGAGAAAGTTGTATTTTTTACACTGCATTGTTTATACTAATCAAAGTACATTACCGACTATTTTTTTCACTGAAGAAGCAGAACAAAAATACATTTAGCAATGAAGACCATCCAGAGGTTTTCATAGTGTGAAACACGCATCATGTAATAAATCCTCATTACAGATAACGAGACCAAAATTCATCTCACCAATAAAGGCTGTCTTCATATTGCGTGAGTATTCGTCATGAAAATATTTTCAAATGTTATGCATCATATACTTCTCTCACATAAATCGAAACTATAAGCCATCTTGCTGCAAAGGCCTATAACGTTACTAGATTATAAGCCACCTATTTGTGCTGTTTCAATAAAGATTAATCTTTGCAACTGTAAAAAAAAGTTGACAATCAAGGACTGATTAATTTTCAGTAGTTTTAGGCCAGTGTAAAATGCATCCCA
>JAWDGP010006980.1:1635000-1697500 GCA_033675545.1 Elysia crispata
ATAGGATTTCAGAACTGCTTTTGGTTAAAAAATGTCATTTGCAACTTTTACGGACTACTCACTCTTTAAGATAGATACGTAATAAACGGAAAAGAAGAAAATAAAAAGCATAAACAGCCTTATTAAACTTAGGCAACACAAAAAGTGTTCCTTATCCACGATATGGACATTTCTATCGTTGGATTAATCGTCTTGAGACCAGACAGAACGGATCTAGAGGGATTAGTCGAGCTAAGTGAACATTGCAGTTCCCATAGACTTAGACCTGGGTCAATCCATTTCTATCATAGTGTAGAACCCGAGGAAATCTAAGGAAGATCAACGATAAGTGCGTGTACTGGTACTGGTAGAATGGTGCCTATAGTACGTTCATTATATCCTGATATTGTTTGTTACAGTGCTTTCACAGTATAAAATTATTCGCTACAGATCGTCAAACCTATTGTAGTTTTAATGGTTTTAGTGCTTTCATGATAATTCTGTCCACTTTGTTGTGGATAGTTCGTCCACGAGATGATGACATTGGTGACTGTGGTATAAAGCGTTTAGGATATGGTCAAATTGTTGGCTATAGAGCGCCCATGAAAAGGTCACATTTTTGGCCGAAGCGCGTCTACAATATCGATATTTTTTTGTGTTGAATTCAGGTCATAATATTGTCACATAATTAGCTAAAGTCCGTCCATCAAAATGGCTATCCTTAGTTTTGACTCACACGTTATACATGTAGTTCCTTGAACGACTGAAAGAGCTACTCGAACAATTTCTCATTCATACGCCCAGGTCACAGTAGGCAGTTATTTCAGGGATAACCACTATTACTGCTATTTCTAAAACAATTCATGTTCTTATTGACGCTACTACTACCACTGCCGCTGCTGCTGCTATTACTACTACTACTACTACTACTACTACTACTACTACTACTACTACTACTACTACTACTACTACTACTACTACTACTACTGCTGCTGCTGCTGCTGCTGCTGCTACTACTACTACTACTACTACTACTATTACTACTGCTACTGCAGCTACTTCTGCTACTACTACTACTACAACTACTACTACTACTACTACTACTACTACTACCAACACCACCACCACCACCACTACTACTACTACTACTACTACTACTACTACTACTACTACTACTACTACTACTACTACTACTACTACTACTACTACTACTACTACTACTACTACTACTACTTGGGAAAAAATATAATAACAAAAATAGTAATAATAGTAATAATAATAATAATAATAATAATAATAATAATAATAATAATAATAATAATAATAATAATAATAATAATAATAATAATAATAATAATAATAATAATAATAATAATAATAATAATAATAATAATAATAATAATAATAATAATAATAATATAAATGAAGCAAAGTAAGGACAGGAAGAAGAGAAGAAGAAGAAGAAGAAGAAGAAGAAGAAGAAGAAGAAGAAGAAGAAGAAGAAGAAGAAGAAGAAGAAGAAGAAGAAGAAGAAGAAGAAGAAGAAGAAGAAGAAGAAGAAGAAGAAGAAGAAGAAGAAGAAGAAGAAGAAGAAGAAGAAGAAGAAGGGGGAGGAGGAGGAGGAGGAGGAGAAGAAGAAGAAGAAGATGAGGATGATAATGGTGATGATACCGAGAAAAAAATAGGAAGAAAGAAGAGATTTGCTATAAAGTTAGGAGAAGGAGTAAGAGAGGAAGAATATTCACGAGTGAATAAAATAAGTTAGCGTTTGTATATGTTGTATGTATTTACTTATACGCAATATCCCCTTACATGCAAGCTTCCTAAGATTCTGTTTTTTCGTTTAGATTATCCTTGATAATAGAAATCATAAGAAATTAACCAGAGCAATAAATGAAAATAAGGTGATATGCAAAGATATTGTAAAGCCTATGCTTACTGAATGTGTGAAATCGATAGCATACGTTTAATCTGATTAACTAACCGCGACATATCGTACGTGTTGCCTTTTTAGTTAGCCAAGTGAACGTGAATGTGGTGGTTGTGGGTGGCATAGGCTAGATCTGACACCGTGACCACATTGACTAGACCACTGGTCTCGAGCTGCTAGTCAATCTAGAATAGATACTATGGCTCCGTGTAGAGGGCATAAAAAAAAAAAAAAGGAAATGAAGCAAAAATAGTGCACTTCATTTTGGCTCAAAAAAAGTAAATAGACCGTAAAAGAACTTACAAGAAGCAGACAACTGTGGTTTTTGCAAAAGTGAGCATGTACATTCAGTGTCATAATATTTTGAACTCGATCCTTAGGCGACCTCTGGAAACGCTTCAGTGAACAATAAGATGTAGAGATTCTTTAACCCAAGGTAAGGCATTGCTTTCATTTAGCATAGACGAGCCCAGTAATTAAACAACAGTGCCAATTGAAAAATAGCAGCAACAGCATCATCAACAACAACAACATTTCATATAATGTCAAGCACTCAGATCACCCGAAATCTGTACATGTTATTTTAAGATGAGTGAAAGCCAAATAACTAAATGAGCTACCAAAAGGATCAATCCTTGCTCATTGCGTGAAAACTTGGATTACAGGGTCAAACGACTCCACAAAGTCAGTATAATTTCATAGCCTTAGATTAAAAAGGTTCAACTGCAAAAGAAAAATAGAATTTCGGACGAATGGCATTGAAGCAAACATTTCTAATAAATTGCAAAAACCTGAGTCAAACTTCATATCATCACAACAAAATATAATGAAGAATGGAGAATCAATAACTTTGATGAGGAAAGGGTTAATATTCTCTTTCTAACAATACAAAGCCGTCATAACGACGAAGTTTCATATTTTAAAGGTGGAACAATTTTATTTGCCTACAATTTGAAAATCGCTTATGAAACAAGCACGGTAGCAGAGAATCCGAAACCTAAGACAAACAATATGTGCTGGGATATTTTTTCCATTGTGATTGTTTTACCCTCTTATTTGACTTATCTCTTACGTCTAAAAATATTTTCGATAAAACCCTCAACTTAGTAATGTTCCGCCAAAAGAAATGTAAAATAGTAATAAATCACTTGGTATCTAGGAAACACATAGACCAACGACCATTTTGAGTGAAAGGCCTATAAATTATCTTAGTACTTATGTGAGGCTGTTGATCTGGTTAAGTCAAGATGTGTTTGTTTAACAGAATTTTTATTCAGGATATACTGATTGAAATTGTAGATTTCGAGCAAATAAGAGATTGAAACAATCTTTAAAAAAAACATACTAACCTTTACCACGATGGTAAATGATATTAAATTTTTATTTATTTTGCAGTGCAGTAACAAACACTGTTGCGAACTTTATAAGAATGTATAATATTATTCAAATAAAACTGTAATGTCTGCCCCTTTTGTTGCCCTTAGTGGGTATTCTTTATACGAATGCATGTAGTTGATCCCAAAAACATCTGTAAGCACCAGGGAAAATCAAGAAAATTTTTTCATGGGTAAAAGTGATAATGTATATGAGATATAGTCATAGTGTAAATATTCTTTTTGCTAGATAATTTCATCTGCTTCTTCGTGATCATTTTTCTTATGTCTGTAAAGTGATTTAAGTGTCATGGATCGCGCTTGAAATTAATATTGCTTTTGAAAAATGTATTTTGCCGTGAAAATTTTTCTTAAGTTTCCTTAACACCACATCTTGAAGATCACTGTTATGGACATTAATAAGTAACATCCTAATTTGTGACTAACGATTCTGCTATAGACTTTAATCAATCAACCAATTATTCAATAATTCGTATCAAACCCTACAATGAGGAAATCTTAACTTTTAAATACGGTTCCTAATAAATGTGGTCTTGTGAGTCGCTATAATTCCCTCGGAAACGCAGAGAAAAAGAGAGAGAGAGAGAGAGAGAGAGAGAGAGAGAGAGAGAGAGAGAGAGAGAGAGAGAGAGAGAGAGAGAGAGATAAAGAGAGAGATAGAGACAGAGAGAGAGAGGGAGAGAGATAGAGACAGACAGACAGAGAGGCAGGCAGAGAGACAGACAGAATGGCAGACAGAGAGACAGACAGAGAGGCAGACAGAAAGACAGACAGAGACAGGCAGAGAGATGACAGATAGGATAATGTTTTCCTCCTTTTGGAGAACGAATATAACTTTTTTTTTTAAAACCAAATCTTGATCACAAAGACGTAATATGATGAAATGTCATATATACTACGCAATCTTTCTGATTTTTATCTCCAGCAAAATGAGCACAGAAGGAAGTACAGCTTCAGGCAACCCAAAGAAGACAAAACCAAAGCCGCGTGCCCGCCGCACCAAATCCGAGATTCCATATCCGCAGAGCTTAACGGTCGCAGGTGACGATACAGATCCGAGTCCGATCCTCTCTAGTGAGGATATATCTGCTGAAGCTGCAACGGGGGCAACATTCCCTGACAATGTTAACGAATCAATTCGCCCAAGATCATCCTCGAGGCGACGAGCATATATTATCAAGCGACCACAAAGCGCGCCAATTTTTGGGCACATGTCGTCTCGACCTTTCGCTACTTGCAAACCGGGCGAGTCTAGTTACTTTAAATCAAGTCCTGTTAATTGTCATGACTTAGAAAACTGTTCGTCCGGCGTTGCTGCTAGTCTTGTAACTTCCAACGAGACTGGCATCCAAGAAAACTTAAGCGATTCGTTGGAAACATGTTCAGCGACATTAAGTGACAGTGCTACCAAATTGCCGGCTTCGGAATCCCATTCTTTGCTTTGTCATCATATAGAACCTTCTGCCGTTTCACCGTCTTTTTCCTCTGTGATTTGCTACGGAGAAACCAAACACTTGCAAAAAGAGAACAATGTAGACAGAAAAGAACACTTCCAAGTGTTTGTTTCTGAAACTTTTTACATCAATTCCATAGAGTCAAATTCTAAAAGTCAATCCAAATCAGATTCTTTGGGTGGAGAAAAGAAATTTTCGTCATTTTCCGGAAAAGACGACGATTCATTGCCATCGGACAGAAGTGTAGAGGCAAATGTGGCCGATTCCCAGCTCTATGCACAAGTAATAAAACCCAAAGCCGCTGTGGTGGAAGTCAGTCTCAACTTGGATAACAAAGACTTCGATGATTTTATTCAATCGCCAGCTGGTATGTCCACGGCCCGCAACGATCCGATCTTTGAAAAAAAGAGAACCTCAGGAGAAATTCTGCGGAATTCTCATAAGTTGGAAGGAGAGGACATAGATTTTAATACACAAGACTGTATTCTTCAGCAGTCGTCACAGGACGCATCTGACGATATTGATAAGACATTTTGGTGCAAGGAACATTTCGGATCTAGAGGTGATCGTGGATGGTGTAATGGAAATACTTTTCAGTCTTGCGATGGAAACACTGAGGGTTACTCTACTCAGGGACTTGATTTGTGCCAGAGCTTAACAAAGAGGGATAGCGATGTGGTTGTGCCACATCTGAGGTTAGATAGTTTAACACAAGAGGGAAGTTTCAGCTCTGAAGCCTCACAGAGTAGCGAGATAAATCCAGAAGAAAGCCAGGAATTTCTAGCTCAGATGATATATGCAAATTTTGATGCAGTTCCGACAAACGCTGGCAGCCTGTCTTTGCTTACCGAAAAGTCTGAAAATTTCGAACTCGGGGACAGAAGCCTAACGGATGGTTCTAAAGATATCGTTGACACCTCAAAGCCAGGTGTGAAGGAGGAAGTTGTGCTTGATTCAAGAAAAACCTCTTTGATCTTCAAAAACCAACAAGCTCCTTCTGAGTCACATACGTCTATTGGAACAAATGAAAGTATAAAGGTGGCTCTGCGCCAGCAAATAGCTCTTGAGACAAATACAAAAACAAAAACGCCGAAAGTCGAATCTGCAATGAGCATGCCAGTAAAGAAGCTAAGCGTTGAATACACAGACTCTGTGGAGCTGCACAGCTCAAACATTCTGCAGGCAGGGGGTGTGGCACACGATTCACATGAGACAGTATCTTCCGTTTTGAGTGAGGATACGGATTCCGAGGAGACACACCGAGTAAAAAAGAGGCAACATAACCCGCTCAAACGGTTGTTCGCTCGAAAGAAAGGGAAATACAGTCCTTCGCTTAATATTGACCCATCTCAATATATCTTGCCTACGCTGGAAAATGAAAATGAAAAACTTAAAAAGGAGAAAAGCTTGTCTCCTAAGCTCTTCAAGCGAAAAAAGAAAGCAAAGTTTCTTTCATCTGAATCGGAGTTAAGTCCCTCCGACGAGAGTTCCTTGAAACAAAACAAAGAATTGAAAAAAAAACATAAAACAGCTAAACTGACAAAAGAGAATATCATTGTCATTAAATCTAGCGGGAAATCTTTATCAGACTCTATGCCAGAACATGCAAAAGTAGCATCACCTGGGGCTGACAATAAAAATGCAGAAAATGTATTAGAAGAACGCATCATAGTCACTACACATGATGGTAAAAATGTGCTTTCTAAAGACAATGAGGAAAATGCTCAGTCTACAAAAGAAGTTCGACACAGTCAATACTCACAGGAAGTTAAGAATGACTTTAAAAGGCCTTTTTACGAAAATGTACTGCTAGAAGAAGCTGCCATAAAGAATCTTAAAATTACTACAGACGAAATCGATGATAAATCAGTTGGAATAAAGGAGAACCTGGCCCCCAAGGGGGCTTCAGAGTTTCACATTTTGTCCGCCGATGTTGAGGGAGATAGTCAAACAAATGCTTGCTCTTTTCGTGAGGTGGCTGTCGACAATGGCCCTGACATGGCAAGGATTCACAATAGATCGAAAAAAGATAATAACGAAAAGGGTGGTGAAGAAATTGAAGAAGTATACGCCAACTCGTTAATACACGAAGTTTCACTCATGCGCACTGACAGAAGTATCGATTTGGAGCCTCAGTATGATCGACCACCAAGAAAAGAAATGCCCCATGACAATGTTTGCATCGCCGTCGATATTTTGAATATGCCAAGAGGAGATGATCAGGAAGTCTCTTGCTCAATGGATCTTCCCAGGGCTCCAAAACCAAATCCCGACATAGAATGTCGTAAGACCATATACTTGTATAGGGATCAAAGCCAGACAACCGAAAACGATGATATTGAAATGGTTAAATCATCCAAAGACACTCCGTGTAATTCAAAAGCTAAGAGTTATTGCGCTGGAACAGTTAGCAATGATCTAGGTCTTACTGATGAAGCTTCTTGCTGCAGTGAGGGAAGGAGGGTTTTGACATCCATAGAGACTACCGAATCAGACAACGAACCAGATGAAAAACTAATGAACGCTATGGCCGCAGAAAATCCTCTGCGTCGGCCGAAATATGCAATGACCCGGCTTCAAGCCCATCTGTTAGGAAAACCTATGACTCAAGAGCCATTTTTGATGGAGAGCAGGTATGCTGAGAAGGAAAAAACCGAGGAAGACCTAGAAATGCCTGTTCCGCAACCCAAACTAACAGCCAGGAAGAAAAGGGCACACAAGGACCGAATAGAAAGAGGTGATATAAGTCTAGAAGACGCTTCGGTCTTGGACACAAGTGGGCTTGATTTGAGCCTCAGGTCAGATGTTTCTAGCGGCACCGCAACAGACAGTGATATTACTCCAAACTTTGATGCTGTCATTCATCTGTGCGGTTCTTTAAAATCGCATCAAGACTATCAGGATGATTCGGAACAGAAGCACAAAAATTCGTGCAGCTTGAGCCGTTCGCCAAGTCAATTGTTGATTAGAGCTGATGTTCACAATACTTTGGATGGTAAATACTTAAAAAATCAGCATGATGAAAGTAATCCCATAGACAGGCTAGAGAATGAAGAAAGGAAAGAAAACTTTAGAAACACAACTTTTTTTTCATTAAAGGATAACATAAAAAACACGCCAAACGAAGAAGAAAACAAAAACAAACAAGGTGGGAGTGATATTTATTTCAAGCCAGATGGGGAGGCCATTGAAACCAAAGAATATTATAAAAACAATGATGTCGACCAATTGAAGGTCATCAATGCCGAAACGGATGAGGAAAATTTTAGCGACATACATAAAGATTTCAAAGTAGCAGTTTCACAAACGAAATACATTTATGTGACAGAAATGAGAAAGCAACATGAAACAGAAGAAGATACAACTCAGGACATCAATCTAAACGAAAACTTTTGTCCTGTAGACGAAGATAACTCATGTAAACAACAAAAGGCAAATTCTAAGAACGAAGTCTTCAATGGTGTTCAAACTCATAGACTGTTTTTACCAAAGTCATGTGAAAACAGAGAGAAAAAAATATCGAGGTTTCAATCCGATATTCTGCTTGATGACAATGTTGAAAACTGTACTACTAGTTGTGGTGATTTCGAAGAAAAATTTGCAACTAAATTAGAACCAACAACAAACCTTGTGCAGTATGAAGGAAAACTTCATCTCAAAAGCAAAATCATTGAATCTGATAGTAAATCCAAAGAGAAAGACAACGCAAATTATACAATGGAAGCTGGAAATGAAAGGACTAAAAATAATAAAGAATTTGTTGAAGTAATGATTACGCCATCTGTGACTCAAAGGGCCAACAGTAGTGCTTTTACTTTCACGGAACGACTGTACAGACTTGACCAAGAAGATACTGGATCAAATGAAGGATCATCTCAACGCCCTCCTGCTTATAAACAGAGACCTACTTCATGGAAAATGAAGTCATTTTTAAAAAAGTTTGACAATCTTTCTTCAAGCAAACCGTGTAAAATACCCCCAAAACCTCAATGTCACCGAACTGGTGCAAGAGAAAGCATAAACAGAGATCTCCTGCAAGACGCTATGAAAGAGCTTGACGACTACATCGACACTGAGTTTGAAGATGAGTGTGATGAGTACGAGGAGCAATCAAATAATACAGAATCTGAACAGAGTGTCACAATCGAGTCACAGACTCCCAAATCTTCTCCTTTCTCGGGGGCAATAATTTCAGAACAGGGCAAAATGTCAGACAAAAATGACAACATAGATGAGGTCATTGAAGAAACAATAGTCAGAAAAGAGGCGCCGAAAGCAAAGTTGATCCCTGTTGAAAATGCACTCATGGTTTTATATAGGTTCGATCGTGATGGGGAGAAGGTAGGCGAGGGAAATCTTTCTTTAGAGGAGAAAGAGAGTGCCCATAACTTATCTGGCATTGATGGTTGTAAAACAATTCTTACCGCCAGTCCACCAAGGAGTCTTAAACTTGCGAAAGGATGTGAAACTTCAGATTCGAAAAACATACAACCGAGCTTACTTCAGACTAATGCAATTGAAGAAAGTTTGTTGAGCGATGCGTCAAAAAAAAAAAAAATTGTTTGTCTTGAAGTAAATAAACTGAACGTTGCACGTAAAGATATTGTTCAAAGTGAAGCTGATGTAAGACAAAGACCAGATGTTTCTAACTTTGAGTCGCTCAGTTCTGACGTTCCTCATTCACCGTTTGAAGCTAAGGTTTCCGTCAAAGAGAACAATCCAACAAAGGAAGAGGTTGAACAAAGCCAAATTAAAGGATTTTATCCGGAGGTAGATTCAAACGAAAAAGTTGATTTTGGAAAAAACTCTTTGAATCAGTCTAACAGCGCTAAGGATAAAGCGCAGCCTGCTGCAGAACATAGTAATCCACCGCCTATTCCAATGAAAAAAGGAAGAGAACCGTTGGAAAACCCTCCACTTCCACCGTTATTTGAAACAAAACAAGAGGATGGGTCTGAAGCCCAAACAGTTGTCGACCTAGGATATGAAGATGTTTTGGACAAGCTATTAGATCATGAAAAATCATCTGAAGAGAAAACAAATTTCGCCACGGAAGCGAACTCAGAAAAAGATCCTAAACTGAGTTCATCACCTGTGGCGAAACGTTTTCATTTTCCTTGGAGGAAGAAAAGCAAAGATAAAGGAACAAAAAAGGTAAAGCCCAGACAAGACACAACGAAAACTCAGGAAATTGACACCCAAGATTCGTGCAATCAGGGTAAGACTAAGCATTCAGGTATGCAAGCTCTTGAGGACAAGAAAAGCCAAAACTCTTCGCGTGCAGGATCAAAACCACAAAAGAAAAAAAGAAAAGATAAGACAGGCAAGAGGAGAAAAGGATCGGAAGTTGAAGAAAAGAAAAAGACAAACAAGGAGAAAAATGAAACTGAGGCTACTAGAGAGTTTCCTGTGGATGTCTATCATGAGATAGAAGAAAATTCTACAACTAAAGAAGAAATTAACAAAACGAGGACGCCAAAAAAAATTGCCTCTACCTCAACATCGGCATCATCGTCGCCCTTTTCATCGTCTCCTCTGTCAGTGGATTCTTCAGATGAGTCTGATTACGAACCAGTCAACTATGTTGATTCGCGCGATTTTAAGAAGGCAAATCACGTAGATGTGAAGAAAATAGTAAAATCTGAAGACTCAAACGGCTACGAGATTCCAGCAGAGAAACTATCAGTAAAAAGTCGAGGCCGTACAGGCAAAGCGATTCCTGGTGAGATGAACTTCTCTCACTCTGACCAAGAACAAGAAGAAAAATGCAAGGTATCCCGAACATCTTTAAATTTACTGAAGTCTGGAAATGGTGACAGCAGTATCTCCAATGAAACGAATCAACCGACGACCAAAATCTCGGAATCCAACGATGCACATTCCCAACCTCAGGTTGACAGCGGGGGAGCAGAGGTAATAGAACCATATCTGACCTTTCAATATCCAAAATATCTAGACGATGGTGAAATATACGTAGGTAATCCTATAGCTGAAGTATCTTCAACGCCTGGTACATTACAAAACATTGAAAGTAATCGCTCTCTTATTAAAGTTATGATTCCGTCCTGCTCAGTACAAAGGTGCATTGATACTGAGAACATGAGAAGAAATAGCAATGAATTTATAAATGAAGGCAACAACATAAAGAAACAAAATTCCAAAGTTAACGAATGCAACTCTGAGTGTAGTGCTTTAAATACTTCCAAAGACACCGTGAGCGAAAACAAAATCGATACAGCTATACCCCTTTCGGCAGTTAAGGGAGACCTTAACATGAATAGTGGAGTACAGAGTAGATCAGAATCAAACGATGCCTCACAAGAAACGATTCCAGCAGAGAGATTGACAGCCGAAAAGAAATATGAAGAGATGTCAGGCCAGAAAAACAGATGCACGAGTGTTCTCAGTCAGAAAGATTGTGAACTGCTAGCTTCACCAGTGGAGACAAGCTCTCCCGAGCTAGCAGTCAAAAGTCACATCTCAGAGGCATTGTCCAAAGCCTTTCAGGACTTTGACTTTGGCTTTGATGAATCTGGCCCTGTTTCTGATGCTGAAACGTTCACGCCATCACCGAAAGAAGATAAATATCGGGTCTCAAGCATCCAATGGGAGTGGAGGGACCCGCCTGAAACAGGCTCGGGGGGGAATAAAGATAGTGAAAAGAATCGAAAATTAGCAGTTGAATCTTCTATGGATAATGAGATGCCCCTGGCTGGTATAGGTGCAAGTGTCGTCCTCGATGAAGTAAAGTCATCTTTTGCGGAGAGGGAAAAAGACAGGTATGATTTACTTAATAACATGGACGAGTTAGATGGGACAAAGTCAGGGAGAGGAGAAACGAAATCGTTATCTTCGGACTGCTCGTCCGTCACTGCGTCTCCTCCCTCTTCTCCAGTGTCTGATAAAACGCGCAAGGAGCGCAGCCGTCTAGGGAAAGCGCTAGCCATGAGACAGGTCAAATCAAGGGAGAAATCTAAAGACAAAATGAAACCACGAGGTGTAAAAAGAGCCAAGTCTAAAGATAAAGCGAAACAAAAAGTGTCGAAAGATAAGGATAAATCAAGAGACAAGAAAAGTGAAAAAAGTAAGAGTGGTCAAACGGAGGAAACAAACAAACTGCAAGAGAAAATAAACAAGAAAGATTCTGATGAAAAAGATAAATGGAAATGGCCATGGCAGCGAAGAGGAAGTAAGAAAGAGGTGGCATCAGCAGCAGGTGTACAGTCAGCAAGTGAGTCTGAGGATTCTGAGACATCTAAAGACGGCTTTAAATCCAATAGCAAAAAGGAGAAAAAATCAGTGAATTTAATGAGACAAAGTGAGCAAGAGGATGTGCCTTTACATGAATGTAACCCATGTGATGCTGCAACGAACCGTCTACTAGAATCAGGTATAAACGTCCCCGTGGACGATCACGACTATTTCAACACATTTCTTGATAGCACCCATTGTTTTCAATTGCCTCTAAGTATTGAATCATATATCAATGATCAGGGAAAAACGGAAGTGAAAGAAATAATTTCGGGAGACACTAAAAAACCTAGTGACTTGGAAGATCTCAATAGTAAACCAATCTCGGAAAAAAGCAAAAAATCTACCTTGATGACACTGAAAGAGACAGAGGTCGGTTCAACAAGAACTGATCAGTATAAAGATGCTGTAGGAACTGTCACTGCTCATCTAGAAGTTTCTGGTAAAGAGGGTAATGTACACCTTGCTAAAGACGCTCCGTGGAGCCTGTTCCAAGTACCATCTTTTCAAAGTAGTTGCTCCTTAAATTCCGAACAGCCATGGAAAGATTATTCTCCGCTTGAGTTGGGTAAGACGCAAATAAATTCGGAGATTCCAAACAATAAAAATCCAGGTCCACGAAAGGAAACTTTGGAAACTGAGATATCGGCAAATAATCATGGAGACAATGATGAGATACCTCGACTAAAAGAGTATAAAATGTCTGATACAAATATTGAAAAAGTACATCAGATTTTATCTTGTGCCCATCAACAAAAACTGCAATCTGCGATTTTGCCTGTAACTGAGAGTGAAAATAGTGCCGAAAACCTTGTAAGGGGAGATGAAGTTGGTCACACTTGTATCAAGACAGTAGCAAATCAAAGGGCAGCCTGTAGGACGGCATCGCATCCGACAAACAATCGCCCTTCTCCAGTTCCGAAGGTGAGGAAAACAGTCAGACGCCACCGCTCAGAACTTGCTACGCCAGACGAGAGCTTTGTTGTAGAATTTTGTGATCCCTGGCACAGCAGCGCTTGTTTACCATCTGGAACGAACAAGGGAAAGAAGTCTGCCGCCACCACTTTCAGTGTGACCGATATCTACCCAGTACATGCAAAAGGATGTGAAATTAATAACGGAGATAACAAAGCTAAACATTGCACTTCTGTATCCCCAAATGTGGAGGACGGAGACAGCAGGCTAACACCGGAAGCCGGCACATTAAGTTCCCCCATGGAGCTAAAACCGAAAAAAGGGGGTATTTCTGCTACATTAATGGATGTAACAAATTCCGATCTTAAATTGCGCCCAAAAGTACCTCCAAAACCAGAGAGAAAGCCGACGTACACGATCAAAACCGAAGAACGCTCTCGTAACTTAAATAAGGATGAAGAAAAAACTGACACTTTCCCACGACAAAAAAATAATTCAGATGATGGAGAAGAGAGCGAGGTTGAGTATGACAAACTTCCGGTTCGACAGAAGAAAATCAGTTCGAAATTGGCCTTGCAGTCTTTTGTTCTGCCGGTTGCCGCAAAAAACATCGTTGACGAGAGGGTCGTCTACACTCCAGTAAACAGATCCCCGGCCCAACGCCTCAAGTCCATGGAAAAGACAGAATACGCAGCTCCATGGGAGGAGAGCATCCAGGCTCTCACACCGACTCTGCCGCCCCGCCAATACAGACGGTAAGAAAGTAAGCAGTTACAAAACTTATTTTTTTTGTGAGAATAATCTACTCCAGGAGAAAGAGAAACGCATGAGAGAAAGAGAGAGAGAGAGAGAGAGAGAGAGAGAGAGAGAGAGAGAGAGAGAGAGAGAGAGAGAGAGAGAGAGAGAGAGGGGGGGGGGGAAGAGAGAAAGATACATATATAAATTATATAATTATATATATATATATATATATATATATATATATATGCATAAAACCTGATATATAGGAACCTGAAAATTGACTTGCATATATAGTCTTCTGGGAACGCCCACTTCTAGCTGAGTTTGACAATTGAAACTAGTTTCAGAGGAAAAAGGCCTTCTCGTAGTTACCATATATAACTTGAACATCCCTATATATACATAATTTTTTTACCTAGACCCATATATAAAAATTTGGGATATGGGAACCAAGTTCCAACAAGCCCATATACAATGATATATATGGGAACCTTTGCTTCGTTTGTGTACATACTTTGTGGGAACCTGTAAAACAATAGCCATAATTATGATTGTTAAGACAGAAAGAACGAAATTTAATAACCAACAAACGAATATATTTACAAGACAGAGTTAACCCAACTTCAAATCCCTTATACCCTTTTATGTACGAGTTCCTGAGAAATCTTCATTGCTTTTACGAGAAGGTAAAGGGCTTCCTACTTGCCACATAGAGATTCAACTTGCATTAAAATCCGAGGCGTGGGAAAATTAAACAAGTGGTATGAGTCCACCTATTTCCTGGGAAATCCTTTCAAATTATTACTACAATACTAGTTACTGGGGAGTGAAAACCATGGTACAAACTAAAGTATGTTTACAAATTTTATAACAAATTTGATTTATTTGCAGTGTAAGGTATACATTTATATTTTTATTTTTGTATGTTTCAGCCTTATGAGGATGCTTTTTTTAAAGATTGTAGTTGAGAAATTCAATGAACAAAAGTGTGCTCCCGTGTAGTATATTAATGTTGTCAAAAAGACAATAAAGCAAGAATCTATTCTGAATTCCACAGGAAAGGAGAGGGGTACATTTTTTTTTCTAGCCATTTCAATGAAAAGAATAGTTCTGGCAATTATCGTTAGCAACGTGGTCGTGTACCTTACGCTAATGTCCATTCAAGAAATATGATAGCATTTTATTGCACTATTCATCCGTGATTGGCAGTAAACGCATGACCATGTGTTTCTAAATTTTATTAGCAATGACGGAAGAAGTAGTAGCCGCAGCAGCAGTAATAGTAGTAGTAGTAGAAGCAGCAGCAATAATAATAGTAGTTGTGGTGGTGGTTGAAGTAGCAGTAGTAGTATTATAGTAGTAGTTGTAGTAGTAGTAGTAGAAGAAGCAGCAGCAGCAGTAGTAGTAGTAGTAGTAGTAGTAGTAGTAGTAGTAGTAGTAGTAGTAGTAGTAGCAACAGCAACAACCACCTTTGTGAATCAATACAGTCATTAACAGATAGTAGAAGAAGCAGCAGCAGTAGTAGTAGTAGTAGTAGTAGTAGCAACAGCAGCAGCAGCAACAACCACCTTTGTGAATCAATACAGTCATTAACAGATATATTCACAAAATCGCAAATAAGATAAAACAAACTTTATTGACCCACAAGGAACATTTTGGATGGATTGACCAATGCATTGAAATTGACACTAAGTATGAAGCATGAGAAAAACATTCTCCGTCCACACACAGAGACTCTATCTGTCTGTCTTATTCTCTCTCTCTCTCTCTCTCTCTCTCTTCATTCAATAACTTGGTCACATCAGGACACCAATGACATGCCTTACTAACCAAACAATTCAACAAAACACACACACAATCTCTCTCTCTCTCTGTCTCTCTGTCTCTCTCTCTCTGTCTCTCTGTCTCTCTCTCTCTCTCTCTCTCTCTCTCTCTCTCTCTCTCTCTCTCTCTCTCTCTCTCTCTCTCTCTCTCTCTTTCTCTTTCTCTCTTTATTCAATGACTTTTGAAACTTCAGAGCAATTAAATTAGACATACATGTATCTTAATAAAGCAAGAAAATTCAAAGATAAATCTTTGAAAATGAGATATAATAGGTAAACAGGAATAAAATTTTAGCATAGACAAGACGCTGCGTCTATTTGGAGACTAGGAAACATTTCATCTGCACTGGATATTTAAACAATAGAAGACATACATACTTGGCAAACTTTTAAAATCTTTTGATGTACCATAACTACAAAACAGTCAATTGCTGGCTACTACAAAAATGATGTGCATGATGAACTCTCCATCTAAGTGAATTGCCAATGAATCATAAACTTAAAGAAAACCCACCCCAAATGAATTTAGCGTAGCCACATCAAGGACCCTTTTTATAAAAAACAAAATTCTATACAAACATTGTTCTGTTCATTCATCATCCTAATTATTAATTAAATTTAATAGTGAAACCAGACATGACATTAAAGGATTTTGTAAAAAAACTACAGCAAATATATGTGTGGATTATTTCTCTTTTCCATGTATTAAAAGACTTCAAGTACCTCTGATAATTGTTATAACCATGTTAGTTCTTTACATTTAATTCAGACAATAAATCATTGGAACTTGGCTGGAAATGTGTGACAAACAGCTTTTAGAAATTATCTCATTAAATGCTGGAGCTTTGATTTGATTTGTGGCGTACATTCTCTGATATTGCCTTGCTAATTTCTTTACCCGAAGGATAAACCTTGTCCTGAAAGAATGTATGAAATACACTCTTTAGCGTTAGTAGCTCTGCTGTAGTCCACTTTCTTTTTAAACTTTGTTGTGGTTTGCTCTTTTTTTGCTTGAACAAAATTTTCTTCATCAGAACTGCCGCTTAAAACCGGAGCTCTTTTTCTCTTCAGGGAAACAGATTTTTCGTTCTCTGATTCACTGTGACAAGATTCAACTTCACTGTTTGCAGTTCCTTCATTCATATCTACCTATTCATCACTGCCAACCTCAGCTGATTGAAATGTTATGTCCTCAAGAGCGATTTCATTCAAACTTTTTCCTTTATATTTCCTGGCCTCTGCAGAATCCACAGCCATCAAAATACGACTTACTTTGGCTATTTCGATGGTGGATTCATTGAGACGATAGAAGTCTCGATGAATATGGAGCTCGTGACCCATGTGATTAGCCAGCCATTGCATTTCCCCTTCTTTCAAATCAAATACTTGACATACTGTTGCAATGTATTTGCAAAGTCTTGTTGAAGAGATATTTCTTGGGTGATCAACAGCAGCACCATCGACCACTGCCTTCATGGCTGGCCAGCGGTTAAGATATCCATCTGAAGATTTACTAGCAAAGAAGAACAGGTTTGTATTCGGGATGCCAGCACTGCCTCTGGTTTTCTTCAAAGTCTCCATTGCCTCCTTAGCTTCGTCAGTGACTAATATGGGAACCTTCCTGTTTTTTTTTCCCTGGCACTTCGATGAGATCCATTCTTTTAATAAAAGCCAGTTCCAAACCTTGAAGGCTATCCAGAATTTCTTTGTTCATGCCTTCCTCCCATTGGGTCTGTCTTGATATTATTTCAGGAAAAGACGTGAAACTGCTCCACCTCTTCTCTTGCTAAACAATATGAGTCTGAACATCATGACCTGTGCTAGTTTTCTCCATGTGGTATATTCTGGACTGGACAAGAGATCTTGAGTTTTCATCGTCATCTCTTTCAACATGTGTCTCTTTACTTTTACCAAATCTTCTGTGAGAGGTAGAATTTGGACACTTTGGTCTTTTCTTCTTTTCAAAATGTTCAATGCACATGATGACACTGTGTCCGTCCATTCACTTTTCATCAAGGAAAGGAATGTTTCAGTAGCCAGTCTGTTTGCTTCGTTTTGGCACCGTAAGGCCCAACCTCTTTTAACATTTCCGATTTTGATTAATAAATGTCCTAACCGGACAGCAAGCGAAGGGGTTTTGAAAGCACGCCTTCCATCTTCAGTATGCATAACTCCACAAAGTCCTCCATCCCTTTTATGATCATGATCATGTCAAAGGCCTCACCAGAGAGGAAATTTGTTAGGCTATCCTTTTTAGTGTCAATTTGCATAAGCTTCAAAAGAAAGCTTCCTAATTGTCTCATTCTCTGGGAAATGTCATGTGCTCTTTCTTTCCCTAACTTTTTTAGGAGTAAACTACCAAAACGCAGTGTAAGCATGTCTTTCTTAACCACATTATAAATTTCATCTTGAGTCATGCGAGATAACACAAACTCTCTCATATTCTTTGACCACTCTTCCTCATCACCTGCCAAACAAGCACTTTCTAGTAAGGCTCTACTAATAGACATCATTTTCTTAGGCTCATAGCTCTCACCACTCTCTCTTAATTCACATTTGTTCACATGCTTCCACAATTCTTCTACGACAAAAAAATCCATAGCAGTGCATGCAAGGTAAAAAATCAGTAACAGGCCTTGCTTTGCTTAGTCTTTTTGAAACAACAATGTTGCATCCACCCGCTTGAAGCTTTTCTACATTGTGTAAAAAATTTCCCTTATTTTTCAATTTGTGGATTCCTGTCAAATAATCTTTATAATCTGTTTGTGATTCTTTGTAAGACAATAACCTGGCCACTTCTGGTTCTGAAGAATGTCTTACTGTTAGGTGTTTTGCAATTTTTAAAACAGGAGTTTTGCAATAGAAGCAGAACTGTTGTTTGTCTAATTTGCCTGGTGTAGCTCTTCTCACAGTCGGCACAGTGAATACCTAAGCAATAAGAATAAATCAAGTAATGCATCTTAGCTACATTATGCAAAATGGCACAAAAAGAACAAACTTAAAGAGACAGGTATCTCAACCCATAATCTGCATTTCATGATCTACTGAACTCCCAGATTCATAGATAAAATTTATTTATGAGGCAGCATGATTTCCTATTGTTTTGCTTTTAAAGACAGTAAAAAATGGCATATGAATCTCAACAATTGTATAGAGGTTTCAATGGCATAAGCACTGATTCAAAGAATTAAAGAAAACCTATACAAGTTGAATCAATGTCAGTATACTGTGATTAGGGAGAATTAAGTTTCTATCTCCATCCCCTTACCCTAGAATCTCAACAACTGTATAGAGGTTTCAATGACATAAGCACTGATTCAAAGAAAACCTATACAAGTTGAATCAATGTCAGTATACTGTGATTAGGGAGAAGTAAGTTTCTTTAAACTTTTTTACTCTAGGTGCTGGGTCATTTCAAATTCTGATAACCCGATTGAGTATTTTCAGTCTCTGAGCTTTTAGTTCAACAAACCAATCTATTCAAATGGATTAATCAGGAGGCAGTCCTATTATAGATGTTTATCACATGCCTTACTAGGATCACAGTTATAGCCAGTGTTGTATAGCTTTTTGAATCCTACCTTATTACATTAAGGGAGCTACGGTTACCATTAGTTGATGCATGCAAAGGAGCTTGTAAAATAATGACTGAAGAGTCTTTAGTTTGATCGGCCCCGTCTACAAAGCTTAGGCCAGATTGCTAGTAATACACAATTATATAAACAGTAACTTAAATATTCACTAAAATTTTTAGAAATCAGCTACTCTTTAAAACTCAAAAGAGTAATACTTGGCTTGGAAAGAATGAAGCCTCATCCCTATCATCATCATCATCATCATCACACAAGTCTGAAATGTATAATTCATCATTGACAGAGTGAAAAGGGTTGGTAACAGGGCTGTCAGAGTCACTGTCAGATAACGTTTGAGGAATGAGACTGCCCTGAAATACAGAATAAGAAACCATTGAAGTTGCAAAAGTATCAATTCATATGTGGCCTCAAAATGACACTAGCTACTCTCATAATTCAGAGAAATGAATAGTTATAAATTGCAAAATGACTAAAATGACAAGCAGGTGAGATATTTCATTTGTACATGTATGTATTTGAAATATTCTTTTATTTTGAAAATAGCCCTCTACCTAAATGATGATTTTTTTTTTAAATACATGAAAGGGTAAATATCTGACAACATTGTTGCAAACTCCTTACTCACTTTATGTTGATGAGCCATAATTCTTGTTGGGACTGCCGGAGTCTTTTGTACATCAAGGATTGTGCTTATGAAAGGAAAAATTTGAAGGTGCCAAAAATTAGTTTATTGTGAATAAAGCAACTGAAATGGTCTCTTCATTATCATTGATAGCACTCATATATCTTTTCTCACTTCCTTGAAATGTAATCTTTCACTGTAGATTATTGTTAACAAAAATGTTGTTCACTGAACCCTTATGACACAATCATATTTCTGCTCTCAAAGAATTATCCACCTTTGCCTAAGAAAATGTTTGCAGACTATATTGTTTCCTTCTATGATGGTATAAAGTAAATTATCACCAATATTCTGTACTTGATCTTCTTTATTAATGGCAATCAACTTTTCCCTCACTGTGTTACTTGAGTGCACACGTAATGCTGTACGAGTTCACACAGAGTTATTCTTTATTCTTTTAATTGATTAAGTTGGAAAGTTATAAGAGTGATATCCATTCGAGTTATTCTTATGTAAGCCAACAACAACACATTTCAGCTCAGTAATTATCCTTCTTCTTTTTGTAAAGTTCAGCATTTCAAATTTGTCCAGGCAGCTTAATTTAGCAAACATCATCAATAGGAAAAGAAATGAAAATAAAGACAATTACAATATTGGTAAAATATCAATTCTAAAAAAATCATCAAACAGATATCACTTCCAATTTAAAATGGAACGCGTGGGCAAGAATATAACTAAGAACCCTTCTTGAGTATGGAGATCTCTATTGCATTGCCAACAGAGTCAAACTAAAAACCTTCAAAGCAATATAATATTATCAGTGCTAACCTTACTATCCCCTTGCAGCAACAGGTTAGCTCAATCGATATGTTGGCAAAATCCATGAAAGGTACTATTTTTGTTGATAGGAAAATTTAATACAAAACTCAAAATCCCTTGATTTTAGTGAACATTTGCTTTTGATATAACTTGAGTTAGGACAAACAGCTGTATAAACCAGATCGTGGTTAAAATAAGGTCAGAACTGAAAATTCTGTCTATGTAAATGGGAATTGTCTTAGGAATGTAACTGCACCAACTTGTTGATCTTTCTGCTTAAATTGAAACACCCTTTATTGGGATTTTACTGTGATTTTTTTTTGGCTAATGCATCCAATGGAATTGATGCATTAAGTACTTATAAAAACAGGCAATAAAAGGTAGAGGAGAATTTATTTACTCATTCTTTAGCCATCTCTTCAAATTTAGAATTATATTTAAGAGATCTAGTACAATGTTCTTAATAGAGGTAAACGATCACAAGTAAAAATTGTTTCAGACCTCTTGAGTACTTACTTCTTTACAATCTGTAATACTGACTAAGCTGTTATGTACGGCCTATGCTTTCCACTAGCAGCAGTGCAAGAGGTTTCTTCAGTCTTAAAAGGAGAATTGAAGAAAAAAAAACCAGTGAGTCTATCACAAATATAAACATAATTAACATCATTACAAAAAAAATTTACATTCATTTAACTGTAGATGCATATTTTGATCAGAAACATTTCTGTGCACCAAGCCTTAATCTATATAGGTTTCATAAATATAGATTAAGCCTTCACTGCTGAGATTTGCAAAAGAAAACACATCAACATTAAATATGACTTTAAAAAGACAGGTGGATCACCTACAGCTAATTTTCAAATTGCACCTGTCACAAGTTTTCCCAGCCCTACACACTGCCCTTTCCTAGCTAGCCAGGCAAGAAAAAAAATGAGGAAATCAAGAAAATGTGAATACATGTCTGTATTTCCGTGTGTGTGTGTGTGTGGGGGGGGAGGGGTGTTTACCGTTGATGTTGCACATGGTTTTCATGTTTGTAGATAACAATTTGTTGATTGAGATATTGCAGTACTATCGGACCAACAGCTATTTGGGTTTGCAAATGATATTTATCTGATGTATTTTGATGTGCTGAACATGAATATGAAAATTGTTTTTATCGCAAATAAATACTTGTTGAGTTATACATGTTCAAAGTTTGTACTCTGAAAAGTTTCAAATACTTGACAATGAGGGTGTTGGTCCGATAGTAAAAATTGGCCGAATATATTTAACTTGAGCATGGGGCTTTATATTTATAAAAAGAAAATTATTTCCCTTGTGGAGCACTGCTTAAATGTGTCAAGAATTAAGTTCCCTATCACTATAATTAAATTTTTAGGTTCGCTTTCCACTGCTGCTCCACCCCAGCCTTGTTAACCCAAAATCATAGAAGATGACATTACCTTTCCATAAATCAAATGGCTAAATGAATTGGCCTCTCGACTGTAACAGGAACCCACACCATCCAGAATTCTTTATCAGTAGTACAGGCTCTTTTGTTTACATGGCAGTCATATTGAATACTGGGCGCATTAGCATGATCACCGACCCGTCATGAATACTGAAACTCAAAGGAAAAAAGTAGGAGTCAAAAATATATAACATATATTGAAGAAAAAAAAAGAAGCAGCCTTTTTTTCAAATTGTTTTGCTTTTTTTCCAGTATCGTATCCAATATGGCTGTCATGTAAACAAATGAGCCGGGACCGCATTGTTTGGTGTGGGTCCTTGTTCATGCTAGTATAGTTGAGAGGGCCCACCATCCTTCAATAACATTGGGACTAGATCTAGAGTAATTATGCTTGCATAAGGTGAAAGCTACTTAAAAACTTGCTGAAAAAGTCTTTTCTTTAATATTTTGGATGAAAAGATTCTAGATCTAGATCTAGATATCTAGGTAAAAAAATACCCATTTCTCTAGTAAGTTTGGTTCAGCGTGAACAATCGTACGTATTCGTACTATACAAACGTAAATCGGAAATGACTTGTAGGCGGGGCACTTAGTTGGAAGTCTCAAGTCAATTACGACCTCTGACCTCCGCTTCAGGATATGAAATTGTCAGAAAGCCGCTGATCGCAAGTCTTGGCCTCATTCTAAAAGTAGACACCTATATCTAAAATACTGTCAAGGGAGATAACCGCATTAATTTTAACCTTTTTTTTTGGAAACTTTCGGCTGTGCATCAGTGATACCCCATAGGTCATTCTGACAAAATTTCAACCAAATGGTTTATGGGAACTTTTTGGGTTCCCAGAAAAAAATCAAAGTTCTGTGGCGTTTGGACTTTTAAATCTTGGACAACGATAAAGACTAACCCGTGACGAATGTATACATCCGAGGTTGTGAAGAGAGCTCACCACAGAGACGTTGAGGAGACCAAGAGCTTCCTTTCTCAGTTCAGACTTATATCTCGACACAGTCGGATGATACTTTAATAATTAAATGAAACCAGAAAACCCAAAGGTTCAAACTGTGTTTCTTATTAATTGGATAAGTGCTGCACTGGTGACCCCGACGTGATAGTTGATCTGGATTTTTTTAGATCTAGTGTTAAGCCTCCGTCATTTCATTTCATTGTGTCTATCGAGGCAGTAGCACCTAAACTTCCAACTTTTTGGACGACGTGCCCACTGGCATGGTTCGCGCAAACCGAAGCGCAGTTTGCCTTACGCAACCTATCATCTGATGACACGAGATACTTTCATGTTGTAGCTGCTCTAGACTCACAAACAGCAACTAGAGCTTTGTCAGTGATCGCCTCTCCACCTTTAACCAACAAATATGAGGCTCTTAAATCATTTTTATGTTCGACTTTCGGGCTTTCAGAAACAGAAAGGGCTAATACGTTATTAGACCTTACAGGGTTAGGCGAAAGAAAGCCCATAGAACTCATGGACTCAATGCTGCTCTCTTAGGGGACCATAAACCCTGTTTTATTTTTAAACAGATATTTTTTCGACAATTACCGGAAAAAGTTCATGTCCCCCTAGCAAACTCACCAAAAAAGATTTAAGAATGTTGATGCTTGAAGCAGACAGAATTCTGGCCTCACTCAGTCCAGAGTGTAATTTGAGCGAATCGTCTGAGGTGAGCACAGTTTGCTGGTTTCACAGACGGTTTGGGTCGAAAGCACAACGCTGCAAACACTATTCAAGTTTTACACATTATCACAGGCAGAGAGATGCCAAAGCGCTACATTGTGCCGTTTCAACTTCAGAGAACCACAAACATACGCAGCTTTTTGTCGCAGACAGCATTTCCAAAAGGTGCTTTCTAGTTGACACAGGAGCTCAAGTTTTTGTTACTCCAGCATCTAAACTAGACAAGAAAACAGGATCCAGAGGACCTCCTTTACAAGCTGCCAATGGTTCTACCATAACGACTTATGGTACTCGCGTCGTTTGTCTTCGTTTTGGTCAACGAAATTTCCAAGCTCGGCTCATCGCAGCAGATGTCAGCCGCCCGCTCCTTGGCGCTGATTTTTTACGAACACACAACTTGCTTGTCGACATGAGGAACCGTCGCTTGATAGAAGCACACATTTTCAGGCATTCCCTGCTATGTCAGTACAGTTACGCCAACCAACCTCGCGCTTGTCGAGCCTTCAAATAATAAGTTCCGAAAGCTCCTAAACGAATTCTCGGATCTGCTGAAACCAACATTTCAACGCGGAGGTTAAACATAGTGTACATCACTTCATCCCAACTAAAGACCGTTCTGTCTTCGCCCAAGCTCGTCGCTTTGTTCCAGACAGACTAGCAATAGCCAAAAAGGAGTTTTCTGAGATGGAAAAGATGGGTATTATTAGGAAATCAAGCAGTTCGTGGGCATCTCCTCTCCATATGGTATCCAAACGAAACGGTGGCTGACGCCCATGCGGCGACTACAGAAAATTAAACGATGTCACCGCGCCAGATTGGTACCCCATTCCCCATATCCATGACTTCTCGTCCCGCCTTAAAGGAAAGACTATCTTCTCGAAAATCGACCTAGTTCGTGACTATCATCAGATTCCAGTCGCCCCTGAAGACATTCCTAAGACAGCAGACTCCGTTTGGTCTGTGGGAATTTTTGCGGATACCTTTCGGCTTAAAAAGTGCTGCCCAAACGTTTCAAAGACTTATGGTTATGTCCTTCAGGACATTGATTCAGCTTTTGTTTATCTTGACGACATCCTCATAGCAAGTTCGACAGAAAAGGAACACATGGATGACTTAAAAGCTGTGTTTAGACGTTTGATAGATCTCGGACTTGTAATTCGCCTTGAAAAATGTCTTTTCGGTGCCTCTTCCCTGGAATTCTTGGAGCACCAAGAATCAAAGAAAGGATCTAGTCCAACCCAAGCCAAGGTTAAAGTCATCCAAACATTCCCTCAACCATCAACTGTGAAAGGACTACAAGAGTTTTTAGGTATGATTAACTTTTACCACCGTTTTTTGCCTAACATTGCTGCCACCCTCAGTCCTCTTTACGGGGCACTAAAGTCATCTAAGCCTCGACAAGAGCTAGTGTGGTCACAAGAGATGAAACAGACTTTCCTAAACGGTAAAACTGCTTTGGCTAATGCAGCAATGCTGGTCCGTCCTTGCACTGACTGCCCTTTAGCTCTTACTTCTGACGCTTCAGATGTGGCCGTTGGCGCCGTCCTCGAACAGTTCAACAAGGGTCATTCGCAACCTTTAGCCTTTTTCAACCAACAACTACGAAAAGCAGAAATAAAATACAGTGCTTTCGACCGAGAATTACTTGAAGTATATTTGGCAATTCGTCACTTCCGTTTCATGCTTGAAGGACGGAATTTCACCATTTACACAGACCATAAACCACTAGTGCACGCCATGGCAAAAACAACAGAACTATGGTCAGCACGACAACAAAGACATTTCTCTGCCATTTCCGAGTTTAGCACCGACATAGCACACGTCTCTGGTAAAAACCAACATCGTCGCCGACTGTCTGTCTCGTTCCAGAACAACCAACACAGTTTCCTTGGGCATAGATTACATAACAATGGCTAGAGCCCAAGCTGCTAGTATTGACGTGCAAGCTTACAAGACAGCCTTCACTTGCCTAGAGATTACCAATACAAGATTGAACGAGCAAGGACCAGAGCTTGTGTGTGACGTTTCAACAGGCCGTCCACGTCCGATTGTACCTCCTGATTTCAGACGCACTGTGTTCGACGTTGTTCACAATCTCTCACATCCAGGAGTCAAAGCCACCGTCAAAATGGTCTCAGACAAATTTGTTTGGCACCGGATGCGGAAGCAGATCTGTATATGAGTGAAAGAATGTCATCACTGTCAAAGTTCGAAAATACAAAACTACACAAAAGCTCCACTAGAACATTTCTCTGTACCTGAGAAAAGATTCTCACACATAAACATTGATATTGTTGGGCCTTTACCTTTTTCTTCTGACTTCACATACCTTCTGACAATTATCGACCGCAACACACGCTGGCCAGAAGCTATTCCACTACGAGGCATTACAACACCCGAGTGTGTGCATGCTCTCATTACTGACTGGATTGCTCGTTTCGGTGTCCCTGGAAATATTTCGTGAAATCGCGGGTCACAGTTCACATCATCTTTATGGAGTGAGATAGCGGCTCGCCTCGGAGTCAAGCTTCACCATACATCTGCTTATCATCCTCAGACAAATGGGATGATCGAACGTTTTCATAGAACTCTCAAGACAGCTCTAAAAGCCCCTAAAGGTCCAAATTGGATAGAAGAACTACCTTGGATACTTCTTGGGCTCAGAACCACATCAAAAGAAGACTTAGGTTATTCCTCAGCAGTGCTTGTTTACGGTGAGCCTTTGACAATCCCAGGTGAACCAGTTCCACCTAAATCTGCAAAATCTATGGATGACTTACTGCTGAATTTCAGCTGAACATCCCGCTTTATGCACCTCGTCCGGCCTCCCATCACACTGCTAGACCCTACCTGTCCCCATCTTTGTAGCCGCAAAACATGTGTACGTCCGACGAGATAGCACTAAAGGGCCGTTACAGAGGCCTTATTCGGGTCCTAACGCAGTTCTGACTCCAAGGGACAAAACTTTCCTCATATACATTAACTGTCGCGCTGAACGAATCTCAGTCGATCGCATCAAGCCAGCGTTTTTCGATCTATTTCAACCGGTCATACTGGCTAAACCTCCTCCACGTGGTCGCCCTCCAGCCAAACAGAGTCATCCCTCACGCAGTCATCCATCAGCCTCAAGCACCGCCTCTAAGCATCAGCAAGCTATGTCGCACCCTGCTGTTCAGACGTCTTCGCGTACAGGTCGCACTATTCGACCGCCTATGCGATACCACTGACTCTTACGGTGTCAGTCTTTAGGGAGGCCTGTGTGGCGTTTGGACTTTTAAATCTTGGACAATGATAAAGACTAACCCGTGACGAATGTCTACATCCGAGGTTGTGAAGAGAGCTCACCACAGAGACGTTGAGGAGACCAAGAGCTTACTTTGTCAGTTCAGACTTATATCTCGACACAGTCGGATGATACTTCAATAATTCAATAAAACCAGAAAACCCAAAGGTTCAAACTGTTTCTTATTAATTGGAAAAGTGCTACAGTTCCCTCATTGCGCTTGAAAAAACATATATCGGTTCCCACATCTCCGGTAGTACAAGAATATATATATATATATATATATATATATATATATATATATATATATATATATATATATACACGTGTAGCCGATCTTAAAGTCTCTACATGCCACACTTGTCTTTCAAGCGGAGGACTCGTACACAAGTGTAGCCTGCAGAATAATATAACTATGAAAATCTCCCACAACTGAGCCCTCTCATCAATAGTATTGTTCCAACTAATTTTCTAAGTATGTGTAATATATAGATATAAATAAAGAGAGAGAGAATTTGGGAGAGGGGTGGAGAGAAGATGAAAGTAATGCTTTAGTCTTGGCATTCATCCAGTCATTTCGAGTGAACGACAATTAAAGAAAAACAAAAAACCTTCCTATATCTTTTAATCCCGCAGCATGCTGTTGTTTAGGGATATTGCAGCTTATTTTTTCTTAACCCATGTTTCCGATAGAATTGACTTGTATTCTGATTATCAAAGGCCGTAGATATCATGAGGGCCGAGATCTTGATTTTCACAGACTTATGAAAAATTTATTGCAAAGAAAATTTACGTTAGTATTGGTAACCCACGTTGTGTGTAATGTTTTGGAAAGAGAGAGAACCACTAGCTGTTTGTGATGAATTTTGAAAGATCAGGAAGTTTGTATTTCAAAAAGCCACTTAGAAATATGTTTTAGGAATGAAAATAGGGAAATTCCTTTTTACATTTTAGAAATATAATGGCGCTAAAGGGCACGTCCGTTAGAATCCGAAAAAATTATATCATGTATTAAACAACAAACCCTAAATTATTGATGATATAAATAACAGCTTTTAAACAGGAACACATTTGATGTTAAACTAAATAGTTTGGAAATAATAGTCATTGTAACTAATATGTAGCTGGAGAATATTTTTTCTTTATTTTATAGATTAATTCACTTAATATTACTAACGGCTTGATTATCGAGTTTATAAATATGAATATAAAATATCATTAAATTTTAGACATTCTTGTCGATCTACCCTAATTCGTAACGTTCATAATTATAGACGGTATCCTTATTAAATTTCAGCGAGAGTTACCTTCCATATACGACTGGCAAACACAGCCTGTGCCTAAGCTTAGTAGTTGGTTTTTAATGCAGAAATTACTGTTCAGAAACGGAAAATAATAAATTTTATATCTTATCTTGGAGCAATTTAAATTTAGGTTTAAATCTAGTCATTCTAGTCATTATAAAGGCAGTAACAGGTAATTCAAGAAAGGCGTTTGTAGCGCTCGATGACTACAATGCAGTATTGAGGTGTAATCGCATGCCGGCTAAGATTCCTTACCTGTCGTCGTTAAACTCCCCCCCCCCACCCTTTCTCTCTCTCCTCTCTTCTCGTTTCTCTCTTTTTCCTTTCTTCCTTTCTCCCTCCTCTCTCTCCTTTCCCTCTCTATTTCGCCCCCCCCCCCCCTCTCTCTCTCTCTTTCTCTTTCACCTTGCCTTCTCTTTCTCTCTCCATCTCTTTCTCGCTCTCCTTCCTTTTTCTCTCTCCCCTCTTTATCCTCTTTCTCCCTCTCTGTCTTCCTCTCCCTTTCTATCTCTCTGTCTCTCTCCAACTATCTCTGTTTCTCTCTCTTACTCGCTCTTTCTTAATTTCTCCCTCTTTCTCTTTTTCTATTTCTTCTTCTCTCTCTTACTCCTCTCTCTCCCTCTCAATATTATTTCTCTGTCTCCTCTCTCTCTTTCTCACTTTATTTCTCTCTTTTCTCTCTCTCTCTCTCTCTCTCTCTCTCTCTCTCTCTCTCTCTCTCTCTCTCTCTTTCTATCTCTCTCCTCCCTCTATCTTTCCTCTCTCTGTCTTTCTCTCTCATCTTTCTATCCTCCTTTTCTCTCTCTCTCTCTCTCTCTCTCTCTCTCACTCTCTCTCTCTCTCTCTGCGTGTCTTTGCCTCAAGTGAAAGTGAATTGGGATAAGTAAATATATAATGTGCCGTAAGTTTTAGTTTACAGATGATATCGTCCATTTCTTTGAAACTTCGTCAGTACCTCGAGGCCTTTGCAAAACAATATTACTACAAGAGGACGTTAACCTGGAGAGAGAGAGAGAGAGAGAGAGAGAGAGAGAGAGAGAGAGAGAGAGAGAGAGAGAGAGAGAGAGAGAGATAGGTAGATAGATAGATAGATAGATAGAGAGAGAGAGAGATAGGTAGTAGATAGATAGATAGATAGATAGATAGAGAGAGAGAGAGAGAGAGAGAGAGAGAGAGAGAGAGAAAGAGAGAGGCATACAGACAGAAAGACTGCACCAGATCTCATACAAAATCGGGGGATTGTGGCCAGACTATGGCTAAATCAACTGATTGCTAAGGCTGAAAGGGGATCTTGCAGTCTCTTCTTCATGTGTCTCCAGTACTTATAAATTATTCTCAAGTACAATCTGTTCTGTAACCAAACTAGAAAATGACTTGAATAAAAATTCCCCTTGCGTATTGGTGAGCAATAGACATAGATCTAGATCTAGTTTAGATCTTTACAACTGGGAGTCTTACAAAGAATTATATAGAAATTAAGATCTAGACTGGGTTTTGAGTGTAATATTTATTTAGTATGCATATTCAACTTTGCAAGTGCAAAATGCAAGCAAAATTCAGCTTCTGTTGTCCATTTTTTAATGTAGAAAGAGGTGTAAAATTCATAAACGGTGTACTAGGCCTATGTATCTCTTTAATCTTTGGTCTAATAGTGCCAGTATATCAAGGCGCGTAACTCACACTGACCCTCTTTAGGAACACCATCTATTGCAGATCTATCAAGGATACCACCTGTGATGATAGATACCGGGAATCCAGACTATCCTTTACTTCTGTAGATCTTGGCCAAGAAAAACCGATCGAGGACTCCCACAGTAACTGGTCTTTGAAAAAGTCGGTCAGTTTGGACTACGGACTGGACAGCGGAACACTTCAACAACCGTCACAACGTGTCAGCAAAATCAGTTCAGAGGAGCAAACGGAAAAACTGACGTCTGCTAGCACAGGCAAAGCGAAAAGCCCTCTCTTCCGGTAAAAGCTTGTAATGTTACGTTAACTTTGTCTAGCTTGCATCTGATGAACCTAATCAGTTTTGGAAGGTAGACTTTGCCACAGTCTCTGTTTAAAACAAGATCTAGTATTTTCCCCATGCAGTCCAAAAAAAAAAAAAAAAAAAAAGGATCAAGAGGCGATAGTAACAGAATTGTGGCATACCATGTCTTCACTCGTGCGCAAAGTGCATGCCACTGATTAAAGTTGAGAATGCTGTGTTAAACTGAAAGTATCTATGTATAGCAATTTCAAAGAATGAATTTGTACTCATTTTAAAATTTATACTCCAGTTAAATAGCTCTTAACGTCCAAAATTAAGGTATGAATAGGTACATGTATATCCCAAGTCATTCCGATGTGTATAGCCCATTGATGCTACAAATGTATCAAAACATTACATTTTCATCGATCTTAATGAATATGCCATATAACCAGTTCACGTAACATGACTGATATATTGACCTTTACAGCTTTACCTGACACACACACATCCTTCTCAGCAACCAGACGTTTTGCTAAGTTGGTTGGCAGAAAGGCTAAAAATCTTGTTCTGGAAAAGCGTGGAAAAGCCCATATTGTATTGTTGAACCATGGTTTCCCTAAACCACGGGCCAAGGCTCGACTGCTTACCGAAGCAAGCGTCAACTTAGATATAGATTTAAGCCTAAGCTAAAAAATAACAATCATATTTCATTCACATCAGGCTGAAATAGTCAGCATTGCACCAATCTAGATGTAAAAAAAAAAATAAGATTCGTGACAAGATGATCACCAAAAGTTTTGCTGGTTGGAACAAGACTTCGGATCTTTCACTGATGTCAACATGTATGAGTCACTATACACAATTATTTCAGAATAAGAGCCAAACTCATTCTTTAAAAAGGTCTTGATAATGAAAAGCAACAAAAATGAGATAATAGGCAAGACGCAAGAGGTTATTAAATGTGTTTAGATCGATTGTTGCAAATATTAGGAAACGTGCGAATCTCTCGTGCTTAGGTAGGTGTGCCTATTAAAGTTAGATCTATAAAGAAATATTGAACTTTATGTCAATTTTATTCTATAGTAATAAAGAATAACAGGCAGAAGTCGCAGGCTTGGAAAGAGCCCAACACACAAATTGCAGTTTTCATCATTAACCCAAAGTAACAGTTTCATAAAGGATATGTGCGGCCAAAGCTTACGTGCACCCTACTGTGCGCATGTTCTTGCTGGTCACAAAATTTGAAAGATCGATAGGTTTATGCTAGTAGCAACTGCTGTATTATCTTTGTCTAGACATTGCCCAGTTAATAATAGTGTGAGAAATTTACTGCGCACCGTAGATTATTCCATTAGTCTGAAATGCATGTTGCGTTTAATTATGCAATCCCAGTTTAATAGCAAACTTTGTTCAACCATCATTACAGAAGACACACTTAGCCTACTTCTTACTTTCCGAGACATAAACTGTTTTTTTTCCCAAATTATTTTACAAGGTTAAAAAATAAAAAAATAAAACTAGCTTAACAGCACAACGGAAAGCAACAGTATGAGGCAATATTTATCTAGTCTACTGAAACGGCCTAAATTTTCGTTTTCGTTTCAGATTCATCTATTGGTAGCCCTCAAGACAATTTATAAAACATTACAAAAAAAAAAAAAAAAAAAAAAAAAAAAAAAAAAAAGATTAAGAATGAAAGTTATCATATTGCTTACACAACGCTTAAATTCTTTAGCCCAAAATATGCAAACCAATTGATCACCAACCTTGACTTCTTTGTGAAGGTCATTTTTATCAAGTAACTTAGTAGCAAAGAGTGGATGTAAAACATTTAAAACTGCATAATTGATAACAAAGGCCAATATAAACAAGATGAATGCAATCTGTTTAATATTCAAACAATCTAACGAATCCGAATGTCACATTTACAGCGAGGTTCACACTCTTACACAACACCGCTCATCGATTTGTTTTATTTATTTAGCTTTTATTATTATAGTGAGTACATATTGACTTTCTCCTTACAAAAAAAAAAAAAAAAAATGGTCTCTCTGGACGGCTGTGTGTTATACGTCCTAATTTATTTGTGCACAACTGATGAAATTGGTTCTTCCATGCTTGTGTGATATAGACACATAAATAAATGTAAAATAAAAAGTAACAAAGAAGACACTGTTTTCCAATCAAACCTGTTTTTTTATTAAAAAAAAAAAAATCCTTTGGCTATTATTTTTCCACAGATCACTTATCTCGTTGTTTCGGAAAAACAAAAAGCCACCTCAAGAAACTACATCCAACAATGAGTCAGTAGGAAGTGATGGTGACGATGACAGTGTTTTTAAAGATTCGATGGATAATTTCAACCACACTTCTGTGAACGATGAAGATCTAAAGAAAAAAGATTTCGACATGAAAGGGAAGACTACACCGGAAAACGCTATAAAATCTCAGATGGCATTGAAACTAGAAAAGACAATGAAACCTGAAAAGCATCCAAAATCAGTGAAGTTTCTTAAACAACAACAATTAGAATCAATGAAAAGAAAAATCTCAGTACCATTTTTGGATGATAACTTCCCGGAAGTCCTGAATCCCGGTCTGGAGGGGAGGCCTCTTTGTCGACTTCTGAAAGTCAATGAAGATGAAACGAGAGTGGTAGAGATGATTCGTCCCCATACCGGGCCACTAGGAGTTTTTTTCACTAAGGGCCAAGAACAAAATGATGAAGGTAAGCGTAAAACATGTAAATATCTCACAGTTTGGTCACTTTATCTGGTCATGAGAACCTCCTCAATGTAAGTTTGCAACAGACTTGTACATGAGGAAATCTGTTTGTTTTTAGAGGTAAATGTAACTTTCTTATTTCTTTTTTCTGTATTTTTGTAAATGAATCTACATTTTTTTTAAAATCTTGTAAAACATGATCGATTTTAAATGCATCATTTGTCGTAAGAATAAAGGTATACTTCAATAGTATGTGAACTAAGAAGTTTTTACCAAGTTTCGAACTAAAATTTGATATTGAAGAAAGTAAAACAGCAAATTATAATGTGATGTAATGCAAGATATATATTAATATCATTTTTAAACAATTTCAATGCCTTACTCTCAGGTCTGTTGGTGAATGCGTTCCAGGACTCCCGCAACTGCAAGCTGTTTGCTGGGATACTTGGTGTGGGAGACCAAATTTTGGAAATTGACGGCTGTGACATTCGACACCTCTCTCTAGACCAAGTGGGTGAAATGATGCACTATAAGGAGAGGATGATCGTCAGAGTCATGCCAGCCGGTGTGACGAGGTCAGCTCTGTGACCTGTGATCTTTTAGCTTTTGTCGCCTGTGACCATTAGCTCAGGTTGTATGAGGCGACGATAACTGCTGCTCCCGTAGTGAATGAATATTAATCTTGTCTCATGAGTATGAGAGAGCCCAGAAGAAGCAACAACAACAAAACAATGTAACAAACTGCTTTCAGTATACATGAATGTGTTTCGCCTTTATTGTGGCCTCTTCGAGAATTAAAAAAAAAGTGATCCTCTCGCGTTATACACAGTGTGGCCTTAGACAAGACTAGTATTGGTCAACCAATTGTGTCCTGTCTGAGACCTGATCACTATTATAATTATGCGATTGTTTTTTTTTAACCTTCAACCATCCCTACATGTCATAAGAGTCGTGTAGAAAATATATAATATTACGCAACTATAAACTATAAACATTCTCTTGTCTATTCGGTTTCTATTTTTACTCTGTTTCCTTTAAATTTAATCTTTGAAGCTTGCCCCCTCGACTAGGGCGATGGGAGGGACTGGTCGTCAGGGTCGTTCACTAACACTGTAAATCCTCGGCCAGTTTGTCTACTGCAGATTTTGTTTTGTGCATTATAAAGCCCACATTTTATTCGAGTTGCTAGTTTGTTGACTTTTTAGCATCTAATTTTAAAACCCATACATTTTGAATGCACGTGGTATTGTTATTTTTTTTTTTTACAGCAAATCTTTTTTCAAGACAACCAGTTTAAACAGCTTTGTGGCTTTTGATGTTTTAATTGTTTCGCATTGACATAGTTTATGCAAACTTTTCTTATTTTTTACTTGAGTATCAAACAGTTTCGTATGTCGTCACGAGTAGTATATGTTTTTAGTTTTTTGCCTTTTATCATGTCTGGATTTTTATTGAGAGAAAATTTTGAAATATTAAAGAGAAATTAATACGATACTATCTGATCATATATAAGACTAACTGTGTGGTGAGGTCAATGCAATGTCATGATGATGTGTGTTTATCTAGTCTTTTACAGTTCTCTTCTTTTTCTTCCAGGAGATAAGTTTGATATGAAGTTGTCATAATGATGTAACATTTGAGTTTGTTGGACGTTGGAAAGCTCTAATCTATTTACTTTTCACCAAACTCTTTTCATTCTTGGATATGTATACCCATTTAAGCAGCTTTGATTTACATTTTTATATTTGAAAAAAAAAAAAAGGCTAAAAGTTATGATTATGACATAAATATTTGACATGCGTGTTTTTTTTAAATAGAGTTTAAAACATCCGCTATTCATTGAAATTCAACAGCTCTTAGAGTCTTAACTTTGATGTGAAGAAGCTTTTAAATTTATCCTTACTCTATTTAGTCAGACACTCTCTTACTATGTACGTGTCCAATTTTAGCCCTTTAATCAATGAAACATTTGGTCTGTGAAAATGATAGTTTACATCTTCCTGTTAATGTTTCCGGACATTTTTCCCCAGACCAAGCTCTTACAGACGAGTGACGAAAGAGCTTTTTCTAGTCTAACTGGCATGTCCATTTTTTCCCGTTTTTTTTTTTTTTTTGGTGTGTGTAACAAACATGTGCATATGGGTAATCATTTTGTATCTCAACTCATAAATAATTAAAACTCCAGGATGATTACAGCAATATTTTCAGTTCTATTTTGTGTATATCACTCAGCAATTATAAAAATAGTGTTGAGTGTGGAGAAATGAAGAGAGAAAGATGGGGGGGGGGGTGGGTGGGAGCGAGAGAGGAAGAGAGGGAGACAGAAAAGAGAGAGAGAGAGAGAGAGAGAGAGAGAGAGAGAGAGAGAGAGAGAGAGAGAGAGAGAGAGAGAGAGAGAGAGAGAGAGAGAGAGAGAGAAAGAGAGAGAGGGAGAGGGGGGGGAGAGGCGGAGGGGGCATTTGAATGATCGTGGATCTCAATTTTCCCATGAGACTCGGGGAGTTTTAAGGAAATTAAAAAAAAAAAAAAATAAGAATTACCGTCTCAATCAACTACAATAAGCCAGCCCTTATAATGGTCATATTTTACCAATTTGGCATGAAAAAGCAGGACATGGTTCCAAATTCACAAAGTCCTTCCATACACCTTGTAAAGGAATAGCTGGCCATGACTATAAGAATCAAAGTCGTTGGTATTTTTATGTTAAATAGACCAAATTCATTTCCTTTACTTTAGGCAGCTTCCTATGATAAAAATAAAGCTTACTATTGATCTCTTCTTTGATGCGCGAGGGGTATGGAAATCTTACCCTACATTTCTTTTCACACAATTCACTAAAAAATCTGGATGTAGCTCAGCCCTAGCTGCAGATTAGGTTTCACTTAAGTCTTTAAAAAACAAGTTTTTTTTTTTTTAATTTTGGATTCATATATGTACATGTTTTTACACATGTATCCATATTTTACCAATCTTCCATAGCTGCACTATTTCAAACAAATAAGCCTCGAATAAAGGATATCTACATTATGTTGGATCACAAAATAAAAATCTAACCAAGTCTAATGTAGATTTACATGTAAAATTAATTTATCCTAATTTTCTTACACCACCCCTTCTCAAGGCAGTGAAAGATTTTCTAAAAGAAGCACAAGGAAAAAAATACGATGCATACACTCAAAATCTATGGCACTTGCTCACGGGACAAAAAACTAGATTTCAAGTACAGTTCTATATCTGCATGATGATGTCTCCTTTGAAACTGGTTGTGCAACTTCAGATACAGAAAAGTGATAGTTATCTTTGAATGGTTTAAATGCTGGTCTTTACTGTCAGTTTAGATAAAGGAGTGCTATGATTAATCAATTTCTGGGTAAATGCTCTTTGTCCAATGTCCTTGTATTGGTCTAGGCTTTATTTCAATTCAAAATTTACCATGGCCAGAAAAGAATATGTACATGGACAGTGATAACTACCTTTGTAGGCAAAGAAAGAAAGTATCAGAGGACGATACTACAATTTATTAATACTGATAATATCAACTAAACTCATTCAAGAAACTGCTGAAGATAGAGAACAATATAGTCATTCCAAGTTCTCAACGCAGAAATTTCAGTTACCTTTAAAACTAAAAGGAAATTTTAAAGTTTTTTCAAGGAACCTCGACCATATTATGGTCAATTTTATGTCTTTTTAGAGCCTTAATTGGTAATGTCTAATTTAACTAAGGTCTAATTAAGGTATACATGGAAATCCTGTTTCAATTTGCTCTAGCAACTTCTTGGTGCTTGTTACATGTAATACTAATTTAATTTTAATGATTAAAAAAAAAGCCATTACAATTTTTGTAAATGTCTCGTTTTATTACTTGTTTATAAATCTGTCAAATTTAAGTAAAAAAAAAAACGAGGGAAAAATAAACAAGTATGTGCATTAAAATTGACATTGTTACAAAGGAAAAGAATGATATAGATATTATGTTACACTTACAAAGACATCTCAAAAGCAAATCAAACGTCTTTTCAAATTGTAATTAATTGTACAGACATAGATCAAAAGGAAAAAAAGTAGTTGGGCCTACTTGTGCTTTATTGACACAATTTAATCATCTTACTTGAGTCTTGTCAACAGTTTTGAATCTAAAGTGACCTATTGATCTCTCAAAATTGTGCGAAAGTTTTCTTTACTTCTGCTAATCATACATCGCATGCAGGAAACCAAAAATGCCACAAAAATATTGCAATTCCAAGTGTGAAGGCCCCAAATGTGATTTATAGTAAAATAATACAGCTGAAAAAAAAAGTCTATTATAAAAAAAATTATATTTTTCAAGAAATACTGCAAATTCCAATCATGCTATACATCTATCACCAGCTGATATCTGGCTAGTCATTTTGAATAGAAAGATTGCTTCTTCCAAAAATTTACAAAAAAAAAAAAAAAAGAAGAAGAAAATTGCTCTACATGCATAATGAATTGGCTACACTGTCTAAATGGTTAATATGTCACATCTGACAAATTTAAGAATATATATCTTATTATCTATTTATCTCAAGTCTTACAAAATATATTAAAGGTTAAAACTTGGAAATTCATTTCATTTTTCAAGGTCACAAATTTTTTTTGCAATGATCACCACCTACCATCATGCAGGCTACTGTCATGTTTTGCTTAAGATCACTTTAAATCACAGCCACAGAAATTGCTCTTTCAAAAATGTCCTCTATACCACCACAATACCAAGAGATGTAACATTGCTTAAGATCCTGCTTTGTTTTAAGCTTTCCAATGACAGGCTAGGTTTATCTTGAATTACTTGACACATAATATAACATGTATTTTGAATGTTGGCTTTATATAATTCTTGCCAGATGAATGGGCATCACTTGATTCAACTTGCCTATGCCATGGCATTGCATGAGATCTATGTATGGTGGAGATTTTTAACTTTTTGATCAATGTGCCAAAAGGCTTTCAGAAGCTAGGGCGATACTCATGTCACCATGGTGTGATGTCGTTTTCAGGCCAACTTTGTGATTTGATTTTTTTTTTCATTTTCCCTTCCCTTATAGACAAATACTAAAACAGAATTATAATTTTTATTTTTATTAAATAGTTAAGCCACTAGTTTTCTTGGCTGAAACTTAGTTTTCCGCCTAGGATTTTGTGAACAAACAGATAAAAAAGGAAAACAGACTTGAAGGTAAAATTTCAATTGCAAATTTACGATTATTTTATTTATTTGCCGTCAAATTAAAAAATTGCACACAGTATGTAGAATAAATTTACCTAAAAATTTAATAGGTAAAAATTTAAAAAAAAAAAAGCATTACACTTCAAATTTGCTTCAAGTTTTGAATTAAATGAACAGGGGTAGATAAACAGCTTTTTTATTTCATAAGTGATTCAGATGATTAGTTACCTTATAACTTTAAATCCTACAACAGATGAAACAAGGATTTGCTGACCCTTCATAATTACCATAAAATTTCAGCATATGGATAGGTATCAACTTGTGTTTATTTTCTTACTTTTTCTCTAAAAAGCCAAGAGGAAATCTGAAGCGATAACAACTGAAGCATTGTTTGATGATTATGCAAAACCAAACACAGATTTAATTTTTTTCCTGTTTTAGCCTAGTGGAATCTATAAGCTCTTGAAACAACAAAAATCTTAGGTACATCAACATTATCTACATGTGCATTATTTTTTATGCTGTAAATCTTTCAATCTTGCCTTGCATAATTTGTGGGTTAGCAAAGATATTTCTCTCTTTTAACTCTTGAAAAATGATACCCTTTAATTCAGTTCTTAACTTAATTTCAGGATTGTGGGCACATCCTTGTTTTGCTGACGAGGGGTTCAAATTTAGAAATTTAGTACTTGAGATTAATAAGCCCTGTGACTTTCCTTATACACAAATCTGGCACTCTAAAGAGGCACAAAGCAACTACTTGAACTATTCCAACTTATTTTTTAAGAGATTCCTTTTTTACATCTGATGGGGCTCCTTTCATATTGAGTGGATGAGAACCTTGGTGCTGCTGAATAGCTTCTTTTGTTCTTTTGTACCAGGGACCAATTTTAGTGTTTCTCAAGGCATCCTCAAATGCTGTGCAGCCTTCAATAGAGTTCAGGACACCATAAACAGCCTTGCAAAAAGGGAAAAAAAAATGCGGAAAAGAAAAAAAAAAGCTAATAAACCTTAATAAATCACACTTGAGCTATTGATAGTATAATACTAACTGAATATATAAGCATGCACATGGATTTACAAAATGGATAGATGTAAACTTTTACACTATTAAAATTTTTCATAAATTAATATATACATGTATACAGCCCTATGCAAAAAAAAAAAAAAAAAAAAAAATTCCATTTATTTATAGTTTTATATATACATATGTATATAAATATACATACACACATACATATATGCATACATAAAGTCTTTTGTATCTTTATAACAGTTAAACATACACTCTGCTCAATCAGAAAAATATAAGTTACAAGTTGCACCAACGCCGTCCCTATATAGGTCAACATCTATATTGAGGTCTTTAAGTTGCGATAGTACAAATAGTCCAACCAATTCACACGTTTCTGCTCCATCAAAACTTCCCATTGTTACTTCAAAGTCCGACGATTTTTTAGCCCAAGGTGTATTGTTGTTGTGCAGTGAGGACCTTTTGTGTTTTTAATGATATGTTTTTCCGCTTCAGTAATGTTAGTAAAGTTGAAGGCAAAATGTGTTATATACAAAGCTACAGTGACAGAGACAACAACAAAGAATCAAGAAAGCTATATAAAACGAATTTAAAACTAGATACAATCAACATAAATCATCATTCAAACAAGAGCATAGGAAGCTAGCTCAGTGCGCATATTTGGAAACAAAAAGGCAAGAATATCAAACACACCATCCAATGAGAAATCATTAAAAAAGTCAAGCCATATACACCAGAAAATAGTGTGTGCAAACTTATTTGAAAAATATAAAATCTTAACCAAAGCTCCATCCCTGAACAAAAGAAAGGGGATTTTCTCTCACTGCGTGCACAGAAAAAGTTTCCTGCTGTCATCAACGGCTCAAAACTGGAGTCATGGCAAACCAAAATTTAAACTAGGTAATCTATTTTTTTATAATCATTATTAAGCTCCCTTTGTCAAGCACTGTCACAAAATGCTAGAATAATAATCAAACATATATATATATATATATATATATATATATATATATATATATATATATATATATATATATATATATACACACACATATATGTTAGAAATGTGTGGTTTAAATGTCTTTATTAGGGAATAAATGGATCATGCTTTAACAAAAAAAATGTAAATGGTACTGGAGAGATGGAATACTGTTTTTTCTCTCTCATTTAACCTGGGATCAAAATTTTTACTTATAAGTCCATGATTTGACCTTGACCTCTTTGTTATATCATCCTTTAATTTAACTTTCATGTAAGCAAGTTACTAACAGAGCAAAGGCTCATGGAAGCTGGAAATGGATACTCTGTCTATCTATCTATATTGCGGTTTGCATCCTGGTGTTCTGACTTGGACGCCTCAGCTGACTCTCGGATGTTTGCTGATAGTCTCCTCCGTTGTGTTCTATCTTCTGCTATTAAACCCAAATGGTCTAGGTCATTCTTGATTTTGAATTTTAGCTGGCCAGGTGGTATGCAAATGAGGTCTTTGTTGATGTCTGTTGGCTGTGTTATTAATGGATACTCACTAATGTAAAAAGCTTTCTCCTCTGACTTATTCCGTGCTTCACAGATTGAATTTTTAAGGTTAAAATCAAAGCAAATCTCACTGCTATTGTTTTGTGGCATATAGCTGTGCCAGTGCAAACTGTAAGAGTTTTTTCTTGAAGTGCAAAATTTAAAATGTTTTTTTTTGTTTGTTTTTTTTTTCTTCCTTTAAATTTGTAAAAAAAACAAAAATCGAGCAATAATTAGTTTTAAAATTTCAATTTTAATTCATCTAAGAAATTTGTGAAACACCCACTGAGTCAGTTATTTAAAAAATAAAACTCTCACAAGTTGGCTTGAAGATAAAGTGAAAATTCTAATCTGTTCTTTTCTTTATTATTAATCTTCATTAATCTCCTTCCTCCTATATTAAAAAATATGGCACATCATACTAGGGTTTGAGCCAAAAAACTTTTGCAAAATTTGATCAAGTAAGGATCCATCAGAGCAGACAATATGATGGACATACATGGGTAGACTGTTCTTTAATCTTTGAAAAAAAAAGGCGATGCTGGTATAGCAGAATAAAAATTTCAAGAACCATTTTATTATGTAAAAAATTTGAAAATAGAAAATAAATACAGATTGATCATTCATACTTGACTAAAATATGTTAGTTCTAAAAGCAGACATTAGAAAAAAATGAATAAAAGTTTCAAGAGAAGAAATAAAAGAAAGCTAGACAGCAAAACATTTTTTTCCACTCTTTTCTTCCCTTTTCCATCTATGGTGAAAAGATAGTATATTTAATATGGTTTAGAGAAATAAATGAATTGAATTCTTTTCTTATTTTAACATTTATTACAAGAATTGTAATGGTCTGATTATTAGATTTATGAATCACAACTAACTTTCATTACAACTCACCAAATCAGCTAAGTTTGGTTGGTTACCTCCAAGGAAAGGTTGCTTTCCTTGTCTCACGACTTTTACCCATTCATCACATGCATCATATAGAGATTGACGAACATCCTGTTTTAACTTGTACCTGCAGTAAAATTTATATTGATCAAATCTTATAATATATACACTTATTTTTTCTAACATTTTATCTTTAAATACCAACATCTCAAATTAAAAATTGAATGGGTCACAAGGATATACATGTACCCACAAATCTTAACAGAAAAGGCGCTAATTAAGGTAAATTAACTATGTATGTTTATCTGCACCACCTCAATGTGATTAAATTTTGCTTTTTCTTTTTTTTTTTTATACTTAATGTTTTGACCGGAATAGCCATGTTTCGCCGACAGAGTTATGTACCATAAGCATGATAAAATAACTAACATGTGGTTTCCCTAGTGACGCGTGCAAATCAGCTTGTGCTGTTTACATCGGAAGCTGCAAGCGAGCGTTAGGCCTGGTCATTCTGGTCAACTGTTGAATCCTGTGAAATCTGTTGCTGCCTGTAAAACTGTCTCAGATCATGTGATTGTTATCTAGTGTAACTGTGTGAGCATTCAGTGGAAAGACACTCTACACAGCACCTGTTCAAGGCTAGTACTCAGTACTGGTAGCATTAAAGCATCACAGGCAGTCATCATGTAACCCTTACATAACAGTTATGTTCTCGGTGATAGGGCTAGCATGTTTGCGAAAATCGATTATGCTACATACCGATGGGTGGGAGGAGTTTATGCAAATGATGTCGGTCAGTCTATGAATATAACGTTATAGTTTAGCTCAAGGCCCATTACCGTTAGCCTTTCCTGCGAAACCTTAGAAATGTCTTGGTTTTACTTTTAATTTTCAAGGCTATGTATTAACTTGCTGAGGGGAGAAGGAAAGCTAGATTCTATAAGATGACGGGAGAAAATGGACGAGACAGGGACTAGAAGTCAGACTATTTTAGTGAATTAAAGAAGATTTAGTTGATGAAGAGAATTGGTCGCTGTGTGTGAGAAGGGACGACAGTATTTTAGAAAACAGAGCACCGAGAGAGAGAGAGAGAGAGAGAGAGAGAGAGAGAGAGAGAGAGAGAGAGAGAGAGAGAGAGAGAGAGAGAGAGAGAGAGAGGGAGAGGGAGAGAGAGAGAGAGAGAGAGAGAGAGAGAGAGAGAGAGAGAGAGAGAGAGAGAGAGAGAGAGAGAGAGAGAGAGAGAGAGAGAGAGAGAGAGAGAGAGAGAGAGAGAGAGAGAGAGAGAGAGAGAGTCCAAATAGAAAGCAAAAACACCACACTTGGAGGATAACTTGGTATTTAAAAAGGATCCAAAAAGACGCTTGTGTGTGTATAAATAGTATAATAGGAAATAGGCACACAACTTTATAAATTCCGGACGAAAAAAAATAACAAATCTAATATCAATTCAACATATAAATTTTTCACTTTGTAAGCTTTGTCCTAGGTCCTAGGTATGACGTTAAACTGCATCTGTCGGGTTGTCGGTGACTAAACCGGCTCCCCCATCAGGTTTACCTGATGAGGAGGGTAGTGGAACCATGCAGGATAAAAAACAAAACCTGTCAAAGGGCGGATGATCCCAAAAGGGACAACGGCCATCCACCGGCAGAAGGAAACGGGAAACCACTGCTGTACTCTCCCAAGAAATCATGGACAAAAGACCAAATATTACAGCGAACGATGTGAAGGAGGGCTCCTGTAAAGAAGAACTCTCGTCCGGAAGGGAAATCATGGACCCCAGGTGAGCCCCGATTGTCATCAAGTGACTGGGAAGACAAAAACAGGCATCAAGATAGGAACGTGGAATGTTCGGACCATGCTACAGAAGGGGAAGTTGGAAAACATCAAGAAAGAGATGGAAAGAACAGGGACAAATATTTTGGGATTGAGCGAAGTGAGATGGAGGGGAGCTGGGAAAATACCATCTGATGGATCTACACTCATGTACTCCGGAGGGGAAAGTAGTGAAAGAGGAGTAGGAATACTTGTAGACCCAAAACATACAAAGACGATGAAAGGGTACTGGGCAGTATCAGACAGGGTACTGATAACAAAATTCAAAGGATACCCAATGGACATCAATATTATCCAAGTTTATGCCCCGACGAGCAAAAGACCCGAAGAAGAGGTGGATAAATTTTACGATGATTTAGAAAAAGCAAAGTCACAATGCAAATCACAAGAAGTAAAAATCATACAAGGTGACTTCAACGCAAAGATGGGAAAAGGCAGAAGAGACGATATCATCGGAGAGTATGGACTTGGTGAAAGAAATGAAAGAGGAGATCGACTTTTTGAGTGGGCAAAAATGAATGAAATGATCATCGGCAACACCTGGTTTGAACATCACCCAAGAAGATTATGGACCTGGCTAAGTAACGATGATGAGACCAAGAATCAAATTGATTATATCCTGATAGATAAGAGGTTCAGAAATGGAATGATAAACATCAAAACACTGCTGCCAGGAGCTGACTAACAGTGATCACAACCTATTGATGAGCAAAATCAAAATCAAGCTCAAGAGTACTTCAAAGGCAGTAAAGAATCTGAAACTGAACTTGAAACTACTTAAAACAAACACAGAAATAAAAGAACAATATACTGTAGAAGTAAAGAATAGATTCACAGGGCTGGAAGAGATACAAGAGGTTGAACAACGGTGGGTGAAACTAAAAGATGCTCTGACTCAAAGTGCAACAGAGACTGTCCCAACAATGAAAACAACAGGGAAAAGAAAATGGATGACAGAAGAAATTCTGGAACTAATGGAGAAAAGAAGACTCGAAAAACCAAATAAAGTGCGCCATAAGGAAATCAACAAAGAAATCAAAAGAAAATGTGATCAAGCAAAAGAAAAATGGCTGAATGAACAATGTGAAGAAATAGAAACAGAACTGTACAAAGAACCCAAAGCAATGTATAAGAGAATACAAGAGATCACAGGAAGAAAGGAAAGCTCAAAAACAGGGTGTATAAAATCAAAAGACGGAAGCATCATCATGGAAAAAGACAAGAAACTTGAAAGGTGGTCGGAATACATCAGTGAATTGTTTGAGGATGATAGAAATGAAGATCTAACTCTTCAGGATATCCCAGAAGGCCCAGAAATTATGAGAGAAGAAGTAGAAAATACAATAAAGAACATGAAAACAGGGAAAGCAACTGGACCAGATATGATATCAACAGAAATGATGCAGGCTCTAGAAGGTATAGAACTAGACGCCATAACCAAAATGCTAAACACAATATATGACATTGGAGAAATACCAAAAGAAATGCTACAGTCAATTTTCATTGTCTTATCAAAAAAACAAGGAGCGACAGAGTGTGAACAACATCGTATAATAAGTTTAATGAGCCACATGACAAAAATACTCGAGATAAAAAGTAGAATTGCTCAAGCGAAAGCCTCATTCCAGCAAATGAAATCCATTATGACAAACATAAAGATGTCAATAGTAGTGAGAAAAAGAATTCTAGAGGCATTTATAGAACCGATGCTACTCTATGGGTGTGAGGCATGGACAATTGACGAGCGAATGAAAAGATCCTTGGAGACAACAGAGATGTGGACAGCGAAGAAAACAAATGAAGAAGTCTTAACAGAAGCACAAACCACAAGACAATTAATGACCAAAATACGAAAAAGACAAGCAAAATTTGTTGGTCATGTCATAAGAAGAAACCAACTAGAACATTTGGTAACAACAGGAAAATTTGATGGAAAGAGAGGCAGAGGAAGACCAAGAGAAAAGATGTTGGACGGCCTGGCGGACTGGATGAACATTGGAAAACCATCCGAGATGATCAGAGAGATGAGCTGTAGAGTTGGTTGGAGGTCCTTGATCGCCCATGCCAGCCGGCATGGCACCTGAAGAAGAAGCTTTGTCAGTATTATTATAATACTCTTCTTTTATTACTACTTTTCTATCAATCTCTGTCACCATCACTACAGTTATTGTTCCCTATGCCTTTTCTAGCCTTACTACTGTCACTATATCCACTTTTATACTGACCAAACTGCCTGTTTGTGCACTATGTGTCTCTACTTGGGTGTTGTCAAGTGCATTACTCCCCAAGCTATTAATTCTTCGGTCATGCATTTTAATATAGAAGTGGAAAAAAAGAAGTAATCTGTCTCAATCAAACGGGAATTCTAAACCCTTGAGAAATTCTTTTTCATTGACCACAGCTGTTATTTCTTTGGGTGCGTCTAGATGATTAAGGACACTAACAATGCTACACATCTTTCTTCAGTTGCTGCCAAAGCCTTGACATGTCTCTTGTCTCTATAGTGTTTTAGTTCTATTGTCAGAGATTGCATTGTAGAAAAGTCTTCTTTTTTGTTTTTGTTCCAATACTCTTGCCAATCTTTAAAAAAATTTCTCGGTCGCCTCGTTTTCTTTTTCTTTTTTATATTTATCTTTCTTTAATCCTTTTTGCTTTCTCCATCATTATCTCATTTCCTTAGATGCCAGAATCCAGCATGGATGCTGGTTTTTTTTTTTTTTCCATTTTTTTTTAGGCTTTGAGCCATGTACGTTATTTATTCAGCAAAGTCTAGCCTAGAGTGTGCTTTGTGTAGATGTCTTAGGTTAAAGCGGCTGAGAAAGAGTGTTACGATTAGTTGTTTTTTTTGTCTTTCTGCTGTGAAGTTTAGGGTTTATTTAATGGGTACTGATTTAGCTGTGATAACATTAACCTTGTTTGGTATTCTTTCACCTATGTAAAATAGTATGTCTGTGCTGTGAGCTTCTTTACTCTCTTCTTCTGTTTTTAATGTGCCTATGTATATTTTTTTTTATTCTTTGTAGTTTTCTTCTCAGTGATCCAGGCTAACTGTCTTGAGCTACTTCAATGTGTCTGATTTTTTTTTTGGCGAATGCTGGTGCTTCAAATCCTGTCAACAGTTATATCATCTAACACTCATTGTGCCTTGTTCAAGTTTCTTCTGGTTACAGGTCAAATTGTTCAATTATTTTGTGGTTTACTCAAGCAATGCTTGTTTGGATTGGAGTTAATAAAAGACAGCTTTATAACTTAGAAGCTAGCAACTTATTGAGCAAAACCCAACAGGTTTTTGTAAAGACAAACTTTAGATCAATTAATGGTTTTTAGAAAACTCTATAAAAACTGTAAAAGCTCATGGAAAAATCATATGCACAGTATTCTTGGACATAATATAAAAAGAGAGACTGTTCAGAAACATAATATAAGTAGAAATAAACAATCATAGGTTCACCTTTATCATTAACTTTGGAAATAAAGGAAGGTTTATCACTATCAACAATTTGAGTATCAGCCCAACCCCATCTCTTCACTTCATGCAATATTTTTCTGTCTTATTCTTCGCACACCTGCCAGTAACTAGACGCTTTCCCATGAAAAAAGACAAGAGCCACACTCAGTCAGAAAATACAAATAACCTTAAAAAATGAGCTTGTCCATGTTCAATTTGATTCTTACAAAACACCTAAAATGTCAGTATAATGTTTTTTCTGTTAAGAAAGAGTCAGAATTTGAGGTCTTTCAATAAAGTTGATCGCTACATGCAAATGTGGAAGCGTTAGGCCATACTGCTAGATTACAATACACATTTTTTCACTTTGGATGCTTAGTTATAGCATCTTATGTCTTGTCGGATCAGTGGAAAAAAAAAGCATAACGGCTCAAGGAGCAGTTATATGTCCTACCTTATTGAATATAGCAGTGAATGATCTAAACAAAGCCATTTAGAGACTCAAATACAAAAACATATCAATCAGCTGATGATAACATGATTTTGAAAATATGGACTGTAGCAAAATAAAAAAAAACATTAAAGAAATTAGTATCCCTAAAATAAAAACAAGCAAAAACCCTTACGAAAACCTAAAGGGTCTAGGCTTCAAGGTAAATACTGCCATAATTAAGGCGGTTATTTTCAATGATAAAAATGAGATGACACCAAACAGCCACAGAACCAATTTGTCTTTTGTATCAAATTCGTAGAAGTACCCTTTAACAAAAAGAGCAACTGTAAAGAGCATATTTAAGACCTTTACAATAAGGTTAGCGAACTATTAATAAACTGAAATGCCTGAGCCCCAATGCATTATAGATTCACCTCTCTCATATGTTGCCAAAAAGGTAGAATACAGAAATCTGGTAGAGGCAAGAATGACATATAGAAAAGATATATGGACAGGCACACAAAAGTGCACTACTTGACGAAAACAAAAGGAACGAGCTCAGAGGCCCTGCAAGTATCAACAAACATAGAGCTGCTAGACATCAATAGAAACGATGCAAGAGCCTGGGCAACTCAATAAAACTCAAGCACACCAAAACAATGGATACCAAATGGAGAAAATCATTCTAAATTTTCTCTTTCCTCATATTAAGATTTGCCAGTCATCCTACTTCTTACGACAGCAATGAGTGGAACAAGAGTAAGATTGCAATATTTCTGTTCCTAGGACACAAGTTTTTAACTTTTATTTTACTGTATGTTTAGGATTGCATAAGAACAATTATACATGCATTTATTTTCCACATAGAGGGCCTTACAAGCTCTATCCTAGTCATAAGTCCATGCATATCATTTTTTGATGTAAAAGCTAGGGATGTTGAGTTCTCTATCTGTATTGCTGTCTCCTGAAGTTAAACTGCAACAGAACAGCAAGTTAAATTTGAACTATCCTAAACTTTTCTTCAACAAATAGAATAAAACAACCACCTGGGATTTTATTTTTTTTTCCACATTCAAAGTTGTGACAAATTTAATTAAGTTGATCTGTTGGTAAACATGTTTTAAAGTATATTCCTAATCAGATTCACATATCATGCAATAAATTCAAGTGCCCAACATCTTGAAAAAAGTAGCAATGTAAAAGTTTCTATGTAAATTTGCTGACTTATAGTATCTGTCTTCATGTGTATACATTACTTTTTTTTGTCTATAAAAGGCTTCTTATCAGGGTGACATACAGCAACACTTTACAACTTACTTTGACTTGAGGATTTTTCCCATGATGTACATAACAAATGCACCTGCATAAATAACAACTTGCCGTTCCATGAATGAGAAATTCTTCTCCCATTCCCCAACCTATAGAAGGAAAAGAACCATCTTACATTATTTTCATTTAGATATGTTACATATGTAAAAGCCTAAACAAACACAAAAAACAACATTTTTTTTTTCTTTTCGCGAAATGAGAATTGATTAAATAATTTGATGCCATAGGTCAAGCTGTTTTTTCCCCACGCCTTTTCAAGCTCCCTATTCATACATAAAAAGTATGTTAAACATACATATGTTTGTAACATTGATATAACCAGTAATAAAAAAAAAGTTACTGTTTAGAGCAAAATTGGATTTTACCTCAGATTCAGTTACTTATGTTTATATCTCCACATAAAAAAAAAATTTGATGTCATGATTACATTTTAAACCAGCAAAGCAATAATAAAAGGATTTTGCTTTCAAATATTGCAACTTTATCATAATAATAGCCAATTGAACAGAACCGAAAAATACTTGCATAAGAAAAATAGTGAAAGGCCTGCAGTGCTTCTCTAGCTGTGCGATATGCATTAGGTGAGAGCATGTGCACCAAATGGTCATCTGCCCAACGACGCCATTTTCTTTCTTCACTGGAAATTAGAAAAAAAAAAAAACAAAAAAAAAAAAAACAATCATTTATCCAGGGGTCACAGCACACAATATTCCTAACAACTGAAAATTATCAGTGCCGAAGTAATATAAAACATTTTGAAACAATTCCATTAGTTTAAAGTAAAAAAAAATAAGCAGATTTTGGTAACATACACTAATTCCAGAGAAGAGAAATTCAAAGAAATTAGTTAAAAATATTCATACAGTATTTTGTATGAAAACGACTATGCATTGTAATTGTCAAAGTCATTTACATGTACCAGTCATGTGGCTTTGAATCAATTAAAAGTCATCTTGTTCCATTTTGATACGGCAGCACCATTACAGATATATTAATTATTTAGGTTTTTTTTTTTTTCCCAAAATAAGAAATTTACAGTTGCAATATCTTTAGTTCTTGTGCATTACAAGCTTTAAAGAAATTTGATTGATACTAGGTGAAGTTAACTGAAAATCACCAATGAGGCAATCTTTAAATTCAACTAAGGGTCATGAATTTTCCATAGATGAAAGTCCATAAGAGTAAAATTAAAACACTTACTTGCAGTGAAATGCCAATGCAAGAATAACTGAAACATCTTGTCGAAAGGCTACTATAAAAACAAAAATGACCTATTTAGTCTGATCATAGATTATCTGATTTGCTTATGTATACATAAATGTATACATAAATGCAACACTTCTGATCATCGAGTTATCTGACTTACTTATGTATACATAAATTCAACACTTCTGATCATAGAGTTATCTGATTTACTTACGTATACATAGATTCAACACTTCTGATCATAGAGTTATCTGACTTACTTGTGTATACAATAATTCAACACTATTATGATAAAAATGATAGAATGTTTTGGGCTTTCTCTATTGGTTTAATATATTATGCTTAGTGAGACTTAGATTCAGTAAGGTATAGTACATCTAAAAAGAAAAGCCAAGAATAAATTCCAAGATTTCTCAACTGTTTTTTTTTTAATCTAGAGAAGAAGTTATAGCGAAGAAAAAGAACAACCAAGACCAAGATCGTTCATAATGTCCTTATTCATTTTCTACTTGAACAGGAGAGCCACCAGAAGCATATTACTATTTTTTTAATTACCATGCAATGTTTTTCGTGTCTCCAAATACTAACAATGGAAACTAAATAATTGGAGGAGAAAAGTGTTTGAACTAAATATGCGGGAGTATTCATGTGAATATCAACACTGATGTTAATGCTATTAGAGCATGTTTGACAGCAGGAAACTTATGATGATGTCGCAGTTAGTGAGAATAGGTACAGTTAACTTGTGGAGCTGTTATTAGTAAGACAAGGCAAAGGTAAAAGTAAAAGACTCATCATAGTATTGCTAAATGCTAGTGAGTGCAGGCATAGGCGACAGATGGTACTACTGACAAAATCAGGCACAACTGATAATTAGTGATGGTCGTTCTGACAAGATCACCAAACTTGTCATGGTGATAGAACATACAGGAGGAAGCAGGAAAGTGGTGACATGCTGCATAACAGAGTATGAAAATCTGGATTGTGTTGCTTCAAGAAAAAGGTAAATATTGATTCTGCTGAGATAGTGTCAGGATATGAAAGTGGCAAACTGATGATTGTCATGAATGCCAGAGCAAAAAATCAAGACATCAGCCACATAAGGAAGCAGGAAACTGGTGAAGGTGAGAGTTATAGAAAAATTGTGACAGTGATGCAGCTGAGGAGAGCGGGAAAATCTTGTTGCGACTGCTGCTTAGCTTAATCTAAGAACAGATGAATGCAGAAAATTTTGCTGCTGACCAGAGAGAGCACAAGGAACTCTGGTAAAGCAAAAAAGAGAAAATGCAGTTGGAAGCAGGAAACTAGCAATAGGTCTGTAGAGATACAAAGAATTCTCTTAAATTTTACAGACTGAGTCAGGTCCTTAGCTGACAGGATTTAGATTTCTCCACAGCTTATGGACTAAATAAGCAAAACTGCCTATTGGAAACATGAATTTCAAGATGCAAATCATATTATATCTATGCAAGCGTTCGGTAAATTATGAGACTTTGCATAGCTACACTATCATTGAAAGTGAGGGAGTGTTGATAGTTATATAAGACTGATACTGCAGGAAAATGATTGAAACAAGGCAATAAAAATTCTTGTCTAGGTTTTAAAAAAAATTTTGCCATGGAAAATAGGTATACATTTTTAAGTATTCATTATAGAAAAGTAATAATTTATTAAAGGTCATATTTTTTTTGCAAAATCTTATCTAAATGTGTCACAGAAGGATTAAAAAAAAAAATTACGGATATCAAAGTTTCAAAAAACACTTTTACCATTAAGTAGGCTATAAAAGAAAATATTGCAATAAAATTGCCTTTAGAAAAGAAAATACTATTGGAAATGGAAATTTATGGCAATTAAAATTTTCGGGTCGAATTGGAAAAATTATTGCAATGACGAGTGAAATAGTTATGGCATCTAGATCTCGGTATGATCCAGCTAAAGATCTAGGATAGGCCTAGATTTTTATTAAGCTAAGCTGTTGATGTTGACTGACAACTAATTTAAATCTAAATTTGAAAAAAAAAAAGATGTCCCTTCCTAGCTCTGTCCTAAAAATCAAATAGCTCAACAACTTAAAGTGAACAACCAAGAAAACTTTCAAACACATGTTATAGGCACATATTAACATTTGATGCAACCATAAAATAATAAATAAGTACATGCAACATCTTATTATTTACTGCTCATTGACCATCATAACATCTTTTACACAAGTGAAGGCAATTGACCAAATGGTTTGCTCACTTTCAATTGCCAAACATGAAAAATAATTGGAACAGAGATTTACCTCAACTTCCTAAAGTATTTTAAACTTCAAATAACGTGTTAAACAACAAAATTAAGTTTTACAAATGAGGTCATTGTTTGTGTATCAAATGAGACTTCACTTGTTTTGAAACACTTGAGGAGTTGCATCACATTACCTTCTCTGCTTTGGGGTGGTTGCAAGATCCTGTGTTTCTTGGTACATGATGAAGTATTTGTTTGGAAAGTCATACTTTTTTTTACCACTGATGACCTCCATGTCACAAGGGTAAAAAGTCAGGTATTTTTCAAGACTAGTGCTACGGTCACTTAGGTAGGACTCTATAGCACTGATTATAACAGATGAGTCTCGCAAAATCTGGACATAGGAGTGATGTAATAAAAGTAAAAGTTTTACTTCAAAGCTGTTATTAAATACTGTAAAGGTATAAAATCTCAAATGAAATTTTTAAATGCAATGAGCTATATAAAAAAGAAAAAACTTGGAGACAGTTTGTAGAATCTTAAAGATAGGTCACGATTACATATACAATGAAAAAAGGATGATCCAAATTCTAGTGAGAGAGAATGGCAATAATTTTGTGTAAGCCCATGATGTGAAAAGAGAATATTAAGACATAAAGAATTAAATGAAAGAAAGAAATACTGTATTTGGAGACAAATCATCATTTACAGCAAAAAATTCCTTACACACTTAACTGCATTTTATGTTTACTGGTTAGAAACAATTTCAATTGGGAATCCATTGTTTTCTAACAAGCTTAGGATCTAATTCATAGTTACAAAGTGAAAACTCAACTGCAGCAACATGGCTAGAATGCCATGTCAGAGCAAGTCCGATATATATATATATAGATAGATAGATAGATAGATAAAAAAAATATGTATGGAATTTAAAGGATAGTCTTTGGTCTTAGTTACAGCCTTTAAAATGGTGCTTTACACTGTGCAAACACTCCTTAATTTTGAGATGAAAGGGCAAACTCACTCAGCTTTGGGAAACTTAACTTGAATCTCAACAAAAGAGATGATCTAAAAGTATATTGAGGAATTACAAAAATAATTAAAACTTGCGCACCACTTCTTTGCCAGTGCCAGGCATTTCGGCTATGAGAACTGGGACCTTTGGGTAGGCAGACCATTTAAGTTGCTTCTTGGTGATTGAATTGACCTCAATGACATCATAGGAAAATCCGTGGTAATCTAGTACAGCACGCACCTTGCAGCAAAAGGGACATGTCTGATACTGGTAGAGAGTCAGTTTTAATCCAGTGTTGTCTGTGTCTACTCGCACCTGTAAGACAATTATTTAACATTTGAAAGAATGCTTGGCATGAAGAACTTGTTTAGGGAATATATTTTGGAAGGGTTTATGCATTTCATTTTGAATTAACTTAGGCAGGACAATATGGGCAGCCTGATAATTTTTTTCATTAGAGGAGCACTTTACTTTTCCCTCATACCTAGCATCTTAAGTTTCACAGGCTTCTACTGATTTAAAAAAGGCAGATATTGCACTTGATTTTAATCTTTTATTGTTTCTCTCCATAATCTCTTGCTAGAGCAATACAATCTTAGCATATTTGAAAGTTATACCAATTTCATTTTCCTCAAGAATTTCTTCATAAAAAAAAAGAATGAATTTCTCTAGCTGTTACATCAATTGCTTCGAATGATTGATAATTAAATGTTTGCAGGGTAATCTTTCTCAGACTTTTTAAAATTAGGTAGATCTATTCATTGTTTACTTAGCAAGTGTCTCTTCTGCACTGCTAGATATTTAATGAGTATTCCCAAAACGGACATTGATCAATTGCTTGCATTGGCTTATGAGCTGAATTTTCTGTTTTGTCTCCACACTCTTTGCATTTATTTTCAAGTCTTCAAACACACAACATGAATGTCTTAGTTTATTAGTTCTAAACCTCTACATGCACAACCCTCCCAATCACCCCCCCTCCCTTTTTTTCCCCTTTCCCCTATACACACCGTCACACACACCGCTCCCTGCTTGTAGGCACAAAGGATGCCCACAGCTTTACGCCAGTTGGAATCTTCAGTTAACGAAGGCAGCTACTCGTAGACTCGCACCCCACTCCTCACCCTAGACCACAGGTGGTTGCTAATTCTAGCCTTCACTCGAGAACACACCTAGTAGGTTTAGTGTCTAGACCTAGGGGACATGCAAACACAGACCAGTTTTCACGGACGCCAATCTGGCAATGGTATTTTCACTACATTCTAACCTCCACAACTTCGTTATGCCTGAGGTTCTCATACCATTGTTTAGATAAAGAAAAAAAACGTCCTTCATAATCCCTTCGTTACAGCCGATTTTGTAATAGTCAAGGTCCACTTTATCACTACTATCACATCATTTGACATTTAAAGAGAAATATATAAATTATCAACCAAAACATAACGGTGTGCTTGAATCTAGTGAAATGCAAATCTATAACACAATTCCTGGACAATATTGCTTTCTTAAGGTGTCTGTTATCAGATACTTAAAACTCTGAAAACTGAATAAAAACCTGTGTCACTTTCACCTGCAGCAAAGAGAAACATTACACGTGGAGAGCATAATTTTATAGGATCAAGATTAATAACAAACCACCCTAACTTCAAAGCCACATTAAAGCAGAGACTGATTACTGGAAATGCAGATACAGATTTCTCAGGGTATTTAGTATTTCTATATTCTGTTCACTTTGTCCACCTCGCTTCTCAGTCTGTGAGTGGGGTCTCTTACACTTATCACAGTACAACTGTTATCAATCTAACAGTAACAGTGAAAACCCCATGTGACAAAAAACTCTGCATGTTAGAAAGTGGTTAATGAATGAAGATTTAAAAAGAAGATGAATGTAACAAAATGACAGCCTGCTTCCACAAACTTTCTGAGTATCCCTCTTGGTGATTTGACCTTGAATTGGTGACAGCCTTCTTTCTCACTTCTTGACCTGGACTTGCATTTTAAATTTGGTTTCCAAAATGAACACAAAACGTCCAAAGATCACTTCACCCCACAAAGAAATGTTCAGTTTTATCCATTCAGATCCCATGTCTCAAATTCAAATGTAGACATTGCTAATATGATACCATCTTAAAGTCTCCATTCTGTTTCTAAAGAAAGTTTTTCTATCTAATCTTCCAAGACAGTGGAACAGTGGAGAGCAACATATTCAGTCTTCCATTTCCATGACTTGTATACCTAGAGTTTTAGATCCAGTCTGGATAGAAAGTTTTTTGGTGTTTCTTTTTATAAGAATGAAACATCTTTGACATAGGCACTATATCTAGAAACATTGATCAAAACTCCTCGCGGTTACCTCAGTCATAGATCTAGACCACCTCACTCTTGGCTTAGTAATTAATTCAAAATATTATATTTATATAAGTGCTTGATACATGTAGCAGTTAATATACACTTACTAGGCATCTCTGTTTTTGTGAATTTTTAGCTATTTTGTTACATAAATTCTGATATATGTTCCTGCTGATCGCAGACTCATCGATAAATTTGAGTTGCATAGCGTCTACGTTTTCAAAACATCACTAATACGTTTTTTTGGGGGGGCCAGGTTGTTTTCTTTGCTTTTCTTGATCTTCTCTTAAGGTCTAGTTTTGATTTAGATAAATCAGGTGTGTCAACTTTTTTTATTTTTGGTTTTTGCTATCTAAGTGTTTTTTTACTTGGAGTACTCAGGTTTGAACTCTTTAATCAAGGACTTGTTGGATTGGTTTGGGGAATCAGTCTCGGACAGGTGATGTTAAAATTTATTTCAGCAGAATCCCTACAATTTTGTAAAAGTCGCACCAGGTTAAAAAAAATCTGGGGAGTTAAGAAACTGATTTTGGGAATTGGTCTCAGATGGGCAAAGTTAAGCTTTGTTTAATTATTTCTTTATTCTTTTTTTCTGCTGCTCATTCTAAGTTCACAAAATTATGATTATCAAATTTTAATTATATTCTGCTCTTATTTAGGTCTTGTATTCTTTTCTATTCTTCAGGTAGGCCTACTGATTTAAAGGGCATTTGGCGGATTCCACGAAAAGGGGTGAAGAAGGTCGTGCCAAATTAAATGCCTTTTATTTCAGACTTTTAAAACATTTATGACTCTGATTTATGTTATTATCATTCTTGACAATGTTAATAAACTACCATATCAAAATAATTCGGTTTTGACTTGTCTATGTATTTTTTTTTAATTTTTTTGTGTTCCGATTGTCAGAAAATGCGTCACACAAAATGTCCCATATTTACTATCACAAGGTTCGGGTGACTGCTGTGACTAAAAAAAGAACCCGAACATGATGCCTGGTGGTTTCTTTGTATTCTTAAAAGTGTGCGCTTTGTCTACAATCATTTTGAACCGATCGAGTCCCTTTTTCTTTGTGTGAGGGAAATCGGAAAACCCCTATGACGTCAGCGTGTTGTGCGTCGCCTTGAAGCATTGGCGTTCGGAACCACTTTTTTCATCAATATCGGGTCTTTATCGCGTATAAATAGTAGACTCCATTGAGAAATATATAACTATCGGGAATAAATCGATTTTAGCCCTCCGATATAATTTTTAACTGCTTCAGACTAAAAAAAGAATACACCATACCCTATGTGTCGCCTCGTTCTGACTGTCGGAACTTCCATTGATGTTTCACTTTCTCGCGTCACAAAGGCTATTGATACGGATATTTTGTTCTACAAGAGCTCTAGTGTTGCTACTTTGATTTTACGTTAACGGATCTTCTTTGTGAGGTTTGTAAAGGTGAATTTGTAACGTATTGTTAATGTGTGTCGCCTAACCATCGGAATCAGCGTTCAGAACCGCAGTCTAGATCTAGACTTTCGGAGGTCTTCAAACCATATATACTCACTTGCTGTACGCCTCCTATGGCGCCAATATGAAAAACAAAACCCGTTTCAACATAATTGAATGGCTTTTGACGAAAAGAGTAATTTAATTGCACCTGATCTGAAGTTCATCGGTTTAAGACGAATTCTTTATATTTTATACGAAGGTCAGAATCCCGACACACAGGAAGTTCCGATCATCTGAAATAGCGACATATGTATATATTGTGGAATACCTTTTTATATTAAATTATTGTTGTTCTTGACTTAAATGACTAGACTTCAATAGTTTTAGTATTGTTCCAATGATATTTTGATGTATTGGTGCAAAAAAAAAAAATACTGCCGTAGTGTTGAAGATACATCCTCATTGACAAAATCAACCTGCGCTGAAGTTTTATTACACATGAGATAAGGTGCACCATTTTTGTTGTAACTCGACAATAAAAGATCTCTAGGTCTTAAAAATTACATACTTGAATTCAGCTTTAAATTCCCTTTCTTTTGATGTATAATATGTGCGTGTTGTTGAAAGTTGAAAATTTTATAATTTTGGGACAATCTTGATCCATGTTCGTGGAATCCGCCATTTGCAAGTTTTGCATTAAAAGCGTCTTCTTGATAACTATCACAGTTCCCTATTTTAATTTACACTTTCTACAGGCACATGAAAAGGATAGAACAATATAAAATGTTCATTACAAGATTGACTACATTTTTGTGCTAAATTTACAAAATAGGCTTTAACACAATACACATGTAGGCCTATCCACTCTTAGTTCTTGATCCTTATCTTTTTTTGATAATTTATAATTTAATAGACAGAAAATATGATAGACTTATGAAATTTATTACCTCTCTAGAGGGTTTGGAAATGGGCCGCTCTTGATCCTCAAATAATGAGTCCTCCGCGTTAACCGTCTGAAACTTGAAATAATATTGAGTTACTGTTATGCCAGTGGAAAGTACTATTGCGGTATTTCCAACGGTAACAACTCGTTGAATGCTTCGTCTATTAAAGGGGTTGAATTTTTTCATGGAAAATTGTCTTAAACAATTTTGAGAGGGTATTGACTGTATTGCACTACGAACTGAACAATGCCTTGTTGTTTGACCCAATAGCCTTGGGCATAAAGTTTGGATGAAGGGCGCAGCCATCTTGTTTCATAACATAGCTGCTACCTGCTGGTTATAGTTTGACTTTACCTGTTCATACTTTTTAAAGAGCGGAGTCAGTCGTATTTGTACGTCAACAATTTTTTTTTTAAATTCCTTTTTTTTTTTTTTAATTTAATCTCTGTAAATTCTGATGAAGCTTAGCAAATGAAAAATCACATTTTTTTTTCTAATTGTTACTGTGCGCGCTTTAGGGTGCTTTTCAACCAGGAATCCATCACGAAAGTTGGAACATTTTCTGGATTTAATGAAAATAACTAAGTTAGATCCAGGCATTCACGATTTGGGTAATCCAGCAGTAAGGCCTAGTACTTTCGCGCTCTCATTTCACAATACATTTCAACGAAGACCTCAAAAGCTGATTCTTTTTCAACGGAAAAATATTATGACAATATTCTCGAAAATTACTTCCATAGCTCTTCTTTCAACAGATATTCAAGTTCAATGCAGGAAAGTAAGTTGTTAAGCCGCCTTGTATCCACGCAACGTTAATTTCAAAATGTTTTGAATACGTGCTTAGTCTAAATTTAGATATGCTGTGTACAGCTTTGAGAAATCATCATGGTAGTATGTGTGCATAGAATGAGATTGGAAAATATTAGAAAGTTAAAAGGTTGGTTCGGTCAATAAGATGAGACAGGCAAATTTAAATCATTTACAAATTTATATCCCTAAGAGCTTTTCATTTAACAGCTTTAAAGTTCTTTAAATATTGAGACACTTAAAATCTTCTCAGGACGCCAAGATCAGATTCTTTCTCTTTTAAACGGATTGAAAATATCAAACAAAAAATGTAAACCAAATCTGGGCACACTTTTCTTCACGCACACTACATTTGGTTTATCTCTCCACCAAAACCATTAGACCAAATAATGTCATCCATTACAGATAGAATGTAGTGCGCAACACACTTGATAAAATACAAAAAATTGGTCTCCAATGAAGACAAAAACAAAGAAAAAAAATCATTTGTTCATCTCTTCACTTGATCCCATCATTGGTCCTGGCCGCTTCTATTGTATATCATAGTCTCCAAAGAGGCACTAATAAGGCGGCATTTATTTGTTTAAGACTGTAAATGATAAGCTTGTACATGCACATAAACTTAATTCAAAACAAAGTTGTAATAATTTCAGATTGAATCTATTTTTTTTATTTCAAAGCTTATGGGTGCACAATGTTTACGAGTTAACATAATTTTGATTTGAAATAGAGACTAGTCATAAGTTTATAAATAAATTTAAAACAGATTTTTCCGTTAATGACAAGTCTTTGGGATTACATTCTTGGGTATACACTTCATTAAAAAAAACCGTATAATATATGAAAATACACAAAATGATAATTGAAGTTTGATAATTAATGAGTTTGAATTAATTTGTTTAGAAGTTTTTATGCATATAATGCGTGGATTAATCTTATTTGGATTTTATATACACTGGTCCTATATTCATAGATACACTGTAAATACAAAACAAAATTTGTGATATATAATACTTTTATTGAAACCTTTGGGGTACCATAATTGGGTCCTTGTTTCGTTCAAAATGGTAGCAAAATCTTAAAAATCTAAAGAACTAACATTTAATGCTGAGAAAATTGTTTGATTTTGTTTGTTGAAAAGCTGTTTGGGTGTTCTATGTTCTTATTTAAACCAGAGGGCTGTTTTTAATTTTTTTCCAAGGATAAGAGAACCATTATTGTTCGAAGAAAAGGTAACTCTCTTTATCTACTTAAAATGAGGTTATTAATCAAATACAATGATTTTCCACGACATTTTGTAGTCTAAATTTCTAAATTTTCTTCATTTTTTTTAACAGATTGTAGACTGATATTGGTAGACAAAGTTTCAATAAACACTCTTCTCCTCCTCCCTCTTCCTCTTTCTCATTTACCTTTCACACAATCTCTCGTGCTTTTCCCCCCTTATCATACCTATGCATGTGAAGTCTCTCCCTTTCTTCATATCTCCAATCTCTCTCCCCCTCCCTCCCACACCCTTAATTTGTTTGTCAGTCTCTTTCTTTCTGTGTCTCTCTTATTCTTTCAGGCATAAGTGAAAGTGAAAGAGAGTTGGGTTTGAGGTTTCATGTAAATCCTGCCATTTCAGAGAGAGAGAGAGAGAGAGAGAGAGAGAGAGAGAGAGAGAGAGAGAGAGAGAGAGAGAGAGAGAGAGAGAGAGTAGTAGTATAGAAAAATCAACCACAAACCTAGATCTAGCTCGAGACCGAAAAATAAGACGAAAGACGTGAAAACATTAGAACTGATGGAATGAACAGGGATCGAGCCTGCGCCTCGATGCGGCACCCATTGCCTTGCGAGACAAGACACTAAACAACCTAAAAGATCACCTAGACTATGTTATTTGTTCAATTTCATATGGGTAAAATGTTTCCAATCATTATAGCCCACGCCAAGTTTTTTTTTTGCAAGATTTAGGTGGGAAAGGCCCTTCATTAATGTCCAATGGTAGTAATGCTATTGCAAATGGTTATATATTACTTATAAAAGTGTAAAAAAAAAATAAGAATTGGACTTGTAGCAATACTTTCTCTTAATGCAGCTAACATTAGGGTGAATTTAAAGCATAAACATCCCTTGGTTTGACTACCTTCTTATGTATATTATAGCTCTTTTCCTGGTTACTCTCATTTTCCAATTTATTTAGAAAAGTCTTTACAGATTATGATTATAAATGAAAAGCATAGGTGAAAACATTCTAATATTTCTAGGTATAAAATACCCTCTCTGATGGGCATAACATACTCATTATTATTTTATTTGAAATATTTACATTTACTGTTTTTAATAACTATTCACAAAAATTAATGATGTAAAATGTGTGTTCTATGTCTGGTTTGTATTAAAAAAATAAAATAGCTCAATTGAGATGAAGTTAAATAATACTAAAGAAAATACAGTATCTTAGGCACTACATAAATGAGCTTGCAATGGATCTCCTTTAATTCAATCCAACTTTTTTAACAGCAACTAGGTATAAATGCATTTTTTAAGTCTGTGCCCCCCCCCTGCTATCCATATACCAATAATTTGATAAATCAATTTTAAAACTTGATAAATTTTTTAAAAAGTGCAACATTATTCACAGATTTTCAATCTCAGTGATTTAAAAATATATAAATCTTTTTGTTCTTTTTGTTGAGGAGTATATTATTTGAAATGTTTAGTGGCCAGCTTGTTAAGTTGAAGGAACAATAAACACAATCTTTTTAAAACTGAGTTATTTATAAGCAAGTCTTTGAACTGAAACTTTTAGCCATTACTAAATGACTTCTTTATCTCTTATATGTATTATTAGTTTTTATATATATTTGTTTGTTATAATCTGAATAAAAAAAAATCAGCAACATATGATTTGAGATCAGCATGTCCAATTTCAGCAATATTCAGTTTCTGTCACAGTTGTGATTTGCTTAACTCAATGTCTTTTTAAAATATCACCGCTCACTTCAGCAAATTTGATTATGTAGTTGGTCTTTTTAACATCTTTTCTAAACAGAAAGACTTTTCTAAATGGTGCACTCCAACTGACTGGCTAAGTGGCTTATTTTAAGTCTTCAACTGTTCTTATTCTTATTTTTATTTCTTTTTCTTTTTTTTTTCTTTTTTTTGAGGACAATTAATCATTAAAAGAATTCAATAAAACAAATTTTTGCACTTCTGCAAAATGATATTTGCTTATATTACATATATAGTCTACATTTAGTGGGTAAATCTTGTAAATTACTTTTCAAATTAAAATAATGGAATGAAAAAGTTCATTTTTACTGCAGGAAATTAATTGATAAGTTTGTTGAGCTGCCTGTTTTCAGTCTCTGTAACTTGTTAAAGGTCCTGGAGGAAAACAATAAAATCTCCACTCTTTATTTATTGAAAACTGCAGATTGAAAAAGTTGAATAACATAACAAAATAATGCATTTCATAAGAAAAGTAATACTATTGTATTTCTTGGTAAATAAAACATGGTTACATGTACCTAAATTTCACCAAGAAAAAAGAGATTGACTCTATGTACGATTTGCAAAGTCCAATATTGAAATCGCTTTGTTTCAAGAGATTTCATTTTCTAAAATCATTTGGTTTTTTTTTTTCTGAATAAGCAATTATCTTAAATACCCTAGTGAATAAAGAATGAAATATTTTTTTAAAATAATGGCTTCCATTGGGCTTGATTAAAAAAAAAATGTCTTAATTCTAAAAGCAAGCCTAAGGCAAAATCTCATGAGTTCAATAATGACTGATGATTAAGCTCATTTAAAAAATCAGTTTACCAAAGTATAAGAGAGCAATATATATTACATCTGACTATGATTATTTTTTGAATTTTTAATTTTCTTTTTAATTCAATTC